>JAPFRF010000003.1:73142932-73507932 GCA_029282475.1 Phrynocephalus forsythii
TTGTAGGTACTCATTATGAAAATATATTGGGCTTGTGCTTACCTTTTAAGATGCCACCAGAATTACTATATGAAGTTCATCATTTGGCGGAAACACAATCTTTTGGCTTCTCAGTACACACTTTCTTCTTCTTCTTCTTCTTCTTCTTCTTCTTCTTCTTCTTCTTCTTCTTCTTCTTCTTCTTCTTCTTCTTCTTCTTCTTCTTCTTCTTCTTCTTCTTCTTCTTCTTCTCCTCCTCCTCCTCCTCCTCCTCCTCCTCCTCCTCCTCCTCCTCCTCCTCATTATGCTTAGAGAACATACAGATAGAAGGTGTCACCAAAGGTTATGGCTGTCTGTTGTGGACATGGGCACGACTTGGCGAAATTCTCATTTCCGTTACCGCAACGGAAATGGTAACAACAATTACTCCCCCAGAACTTGAACTCGAACCGAAAAAAGAAAAATTGGGTCTGATTTGTTGTTGTCGTTCCTGGCATCGCGCGGCGATCGCGTGATGCCAAGCGGCACAGAAAAAAAGTTTTAGAAATACCCCCAGATTCCCGGCCAAGAAAGCAGGCGAAAATATGCCTGCCTGAGGGCACCTACCAGAGGGGTGGTTTCTGGGGGGGTCCCCACTCCAGCCTTCCCCCCACCTTTCCTGGGCTGCTGGTACCAGGCTGGGAGGGGGCATCCTCGGCGTCTCCATTTGCCATGCGGTGCGGGGGGGATCCAAAATGGTGACCGCAATATTTTTTTTGAAATCGTGGTCCAAAAACCCACCAAAGCACCACAGAAACATGCGAAAATTAGCTATTTTAAATGCTTGAATTTTTACAGTAGCAGCAGTGGGTTTTTCTTGCAACAAAACGTCTCCATTGATTTTATTTTATTTTATTTTATTTTTATTTTTTTACACCTGAGCATGTGCAATGATGGGCTGGCCATGGGATGGGACCATGCAAATTTTTGGAGCCATTCCACCAATCGCATGGCCAGGTTTTGCTCAGACTTGCTGGTACCAGGCTGGGAGGGGGCATCCTCGGCGTCTCCATTTGCCATGCGGTGCGGGGGGATCCAAAATGGCGACCACAATTTTTTTTTTTTGAAATCGTGGTCCAAAAACCCACCAAAGCACCACAGAAACATGCGAAAATTAGCTATTTTAAATGCTTGAATTTTTACAGTAGCAGCAGTGGTTTTTTCTTGCAACAAAACATCTCCATTGATTTTATTTTATTTTATTTTATTTTATTTTATTACACCTGCGCACGCACAATGATGGGCTGGCCATGGGATGGGACCATGCAAATTTTTGGAGCCATTCCACCAATCGCATGGCCAGGTTTTGCTGAGACTTCTGGATGTGCCAGAGAGGGTATAAAAAGCCCACCAACCCTAATCCTAATCCTAACCCTAACCCTAACCCATACGCCAGTACACTGTGTTCTTAGTGGGCCAGAGGCACCCAGAGGTACAGCCCACTAACCCACCCTAATCTTAACCGTTACCCTAAGCCTAGCCCTTACCCCCTAACCCCATGCTCTGGGAAGTCAAGTCGCGCTAAATCGCAGCGGTAACGACAAACGACAAACGACACGATGAAACGACAAATTTTTGAAAAATTTTGCGAAAAATGGAAACGACCCGAAACGGACCCGTCCCGAAAAACGACAACTCGAAAAAAAAATGTTTCTGGTCGTGCCCATCTCTAGTCTGTTGTAGAGCCTGTAATTTACAGAAATGCTCTCTGAAATGACTGGCTAATGCATTTTGCAGCACTTGAATATAAAAATATGCTTTTGTAAAATATGGGTGGTAATAGTTGCAGTGACCCCTGAAATTCAGCTTGTCAGTCCCTTTCCCTTCTGCCTGATTTCTCAGCCAACCTTTTTCTCAGCATCCACCTTAAGTGGGAAATGGTGCTGACTGCTGGCAGCTTGCAATACTGTGCACTCTATCAACATAACTTCACAATTCGCTTTATTGAAACCGAATAATTCTGAATAAATCATACTGGATTAGAAGGGTAACAGATTCATTAAGTGTTCCTTTAACAGCAGAATGCTTCAACTCTGAGCAGCAGAATACCCCAAAGTTTTGTGGAACAGATGTGTGTATACAAAGTCAGCCTACAATTTGAATCCTATCTTCCAAAAACCTATAGCAAGGGTGGGTGAAACAAAGGTCAATAGCAAATCATGGAAATCATGGCAGCAAACCTGGAAAGTCTCTTTTCAACACAAGCATTTTCTGCTAGTTTCAATGGTGCTTGAGGCAGCTCTACAGGATTTCAGTTATGTATTCGGGGGAAGACTTCAAAAATAGCCTAGATCTTTCTTTTCACACTGAATAAAATGAAAAGAAAGACAGAACAAACCTTTCTTTTTATTTTCTATGCATGATTCCTGTTGGAAAGAGATCTCCTGCAGGTTTATTACTGTGAGCAAGACAGAAAAAATGCACTCCCTTTAACTCTCTCCCATCTGGCTCTCTCTGTCCTACCCCATCTTTGCAGATATTATCCCATATGTTTCCCTGCTATCTCATATGGATTAGGCTGAGGGTCATATGAAGGGGACACATGAAAAAAAAGTTATACTACAGCACCATTATAGAAAATTGAATGAACATCACCCTAGGCACCATCAATTGCTGTGGCCACTCTGGAAACTCAAACTTGGATGCCTCAGTCATGATCACACATTGCCCACTTTTCTCTTGTTCTGGCATAACCCATACCTTTGCAGCTCTTTATTTGATGAACCAGGGTTGTCAATGCCAAGATGCTAGTGGAAGTAATAGGGAATTGCAGTGCATTTCCATGTTTCAGGGCAAGGAGATAAACCTCAGGATGAGCAGCACTGGAAGTACAGAAAGCTTAAGTTTTACCTATGAGGTGGCTTTAAATCAAAAGCGTCCATCAAAACCCAAAACTAAACAGCCATTAAATATAAGGATGGCTCAACATAGGAGTGGTAACAGCTCAGGACCAGAATCAGCAGGACACCTCCATTTGAAGGACAAAGGGCACTCTTTCAAAGATGAGGATGTACACATATTAGACATAGAAGATAGGTAGTTTGAGAGAGGAGTCAGGGAAGCCATTCATGTGAGCATTGAAACCCCCTCCCTCAACAGAGATGGCGGCCTCAGGCATAGTCTATCTGCTTCTTATCAGGGTGTGCTTTCAACACTACCCAGACAAATCAAAAAGCCTTCACCACCACCATAGCTAACAACCCATACTTTATGGGTTTCAGCCGTTGTTCAACTTAAGGCTATGGATACAATTGTCTACCTAACAAACCTGTTCATCTCTTGAGCCTATTTCAGACCAGGGTGACAAGAGGTCAAAGCGGACTATAAAATGGAGGACTCGCACTAGCTGTATTCAGACTGATGAAGCTGTTTGGATGAGCAGCGAAACATTTCTCTCTCAAGAAAAAGAAGTGCAGTAGCCATGGCTCAACTTCCAGATAAATTCACCTGGATGACTCAGAATCTTCACAGACATCAAAACCCATTCTTTTTACCTTCTTCCTGACCCCAATAAAGTCAAGTTCAGACAGTTCCATCAGTCTCAATTTTGTGTAATCCATAGCAGAATTAATCTTACACATGTGGTAGTGCTCACAAATCCATCCATCCATCCATTCCCAAAAATGAAGAGCTGCAAATATGTTTGTGGTAAAGGCTGAAGCAAAACAGCTCCATCAATTTTTGGAAATGAAGTAGACTTCTAATATTGAGTGTAGTAATCTATATTGAGAGGCTAGTAGGAAAAGTAGAGCTGACTTCTTGTGCATCCTATAGCATAAAGGCCATCAGGTAGTAATATTAATTTGTACCAATGACTAAAAGTCCTGTTTCTTAGTGTAGAAAATCACACTTGATTAGACCTGTTTAATCAATGGAGATTTAGTGAATCAACTCTTCCTTAAGTTCCATTAACCTAGGCCTACTTTAACTCTGACCTATGCAAAAGTAAGTTGTGATGGGCCTACTCTGGAGCATTATAATACATTGTGGGCTCCGTCGGCGGCTCGTCCGCCCCGCGGAGCCTATTTGCCGCCCGCGAGAGGGACGGCAGGCGAGACGGGACAATAATGTCCCGGATGGGAGGGGGAGGAGCGCCCTATAAAGGGCGGCTCCTCCCCCAACCCTGCAGTCAGTCTTCTTCCGGCGTTCGGATGAGGAACATCCGAGCGCCGGACTTGCGGGGCGCCACGTGGCTGGCGCTACCTTTGGAGGCCGCATCGGCGGCGGCTCCGGTTGCGGCGCGGCGGCGCTTCCCTGCCGGGCGAGGGCCGACGAGCCCAGGGGAGCCCAGGCGGAGGAGCGGCCGCGGAGCGGCGGCTACCTGAGCGACGGCGGCAGCGCCCTGTCAGGAAGAGCGGCGGCGGCGGCGCAGAGAAGGGCGGCTCAACCACTTCCCGGCTGCGGTGCAGCTGCGGATTGGGGGGGAGCGGCATCGGCCCTCCCCCCCAGAGTGAGTGGTGCCGTGGAGCCCGGGCGGGCGGGACGGAGCCGGCCGGCTCCCTACCCGTCCAATTCCACGGGCCGGTAACGGGGGGGTGGCGACCGGGCAAAGCGGGAGGAGCGGCGGCCGTGCCAGGGAGACGGGCGGCGCGGCTGTGTCTCGGCCGCGGTGCGGCGGCGAAGCGGAGGGAGCGGCACCAGCCCTCCCCCCCCAGGATGAGCGGAGCCGGGGTGGCGCGGTGTGGAGCCGGCCGGCTCACCACTCCCCCCCCTTTTTAATTCTCGGGAACGGGGACGGGAGAGACGCAGCCGGGCCAACTCGGGCTGGATGCATGGGCTGGGGGGCGGGCTCCTCACCCTCTCCCACCCCTCGGCAGACCGCACCGCAAGGGAGCAATCGGGCCCCCTCTAGGCCCCAGCCAGCAGGCCTCGGGGGGGAGGGGGGTCTGAACACGCTTGCCCAGGCAGGGCGGCGGAAATTGGCGGGAGAGTTACTCTGGCCTACCGGGCCAAGCCGGGCGGGATGCGCGGGCTGGCAGGTGGGCTCCGCACACTGTCCTACCCCTTAGCAGACCGCGCACAAACGCAAGGGAGCAACCGGGCCCCTTATAGGCCCCAGCCAGCAGGCCTAGGGGGGGAGGGAGGCCCAGGCACGCTCGCTCAGGCGGGCAGGTCGGGAACCGGGCGGAAAATTTTCGCTGGCCTACGGGCCCCGGTCGACGAGCGGCCTATACAGGGAGCATGGGTTAGGCCTTACCAGGCGTCCAGGCCCATCAACGGGCTAGTGGCCACCGGGCGGGGGTGGGCCCAACAGCCTAGGCAAGGGGGACTCCCCCAGGCCCGGGGGGGTGGGTGAGACTGTCTGCTCTCCCCCCCCGCTTCGGGAGCCCCCCCCACCCATACCCTGGGCCGCGGTCGGCCTGGGGGGAGCAGACTGGGTCTTCCTGACTGCAGTCGGCAAGGGCCGGCCTACCTGGGCCCACCCAGTTAGCAGCCCAAGCCACAGGGGGCCGTATCACCAAAGCAGGAGGTACGTCGGTGAAGATTCTCAGTCATCCAGGTGCGTTTAACTAGGAGTTGAGTCATGGCTACTGGACTCCTTCTGGGAGATGGAAACGTCTCGCTGTCCATCCAAACAGCTTCATTGGGCAGAATGCAGCCAGTGCAAGTAGACTTCCTTATAGTCAGCTTGACCTCTTGCCCCCTGGTCTGATTTACTCATAAGATGAAGAATAGCCCGAGTAGGCTCGTTAGGGAGATATTAGTGTCCATGGCCTTAAGGTAAGCAATGGCCCAAGGTGCTGGAACTCATCAGGAAGGGGTCGTTAGCGGTGACATGGGGGTACGGCTACTTGATTTGCCGGGGTACTTTGAAAAGTACAGCCTAATAAGTAGCACATGGCCCATGACGGAGCCCACCACCTCTGTTGAGGGAGGCATTTTCAAGGCTAACTCCTCTCTCAAACCACCTCTCTGCTTTGTCTAATATGTGTACATTCTCATCTTTGAAAGAGTGGCCTTTGTCCTTCAAATGGAGGTGTACTGCTGATTCTGGGCCTGGGCGGCTACCCCTCCTATGTGGGGCCATTTTTCTGTTAATGGCTGTGTAGTTTCTCCAATATAGAGGGCGGAACACTCTTCACTGCCTTGGGCTGCATATACTATATGGCTCATTTTAAGCAGGGGGTGCGAGATGGCACCAGGCAAGGGCGGCAGAACTGGCAAAGGGAAGCCGCCAGCAGCTAAGCAGCCCCCACAGCAGGCCCAGCCCGCGGCAGAGGTCGCGGGCGATGAGCACTGGCCCATCTTGGGGGCAGATGGAGGCTCACCCTAAGGCGTTGGAGGCAGCAAAGCGGGGGGTGGGCACAGGAACCCAGCCAGGCCCAGCTCCCAGGACAGGGGCGCAGCCTGCAAGCGTACGTCAGCAGGCACAGTGGACGGCCATGGTCCAATATGTCTTCTCACCTTATAGTGCTCGAGCAGATGGCAGCCCCGGGACCGGCCGTGGGGCGCAGCGAGGCCCTAGCTTCAGTCAAGCGACCGCAACCGGCCCCGCAGAATGCAGACGAGGACGAAATCCTGGCAGTGGAACCAGGGGGACGAGACCAGCCCCTGAGGCCTGCAACGGAGAGCCCGGCACCCAGTGAGTTGGCGGGTGCACCTGAAACTGCGCCCACAATCATTTGGCCTTGGCAGGGAGATAGTCCAGGCCGGGGTAGCTGCTCCGATGCAGGGAACAGCCCAGGCGCCGCCTGCCCAACTTCCGGGGATGGGTGCAGCCCCGGGCTACCCGGGGTGGCGGCCGCCGCCGTGCCATGTCGCGACTACGCCTCCCCATTTGGGCATCATTTGTCCTAGCCCACTAGGGAGAAAATCTGGCAGGGGGAATCCATGGATACCTTCAGCGTGCTTGATTGGGAGCTGGATATCAAGGAATGGGACAGGGAGGACCCACAAGTTAGGGAGCGCAGGCTCAGGAAAAGCCAGAGCGCTCCGGGGCAACGCGGCGGGCAGCCTACCTGAAACTTACTTGATCGGGAGCTGGATATCAAGGAAGTGGGCAGGGAGAACCCACAAGATAGGGGTGCAGGCAGGTGAAAGCCGAAACGCTCCTGGGCAACATGGCTGCCAGCCTAACTGATTCTATGTCTTTGATCTTGCAGGCCCACCCAGGGAGGGCCCTGGCGATGCTTAAGTGCCTAGATATTATATACAGGGCCTGTTTGGAGGTTACAGGCCATACCTGGCTTCGGTACAATGCGGAATTTTGTCATGGGGCGGCCCTGGACCCCTACGTCCATTGGGATGCACCGCTGCCACCCATTTGTTGCAGTTCAGGACCCAGTTAGGCTGGCACGGGGGAAAAGGGGCGACACCGACCACACCATAAGGACAGGGCCGGCCATCACACCTGCCTGCACTGCGGGCCGGCCGGTGCAGGTCCGGCTGGTCTGCGGAGATTACAATGGTCAGGGAGTATGCAGCAGGACACCCCGCTGCTTAAAACATGGGGGTTCCGTTTGCGGAGCACATCACCTGGCCCCCGGCTGCAGCAGAGCCCCCCCAACAAGGATGGCCCAGGGTGGGGGGAGGGCCCAAAAAGTGGGAGGTACGGAAGGACCCCCTGGAAAAGGGGCCCAGCCCGATTAGGCTGGAGGTGTTGCGGCAATGGGCGGCAGCATATCCCGTTAAGGCAGCAGCACAGTTCTAGTTTAAGGTTTTGAGTTTGGGTTTCGTATTCCGTTAAGGGGGCCCGCATTCCTTGGTTAGCAATCAACCCGTAATACCAGGATATGGCGGTAGGGGTGGCAGAGGACGACATCCCCGAGGAAGTATGGGTGGGCCGTGTCCCCGGCCCCTTCTAAGAGCCACCAATACCAAATCTGCGAGTGCCCCCGATTGGCTAGGTAGCAAAGGTAGTCGCAGGGGAGTTCCAGGTACTCCATCACCTGTCTCATCTCAGTGGGGTACCCCTCAAGGAAGGGATGCCACCGGAGTGTCGCACAGTCAGGGGCGCGTCCGTCGATATGGCCAAGCGCATGGTGCGCACCTGCGGGGAGATGGTGTAGACGGCGAAATGCGACATTAAGTCCAACTTCCACCTTCTCCCCATTCACCCGGAGGACTTTGAGCTGCGGAGGTCCCCAGTCACCTGGAGGACTTTGAGCTGCGGAGGTTCCGATTCCGGGACCGGTTCTACACGGACCAGGCCCTCCCATTTGGATGTTCGGCATCCTGCGCCATTTCGGGGACCTTCAGCTCACGCGTGGAGTGGCGGCTCTGCCACGCCACGGGCTGGGAAAGTACAGTGCGTTACCTGGACGCCCACCCGTTCTGTGGATCCTAATGGCTCCGGCAGGGGCAGAGCCCTGTTGGATCAGTTCCGCGCACTGGCCCGTGAGCGGGGGCCTCCCATTAGTTGAAGAAAAAGGCAGAAGGGCCCAGTCAGGCGCTCGCCTTCCTGGGCATAGAGATAGACAACAGGGCCCAGGCGCGCAGCTCCCCTCTGCCACGCGGGTGCCCACAGGACGCGGCGGGGTGACGCACCGGGGGGGATGAGTTCACTGCCTCTAGAGACGCCCAAGGCCTGGCTGAAGCGATTCTGGGTCTACCTACACCACAGGGGACTGACCCCGAGCTCCTTGAAGGGGTAGTTGGCCGCTCACAGCGGCGGCGGTGGGCCTTGATCTGACCTTTTGCCAGCTGGGAGGTGGGGCCTCTCAAGCTTTTACAGATGCGTGCGGCCGTTGCCGGTAATTTAACGTGTTGTTTTGTTTTCCCAGGATTGGAAGGCTGCGCATAGTGGATGAGAATTAGTTTGGTGGGTCACAGCTACGTGTACCAGGCTGAAAAAGGCGCACGTAGGCCAACCGGGCAACCATGGAGTGGTGGGGAGCAAGAGGAATGGGGTGGCTGGAGTGCCCCGGAGTAGCGACGGCTGCGGGGGGGGCATCTCGACAGCCATCCCCTTGACGCACTTGGGGGGACGGGAGGTGACCAGGCGAACTGGCACGTCCCTAATTCTCAAATTTGGGCGATTTGGCGTCTGCAAAGGCCCGGGCCATGGCCGGCAGGGTGCTCTGGTCAATGATGAGTCTGTGCCAGATTGGAAGAGCTAACTGTGACCCACACAAAACGGAACTACCCCTGGAGAGGGGTAAACCAAGAGGTTTGGTGGGCGGTCTGCCGGGATTGTGGGGCTGTGAAGGGCCACCCGGAGAACGATGGACGCAGGACGGAGCCATGCAGGCCGGACGGTGTACACCTGACGGACATGGGCACCGAGGTGTTCCTGCTGGAGTGCAGGAGGGGCCTGGCTATGGTAGTGGCTATTTAATGGGTGACCGGGGCCATAGCAAGGCTAGGCCCTCGGCAGTGGCGGCTAAAAGCTGATGGAGGGCAGCGGTGAGCATACAATTAACAGCTGGACCCAAATGCCCCTCAACCACAGCACTGCGGGCCAGGAGGTCTCGGTGCTGGGGCGGGGGGAGACCAAACGCCTCCCTGCACTGGGAATCACCCTGGTTGGTGACAGCAGGCAGGGAGGATCGAATAAAACCAACTGGCCTGGTGGGGTGCTGTCGGACGACTGCACCACCTGGGGGTTATGGCTCGCCCGATGCTGCCCGGTTGGTGGGGTCCCGGGAGACCCCTTGGACCCAACCAAGTCATGGATGCCTGGCCCCTCCTGTTGTTGTTGTTGATGATGTTATGCGTTAATAAAGTGTGGCCCAGTTACCCCCAACATACCGTCTTGCCTGGTCATTTCGAGTGGGGGGGGGCAATAAACAAAGGATGTTGGCAAATGAAAAAGCAGAAAAAGACTACAAGGGGAAGGAGAGACAGGGCCTATCCATTTCAAGTCCATACCATTAGCCAGCTAGTCTCTCTCTCTCTGTGTGTGTGTCTCTGTCTCTGTCTCTGTCTCTGTCTCTGTCTCTGTCTCTCTCTCTCTCTCTCTCTCTCTCACACACACACACACACACACACACACAGAGAGAGAGAGAGAGAGAGAGAGAGAGAGAGAGAGAGAGAGAGAGAGAGAGAGAGAGAGAGAGAGAGAGAGAGAGAGTTATAATTGTTTAATGAAGTAAAATAACCCAAGAAGGATGAAGGAGAAAGTGAAGAATATTCATGAATGTAAAGACTGTTTCAGCACATCAGAGGAGCATAGCATATGCAGGACCTCCTTAGAGCCACAGTAGTTGGAGCATCCAGGAGGGATCTTGAGCTTTACTGGGGTAATTTGGCTGTCACTTTCTGCTTCTTTGGCATCAGCAGTTCAGTCTGAGTGTGTACTACTTTTAGTTTTATCTTCCCTTGGTTCAAATTTCTGACCATTTTAAAAAAGTTTTAATCCCTGATGTCACGTGGAACATGAAGAATCCTTTCACATCTTGCTCACCCAAAGACTGACCACTGATTCTTTTCCCTGCCTGTGGTTGTCCCAAAACTGTTCACTCTGGTCCAAAGACAGTGCATAATATCCCTACTTCAGAAAGCACTAAAATACAATGTGTAATTTTAGTAAAATGCATCCATCTGTCTTACTACTCTGCACTCAAGAAATGCTTTGGATCTGGATTGCTTTCTGAATTGTTGAGTTTTCAGTGCACAACTCATATTTCTGAATTGGAACTAATGAATTAAAGCTCTTCAATATACTATTAAAGCAAGCAAACAAACAAACAAACAAACAAAACCCATGACATTCTGAATCTTGGTTGGAGTTGTATGTATATGAGGATAAACTCTAATTCAGTCTTCTCACGTATGCAGATGTGGGCAGCTTTGGTGAATCTGATGCCAATTTTCTCACCCCAGGATTTTTGTGGTCTTCATGGATTAACAAAATGAAGAGAACAAAATGAAAGAGGTGTGTGTGTGGGGGGAGAACTATCAAAATAGACAGATGTCCACCATCAGTTTTGAGAAATAAGAAGGTTTTTTGGCATTAAAAACTGGGGTCTGTAGCTTATTTATATAGTGAATCATTTTTCTTAGGAACTTCCAAGAATTTAATTTTTCATTGCTGTTGAAGGTCATTTTTGTTGGGAGGGTGGAAGACTCTGACATGCTTGGAAACTTGAAGGGGGGAAAACACTTGAAGACAGTATGCCCACCGTAGTCCACCTGTGTACTAATGGAACTGTGTCTATTAGAGATGGGCACAAAAAAGAAATATAGTGGTTTATGTTTTGTTTCATTTTGTTTCAGCCTTAATTTCGTTTCATTTCATTAATAACAGAATTTTTAAAAGAATGTTTGTCACCAAACAAAACTATTTGTAAGGCTATAAATAATGGGGAGCTTTCTTTTTTAATTTAACAGGGAAGCCTACTGCCCTAAATCAAAGGCCCTCCTTAACCCTTCCAATCAATTTGCTTTTCAACAAAGAACCCACTGTATACAAGCAGGAAACCTAAGAGCTGGCTGCTGCATGAAGACATCAGAGAGATAAGCTCAACAGCTGATGGGCGTAGGGAGTAAGGAATATATATATAAGAATAGCCTCCACAGTCCTACTTAATCAGGAAAGGAAAACAATCAGTTTAAACTTTAAATCATCTTGCAGATACAGGGACAGCCAGTGCAGGGAAGGTAAGGGAAGAGCTCAGCTCCTGGCTGGCTGTAGGCTGGCAGATCAAGATCAGAGTTAAGTAACAGCTGAGGCATGGGACGGCAGGAAGGAAAACAAACCAATCAGTTTAAAAATAAACCTGTTCTCAAGATAGCTGGATCTAGGTGAAGAAGATGAATCATTTCATTTCTGAAACAAAAATGGTGTTTTGTTTCATTTCTTGACAACACACTGTTTGCTGCTTTGTTTCATTTCATAACGTTTTGTAATCTTATGAAATGACAAAACATTTTTGTAAGGTACCTATCCCTAGTGACTATCAATGGAAGTGGTATAAGGGGTGATTTTCTCCTTCTGTTGAAGTGCCACACAGACCCTCAAAATCTTCTTTAAGTCTTCTTCAAGGTTTTTAAATCTGTGAGCAGGGACAAATAATGTCTGAGCAGAGAATTTACTACACTCATCCCACCCCAGAAGCCCTTGCAAAAGGCATCTGGCATTTCTCATCCTTAAGAGAGCCATTGTCACATTTATATCTTCCCTGCATGGGGCATTCATACAACGTCACTATTTGGCCACAAACATCATTGCAGTATGGAGAAAGTGTCATGTAAAATCAAAGGGCCCCATTAGATTGTATTTCTGACCGTTTGGCTATTAAAAGTTGAAGGAAGACAGATTCATTAGTCAAATGAAGGAAGAACCAATTCACCTTCTTCAGCACAAAAGCTGCACCTTTGGACTTGGTGATGAAAGTAAATGGCAGGATAAAGAAAGAAAAAACACCAGCCAATCTGAAGTAGCACTTTCCTCCCCTGAGAAAATGATCTAATTTTGCCAATGGAGTGAATGTAGCCATAATGGAATACGACTAATAGGAAAGGGATGTATAAAACTGGTTATTTGGTAATTTTCCCTAATTAAAAAAAATCACAGACTACATATCTGGAAGCTTTTTGTCTTTCTTTACTACTCTGAAATAAAATGCAAAGGGAATTAATTTGTCAAGAAGAGCACATTCTTCTGATGCAAGCTTTAAAATCTCTTTCCTCTGATAGTGACAAGTATTCCATGTTCTCCCTTTGAAGCAGATGGGGTAACAAGCTAAAGACAGAACAACCAGGAGGCATGTAAAACCCAGGGCGATATCTCACAAAGTGCTTTCAAAATAAAGTATCTTCTGTATAAAATTTCAGAACTATGTTCCAAAACACATCTGAGCAATGTTGGATACAGCCCCACCTGTATCTTTTTCCTGTTCCTTTTTTTATGAGGTTGCCATTTGTTGTTTTCATCCATGGAACGAGTGGGCATGCACATTTATTTTTCTTGATGTGTGCACCTGTAATTGCACATACTGCCCAACATGGCACCTTTTCCTCAACAGACTAAAGCAGGGCTGTTCAACTTTGAACAGGCCAAAGTCTACTTTTTCTGGCCCAAAGTGCCTGAGGGCTACTACACTAAAACCTCTACTTACGAATTTTATCCATTCCAAGCACATGCTCATAAGTAAAAACTTTTGTAAGTAGAGCAGCGGTTTCCCATAGGAATGCATTGAAAACCAATTAATCTGTTCTGGAGGGAAAAGAGTTCAATGCACCATGGCCCTTGAACTGCCCCACTTGGCTGACACAGTGGGCTGGCAGACCCAGAACTTTGCTCAGGCAGTGGTGTTCCTTGGGATGGGGGAGGGAGGGGTGGAGAACTTATCCCCTCACTTTTTTTATTGATGGCCAGTGCGCTACTTTTGAACCCTTCACGGGCTACCAGTAGTTCACGGTCTACCTTTTGGGCAGGCCTGGACTAAAGCATTGTATTTATGCATTTTAAAACATTCCTGTGCATTTTCTCTGCCTTCTTAAGGCAACGTAAGCCTTCTCAAAAGATATTAGAAAGGCTGTAGTCCAGTCAGTTTCTTTATCCCCCATCTCATTGGTTGATGCTGAGCAAAAGTCGGCTCTCACAGGAAAGGAGAAAATTGTTATTGGACATTCTGAGGATATGTGGATGAGATGCCCTAAAACAAACCTTGGCCAGGACAGCTAGTGGTGAAAGCTTCTCAGAACTGTAGTCCAAGAACACCTGGGTTGCCCAAGGCTCAGATCCACTCCTGTATAAATTTGTCCAATCTGCGGTTAAAAGTGCATTGAACTTTATTTGTAATTCAAATTGGCACCTAGTTAATTTTCCCCTTTTGTACATGGAATTTTGTCGTGCAGTTTCTGCTTTAAACATATGCCTCTTTTGATATAAAAATCATCTAATTTTATTTCAAAAAATCAACAAAAGACAAATTCAGAAAAGAGATGGAAGAGAATTTCAAATTAACATTGGTTTGTCCAAAAATACTTCAATCTCAATATATACTTATTATATCAATTTTACCACTTTTTAGTTTTCATAGGTGTTTGGCCAGCATGGAAAGGATTTTTCCCTTAGTGTCAAATGTTTCTGGAATGAAAGTTAACTCACTGCTGAAAACACATGTGTCTTTCAGCATGGCTTCCATGTCACTGTATGAGCCAAGGCAATTTTTATTGATGCAGTGGATTAAGGAGAAACAAAAGCAATAATGATTTTAATAGAAATATTCCAGCATACACTACCTATCCTACTACTTTTCAGGTGAAGTCAATTAGATTGCTTTGATTTCAGTCCATTTCAGCAAGTTTTTAAAATTCTTACACAGTAATGATAAGGAGACTTGGAAGGTATGTGTAGATTACAATGGTAAATGCTCTGTCATTAACTGGTATATTTCATGCTTGGCTGAAAATATATTTGAGGTATCAATGAACATTAAATATGTCATATTTTATTTCTTCTTTAACATCTTGCAAAGGTTTTTGAAAGAAAAAGTACAATATCACAAACTGAATAAAATCAGGGGAAAGATTTTAATTTAGATGGTGCATTTTATCAAGACGGTCTGTGGTACGTTATTGCGCTGTGACACACAGATACTGATATTGCTTGAATCTTTAAACACCAAGAGTTCAGAAGGCTGCAGAATTACTTTCAATGTTCAAAAGCAAAAGGTTGAGATATTTTTTCTTTGTTGTTTAACTAACCATTTCTTTTAAACTGCCCTCCTTGAAATACTATTTAAGATGAAGACTGACAAAATAAACCTTAATACATGTTGGTGAAGAAATGTCTCTGGCAAGTGCAAGATTAGAGCATAATTTTTTTAAGGATTTGTAGCCATAAGGTAAGAAAATGTTAACATGAACAATTGTTTCCATCAATGAACTCTACATCTTTTTTTTAAGTTTTGCTATTCTATGTTGCAGTACTATATTTATTCCCTACAGAATGCACTCCACTGAACTCAACACAACCAACTTCTAACTAAACATGTACATGACTGCATTTTAAGAAATGTAATGCTATTCATGCATACATGCTATTTCTTCAGTGAATACTGAAGCAAAGAATTTATTGTCTCTCTCTGCAATCTCTGTTTCCTCTTTAATAATCCCTTGTCTAAACGGTCCGATGGCCTTCCTAGTTGGGTTCTTACTTCTAATGTACTTCAAGAACTCCTTGTTATTACTTTGAGTGTTTGTAGCTATACACTCCTCCAAGTCTTGCTTTGTTTTCCTGATTGTTGCCTTGCATTTGTTCTGCCAGAATTTATGTTTCTGCCTGTTGTCCTCATTTGGACAAGCCTTGCATCTTCTAAATGAGCTTTTCTCTTTTTATCACTTCCCGAACTGCTCCTGTAAGCCACATTGGAGTCCTCTTGGACCTGGCAGTGCCCCTTTCCTTTTAGGTATGCATTCCAATTGGGCCTCTGTTATTGTTTTTGTGAGCAGCCTCCATGCCTCTTGGAGTGTTTGGACTCTCTCAGCTTTCCCTTTCAGCTTCTTTTATTACTAGTTTCCTCATCTTTGGGAAATTTCCTTTTTGAAAATTTAAGGTCCCTGTGTTAGATTTTTTTCAGTGATTTGAAGTCTATGATTAAGTTGAAAATAATTGTGGTCACTGTTCCCTATTTCATCAGTCACACCAACATTTTGCACCAAATCCTGTGTATTACTCAGGATCATTCTTATACCTCCAGTTGGTTCTTCAACCATCTGTTTCAGGGAACAATTATTTAGCATATCTAGGAACTTTATCTCTTTATCATGTGCTGAACAACAGTTCAGCCACTCTATGTGAAGGTAATTGAATTGCCCCATTATAACCACATTTCCCTTCTTGGATGCCTCCTTTACAACATTCTCCGATTTCCAGTGTCCCTCCAGGGCTTGGGTCGGAGGCCGATAGCATATGCCTACTGTTAGTCCATCCTTGTGGCTTGATACTCTTACCCACAGAGTTTCTAATGGTGACTCCAAATCACCTGGATATTCCAATTCATACAATTTATCACTTCTTTGACATACAAGGCTACACCATCTCCCATTTGCCCCTTCCTCTCCTTCCTGTACAGTTTGTAGCCTGGGATAACTGTATACCATTGGTTATCATCCATTCACCAGGTTTCAATGATGCCAATAATAGCAATATTTTTATCTATTGCTAAGTATTCTAGCTTCCCTATTTTGTTCCGGAGGCTTCTGACATTTGCATGCAAGCATTTATATATGTTTTTCTAATGCAGTCTTTTGAGTCCATTTGCACCATTCGACTGCCTCTTGCATCCTTCTGCTGGAGTGCTGGTGACTAGCTCCTCACTCTGCTCAGTAATTTTTGCATCCTCCTCATTACTGAAGTAGACACTTTTCCAAACCAGATGCTGCCCAGCTCCTGTCGGCTTTCTGCAGTTATCAGGTTAAAAGATTCTCTGCAGCCTTTTTGAGGTTGAGTGCCCGCAATCTGGTCCCATCATGGTTGAAGTACAACCTGTCCCTCCTGAACAGGTTTGTCCTCTCCTAAAAATGTTCTAATTCCTGACAAATCTGAAGCCCTCCTCTCGACACCATCACCTCATCCACACATTAAGGCTTCTGAGCTCTGCCTGCCTGGTGGGTCCTGCATGAGGAACAGGCAGCACTTCTGAAAATGCTACCTTGGAAGTCCAGGACTTCAATCTTCTTCCTAACAACCTGAATTTGGCTTCCAGGACTGACCGCTTTGCCTTCCCAACATCATTGGTACCAATGTGTACCATGACCACTGACTCCTTCCCAGTTATCTCTAACAATCTAGATTTCTTGTGATGTCTGCAACCTTTTCACCTAGCAGACAAGTCACCATAAGTTTATCATGTGCATCACAAATCCATCCCTCTGTATTTCTAATAATTGAATCCTCTAGTACAAGGAGCCTCTCTCCTGCAGCCTGTTCATCTAAATGCACCTCATCAACTATATTAAGAGAGAGGTTGTCAGTTTGTTCCTATTGTTTGTCTTCCTATATCTCATCACGTGTCATGAGGGAGACATCCTCAGGTGGAACCAGTTGTTCCTCTGTGCATTTCTCATAAGGTGTGATGAGGGAAAGAGCCTCAAAATGATTCTGTCATTTCAGAACAATCTCTTGGCCTTCTACTTCTTCGAGTCACATTCCTTCATGCATCTACCTCCTGAGTTGGTGAAGTGACTTCTTCCTCAGAACTGTGCCCTGTCTCTTCTTTGTCCAGGATACTCTGCTCCGCTCTATGCAAGAACAGCTCAAGCTCATTAATTTGTTGCTGGTTAGATATGTGGGCCTCTAGCTGCTTGACCTTCTCTTCTAGTAGTGCAACCAGCTTGCATTTGCTGCAAGTGTAGTTCTCCATGCACTTTGGCAAGGTGAAAAACATGGCAAAAGTGTTGCAGGTAACTACAGCTGCTTCCTCCAACTCCATTTTAACGAGTGCATGATTCTGGAACACAAAATTTTACACTTTTACTACCTTTCTATCTAGTGAGACTATTTTCTTCCTTTGTTGTTTATTTGAAATCTAACGGCATGTGGGCTCTTGGGAATGCCCTCCCAAGCGAGGTCCGCCTGGTGCCAACATTGATGTCATTTTGGTGCCAGGTAAAAACATTCCTCTTCAAGAAGTCTTTTTAACTGATTATTGTGGGTCCTGATAGTGATTTTAGAGCAGTTTTTTTAATATATTGTATTTATTGTATTTAAATGTTTTATTGTTTTAATTTTATTGCAATATGATGTTTTAATTGTCTGAATTGTTGACTTTGACTGTGAGCCGCCCAGAGACCTTTGGGTAGTGGGCGGCATACAAGCTAAATAAATAAATAAATAAATAAATAAATAAATAAATAAATAAATAAATAAATAAAGCAGCTCTACTCAAACTGCAAGCACCCCAGAAACTTACCAATGGTGACTTCCTCCTGTTTGTTTGGCTCTCCTTCTGGGAACACACCCAGAAGAAATTAGTATGATAATTGTTTTTAGATTTCATGTGCCATCAGGTGTGTGCTGCTGGGAGCAGTTATTTAAAGATAAAACTCCACCCCCTCAATCACTTTAAGCACAGAAGTTAAGTCAGAAGCTCTTCCCTCTTGGACATGTTTTTGTTCTGTTGTTCTGCAAGCTTCTTCTCTTTCTGCTGCTCTGCAAGAAAAGAACTTGGAAGTTGCTGGGGGCAGTTATTTAAAGGTAAAACTCCACCCCCTCAACCACTGTAAGCACAGAAAGTAGTCAGAAGCTCTACCCCCTCGGAGCTGCTGTACATAATAGCATGAATCTGGGCTTTTGTGGCTTAAAGGGATTCTGAACTGAATGCCGTTCCAATGGAATGGTGGTTGACACTTAAGGACCTTCAGAAAAACACAAATCCAACAACAAAAGCATTGCAGCAGTTATTAAACTAATAAATTCATTTCATGGTGAGTGTCCATAGATTACAAACCATTTATTCTTCTTAATTGCCTAGTTATCTCCATTCTGCTAAGGCTTTTGTAAAGTTATTGAGAGTTCCAGTACTTAAAGCTTACATTAAAGATGCCTATGGCAGGGCAACGGGGTCATGTCCGCATTCACACTTTCAGATGAATTATGTCAGACTTTATCCTGTCATCAAGATCCACTGAACTGAAACTTTCTTTCCATTCCTTTGAACAGCATGAAAGTCATAGCTGTTTCTAGATTTTTCGTGATAGTAAAGACCCATGACCTTTTTGATTTTTCTGAATCTCCATCTGGCTTTAAGGCACAGCTGTGAATCACTCTGAAACAGTTTACATCTAATCAGGTCATCTTGCCAATCAGGATCCAAATGAAAAATTGTGAGCAGTGTACTCCCCTGTTATCAATGACAGAGTATTGTGGCACCTTAAGGACTAGAACATTTTAGGTGAAATAAGCTTCAGAGGATTGCAACATGTTTCTTCAAACACTAGCTATAATTTCTTAACTTTATGAAGTAACAACAGTAATCTTTGCTCTTTAGAACAAAATCAAAACTATTCCAAGTGAGCCAGACTGTAGTGCAAGCAGGTCTGGGTCTATAGTCTATTGACTTCCAGCTCATGCCAGGTTTCAGAAAATTCCTACTTCAGAAGAGTGCTGCCCACTTGTTCAGCATCTTCCAAACTTCTGGGTCTGAATTAAGAAGAAGCAGCCCTCCAATAAATCATTAACCATGGTCTCCTGTGATTTCTTATTATTCTTACTCTCCTCTGTTCCTTTCACAATTACTAGATGAGGATTCCTTGTCACCAGTTGAATGCCTCACTCCTGGCCTATTCTGAAACCTATAACCTCTTGCACTACCCACCAAATTTTGACCATAAATTGCAAATTTCTTAAACACCCCAGTGAGAATGGGATGGGTGAAAACATGCCAGTTCCCTGGTCCAATCTGGGAACCAGCCAAAAATTCCCATCCAACCCAAACAACCTTGCGGCTAGCTACTCTCATTCTCACTGAACACAGGGTGTGATGGAAAGACCCTTCAAAACAGGGAGAAAGAGGGCTATGATGGGTGTGGACAGCCTTATATAGGCTGCCTGGCCCTTGCCCACCCAGCCCTGTAGCCGCTCATCCAAATGGGAGGCAAAGAAGCCATGCACCGGAGCAAGCCCAGTGTATAACCTCCATTGTGTGACAAAATATATCCCCCAAAGCACTGCAACTTTATTCCAGCCTCTCTACTGTGGTACAACTGCATAACTGGAGATTGCAGGACCCAGAGTACCCAGCCAACATGATGTATGGCCAGGGATGACAGGAGCTCCGGCCCCAAACATCTGGAGGACACTATCCTGTAGGAGGCACCTCTGTGGAAATATAGCTGCACAGTCTGCAATTATCTGTGTTAGTAATGAGAAGGCAGAGCCCACCAACCCCAACCATTGATTCCTTGAGGAGACAGAAGTTAAGGATCTTTTCTCTTACAGAGTTAAAGAACAGTGTCAGAGGTCAGGATTAACAGGAATAAACTGCTAGCACCTGTTGATCAGTACTGACAAGCTGCAGTTTTAGGAGCTTTTTATCACCTAAATACTCCCTTTTCTCTTGCCACTTTTCAACATTCCTTATTTCCCATCCGTCAAAAAAAAAATACCTAAATCTATATGCACTGATGCTGGGGTTTCAACTGCAATGGCTCTAATTTCAATTGTTTCCTGGCATCATTGGCAGCCCCCCCGCCCGCCGTTTGTAACTCTAGCCCCCCAGTCAGGGATCAGCTCCACTGTAATGCTGCCTGCAACAGGTGCCCTGCTCTGGCCGGGTGAGGCGGCAGCGGCTCCTCCTGCTCCCGCCGCCGCCGCCGCCGCCGTTACCGCTACTCAAACGAGGAAGTAACAGCGCAGAACGAACTCAAACCGATAAAAGAAAAATTGATATCCCTGTTTGAATATTTTTTTAAAAAAACTTGAAATAAAAGCCAAAAACCGAGACCACATGTCACGTTGGGAGCGCAAGCGAGATGCAGAAAAAAAAGATTTTAAAAGGCAAAAAACCCTGATTCCCTTGGAGCACGGTAAAGGGGGCGTGGTCGGGGTGGCATGCCTGCCTGAAAGGAGGAGGTGGTTTCTGGGGGATCCCACAGAAATGAGGGCTTGCTCCTGTCCTGGGCTGCTCTGGAGTTAAAGAACAGTGTCAGACACTTAGAGGTCAGGATTAACAGGAATAAACTGTAGCACCTATTGATCTATGACAAGGACTTTTGGGAGCTTTTTATCACTTGCCATAAATACTCATTTTCTCTTGGGGGAATTCTGCCTTAAAATCCAAAAGACTGAAATCTATATGCATGTTTTTAGGGTTTAACTGTAAAAGTAACTAACAATTTGTGTAAGTTGTGGAAGAGTTTGTAACTCTAGTAATGAAGTCAGGGATCAGCTGACTGTAATGTGTAATCAACAGAGTATATTAGACATGCCTGAAATTTTTTTCGTTTCAGTTCCTCGTTTCGTTACGCAGAAACAGTAACGGTTTTTCTTGCAGAAAAACTTGAACCTCCATGGGTCCGATTTGTTATTTTATTTTATTTTTCGCGGGAAGCGCAAGTTTTTAAAAAAAGTTTTAAAAGGAAAAAAACCCGATTCCCGGGCAAAAAGCAGGCCCTCCTGAATGAGGGCACCTACCAGAGGGGTGGTTTCTGGGGCCAGCCTCCCCTCTCTCCTGTCCTGGGCTGCTCTGGTGGGGGCATCCTCGTCATCTCGCCAACTGGCCATGCCATGCAGTGCGGGCGGGGGATCCAAAATGCCCACTAAATTTATTTTGAAATCGTGGTCCAAAAACACACCAAAGCACCACAGAAACATGCAAAAATAGCTATTTTAAAACTGCCTGAATTTTTACAGTAGCAGCAGTGGGTTTTTCTTGCAACAAAACATCTCCATTGATTTTATTTTATTTTATTTTTATTAAATAAAATAAACCTAAACCTAAAAATAAACCTAAACCTAAACCTAAACCTAAGCCAGATCTGTGTACTCGCATTGCACTACAGCAAGTACACTTCCCTTCTTAGTGAGCCAGAGGGCGCCCATAGGGGTCCTCTCTCACTTTGTTCCTCCCCAGCCCAAGTGCACCGTACACCAGTATGCCAGTAGTGAGTCACAGAGGCACCCCCCAAAAAAGAGGTGCCTCTGCCAGCCACTGCAATTTGGTATGCATATCCAATTGGCTATGTGAGGAGGCACCCACCCCAGAGAGGTGCCTCCAGGAGCCCGCTTTCCCTTCATAGCGGGCCAGAGGAGGCACCCACCCCAGAGAGGTGCCTCCAGGAGCCCGCTTTCCCTTCATAGCGGGCCAGAGGAGGCACCCACCCCAGAGAGGTGCCTCCAGGAGCCCGCTACCCCCCCAAACCAGTACTAACTACAGACGAAAAAACAACAAACAAAACGACAAATTTTTGAGAAATTTTGCGACAAACGGAAACAAGCCGAAACGGGCCGGCTCTGACACACAAAACTCGAAACGTCATTTTTCCTGGTTGTGCCCATCTCTAGAGTATATAGTGGATAGCAAGTGTGGGTAACACATGATCACTTCATCACATGCTCCTGATGGTGATCCAGGCTGCTTTGTGTCTCTGCTGAAGAACTCTGTGTCTGCAAGAAGGAATGCTGAAGAAAGTTGTTTCTGTTGTATTGTTATTTTGCCAATTTATTTTGCTTTGTCTTCAAACTACTCTTTGTAAATAAAACTCTGCTAAAAACCATAACACATGTCAAGCTTACTAACAGAAAAGGGAAACATGAACTTTAGAGGGTTTTTGCTAGGAGACACCACTTGAAGTTATGCCATTCCAGCTGGACTCAATGAACTGATCCATCTTTTCAGTGGGAAGAAACTACAATAGGACCCCCATCTCCATGGGTGATTGGTTTCACAAACACAACACAGATACTTAAATCTGTGGATAATAGTGAATGGTAAATATATACATTAGTATAGCAAACAGGAGAAATTCCAGAAAAAATAGTTTACCATGCATTACCAGAACTGCCCGCTAGTTATACCATGTTATGCATAACATTTTCAGGCACATCAGCCTAGTGACCCCTGCCCCCATCCATACTTTTCCCCTCTGCCCTGAGGCTTCTACTTTTTTTTTTGAAACAATGCATTCACATTGATTCAGATGATGTGATTGCTTTAGCTAATATTCTTCCCTTTCCCTTCCTTCCTTCCTTCCTTCCTTCCTTCCTTCCTTCCTTCCTTCCTTCCTTCCTTCCTTCCTTCCTTCCTTTCTTTCTTTCATAGACATGTTGCCTTGGCATCAGGGCAACTAGGTGACCAAAGGTGTGCAGGAAGAGACTGAAATAATTAAAGTGCCAGGTATCTTATTACTGTTGTACTCTTATTTCAAATCTGAGTCACAGGACTGCATTCTGAGTTAAAATCCATCATCATAGGTTAAACTAATTTTGATAGAAAATTCTCAAGCAAAACATGGTACCATAAAAGCAGTGGTTTAAAGATTTAACATTTAAAATATGTATAATGGCTCCCCGTTCCTAGGTTTACAAATTTATCCACTAAATGCATCCTTTTAAAAGGGCCATTTTCCAGGAGACAAAACTGCTGAGAAAAAGATATGGCAGATTTTTGACAACAATTGACTAGACGTTAGTGGGTTTTAACACGTATTCTCCCCATACTGTGAGGGACATACTTCTGCAGTTCCCTTTTCATGTGCAGCTCGATTGTTCTTTTGCCAGCTTTGGATGGCACTGACAGAAGACAGTTCATTTTTCTATTCTGTAGAGAAGCAAGGGATGAAGGAAATTAAAGCAGTAATTTTCTTGAGCTTGAGCTGTTTCTTCACTTTGATGTGATTTGTTACAATGTGCTTAGCAAGGCCATCTGAGGCTTTTCTTCTTCCGCCTTCACTTCTCAACCTCTGGCTGTGCTGTGTGAGAACCCCAGAGTGTCTGTCATTTGCTGTAGCTGAGAGCTATCACTTCCTTTGCATGTGGAAAACAAATCTTAGAGCTGTTGTGCCTTCTTTGCAGTCCCACGGTGGCGTTTAACAGCATATGTTGAATGGAGCAGGGGCATTTCACAGAACAGATGTGGACTCTTTGGCCACTCATTGAATTGTGTATTGTGTTGTTTTTAAACTTATGGATGGAATCAAGGACTGACAGCTCAAACTTTTTAAGCAAATAAATTATGTACTGTCAAGACAAATTTATTTATTTATTTATTTATTTATTTATTTATTTATTTATTTATTTATTTATTTATTTGTGTTTGTTTGTTTGTCTGTTTGTTTGTTCATTTGATTTCTAAACCACAAACTTTCTGGCCCATAGGCCACACTGTGCAGTATAAAACATCCTAAAAATACATTGGCATAGAATAAAATATAAAAAATGAAATGAGAAAAAGAAAGAGAAAAAACAAAAAACAAAACAATGTTAACATTAATATAAACTCTAAAATGTAAAATGTCTGTGAAGATTCTCAGTCATCCTGGTGAGTTTACCTAGAAGTTGATTCATGGCACCTGGACTTCTTTTTATTGAGAGATTGAAACGTTTCACTGCTCTCTTCTAGGAGGCACAGTAGGGAATCAAAATGTCATCATTGACTCCTTGGCCAGGTGCTCCAACTCTCCCCCCGCTCTTTTTGCTTTGGTTACTCAAAATATGTAAAGCTTTTATCTTGTATATGCTATCCTGGGATCATGCTCCACTGAACACAAGAGAACAGTCTTGTTCATCTAACAAGCCTATTCAGGTCATTGTCCAAGTTATAAGCCTATTCAGACCAGGGTGATGTGAGATGAAGGTGAATTATAAAATGGAGGACTAACCACTAACTTTCCTCAAACTAATGAAGCTGCTTGGATGAATAGTGAAATGATTCAATCTCTCAAGAAAATAAGTTCAGTTGCCATCATTCAACTTCCAGAAAAATTCACCTGGATGACTGAGAATCTTCACAGATAAACATTCTTAATCAGTTGTGAATAGAGTCACTTTGGTTATAATTCAGCACAATTCTACACACAATAGTTATCACCATGCAGATAATGCATACAGAAGGTTTTAAATTATTTTCATGGTCCCTTAATAACAGCAACAAAAAAATCCAAATATTTGATTAGCTTCAGAAGATTATCATGGCTTTCAATATACACTCTTCTGAAACACACTGATCATACAGAGCTGCTATTATCACAAAAGTGCTGAATTTATTACCATTAATAGGGCAGATGTCACATTTTACCTCTAGGAATATTTTCAGAACATTGCCCAGGACAAATATAGTTAGATTCATCATTTTTATTATAAAATCGGAAGGGGAAATTGCTGGAAAGGGAGACTAAAATTATATTTTTTAAAAAAATGTATGTTTGACACAATATAATCCATAAGAATGCTTATATGCAGAAAAACTGAATTGGAAAAATCAAATTTGAATCATTCCAGTATTTTGGTTAATGCATATTTTAAGGCTAGCTCAAAACTGAAGGAAAATATACCATTCAGCGTAATAATATTAATCCTCCTTGAAAAAACACAGCTTTGATGAGGCAGTCTTAGTAGGCTGAGGAGAAGTAATATTCTTCTCAGCAGCAATGAATTTCATGAATAAAATAGCAAAAATTAGCATTAATCATCTGCAAGAACCTAGCCAAAATGATTTTGAATTGTGCCAAATGTATATTATTAAGTATAATAATGTGTCTCAAAGAAAAGGGAAACATGGATCTACTCATTGTGTCTAGAAATAATTATATGTTGTTGTTGTTCAGTCGTTCAGTCGTGTCCGACTCTTCGTGACCCCATGGACCAAAGCTCGCCAGGCCTTCCTATCTTCTACTGCCTCCTGGAGTTTGGTAAAAACCATATTGGTTGCATCGATGACACTGTCCAACCATCTCATTCTCTGCCATCCTCTTTTCCTTTTGCCTTCAATCTTTCCCAACATCAGGGACTTTTCCAAGGAATCCTCTCTCCTCATGAGGTGGCCAAAGTGCTGGAGCCTCAGCTTCAAAATTCTGTCCTTCCAGTGAACATTCCAGTGAAGGTATACAGCCTTGTCGTACTCCTTTCCCAATTCTAAACCAGTCAGTTGTTCCATATCCAGTTCTGACGGTTGCTGCTTGTCCCACATATAGATTTCTTAGCAGACAGATAAGGTGGTCAGGCACTCCCATTCCTTTAAGGACTTGCCATAGTTTGTTGTGCTTCACACAGTCAAAGGCTTTGGCATACTCAATGAAGCAGAAGTAGATGTTTTTCTGGAACTCTCTGGCTTTCTCCATAATCCAGCGCATGTTGGAGATTTGATCTCTAGTTCCTCTGCCCCTTCGAAATCCAGCTTGCACTTCTGGAAGTTCTGTCCACATACTGCTGAAGCCTGCCTTGTAGAATTTTGAGCATAACCTTGCTAGCGTGTGAAATGATTGCAATTGTGCGATAGTTGGAGCATTCTTTGGTGTTGCCTTTCTTTGGGATTGGGATGTAGACCAATCTTTTCCAGTCCTCTGGCCACTGCTGAGTATTCCAAATTTGCTGGCATATCGCGTGCAGCACCTTTACAGCATCGTCTTTTAAGATTTTAAAGGGTTCAATTGGTATGCCGTCACCTCCACTGGCCTTGTTGTTTGCAATGCTTTCTAAGGCCCACTTGATTTCACTTTCCAGGATGTCTGACTCCAGGACAGCAACTACACTATCTTGGTTATCATGGAAATCCAGATCTTTCTGATATAATTCCTCTGTATATTCTTGCCATCTCTTCTTGATCTCTTCTGCTTCAGTTAGGTCCCTACCATTTTTGTCCTTTATCATATCCATTTTGCACAAAATGCCCTTTTAATATCTCCAGTTTTCTTGAGCAGATCTCTGTTTTTTCCTTTTCGGTTGTTTTCCTCTATTTCTTTGCACTGTTCATTCAAGAAGGCCATCCTGTCTCTCCTCACTATTCTATGGAAGTCTGAATTCAATTTTCTGTATCTTTCCCTTTCTCCCTTGCATCTTGTGTCCCTTCTCTCCTCCGCTATTTGTTGTATGTTGTTGTTCAACCACTTTACTTTCTTGCATTTTCTTTTCTTTGGAATAGTTTTCATTGCAGCCTCGTGTACAATGTTACAAGCCTCCGTCCATAGTTCTTCAGGTGTTCTGTCCACCAAATCTAGTTCCTTAAATCTATTCTTCACTTCCACTGTGTACTCATAAGGGATTTGAAACAGCAGGAGGGCCTAAGTTTGGACATGCCCGTCCTAAGGTGACCCAGGTGTTATTGGCCTGCAACTCTCAGAAACCTAGCCATCACAGCTCATGGTGAAGGCTTCTGGGAAATATAGTCCATGTATACCTGGGTTACCCAAGGTTGGGAGCCACTGCCCTAAGCTAAAGGCTGACAAGCTTCAATCCTAACACGCAGCCACAGGATGAAAGGCAGCCCAGCCAATTCCATCCCACACTATTAACCAAACCTTCCTCTCACCTATCAAATAGAAGCTGACCAATGGAGAAAATAAAGTTGGGATGGGATGGGATGGGATGGATTTTTCCATCGAGGACTGTGGAGGGTTCTGAATGCTTGTCCAGAAGATCTCATATATGCTTTGCCTGAATGTCAATCCATAATGTGTACCTTGGTTCCACCGCTCTGGTTCCCTAGGCATTTTTCTACCCTTACGCAATTCTTTTAGTATGCACAAATGTCTTGGTTTGTGCTCCTGTGGGTACTTACAATCTACACTGCTGGTCTAGATGATGATTATTATATGCCCTTTTATACATACATGTCCCTATTTAATGGTACAAGGTGCTGCCTCCGATGCCTGTCTGCTCTAACACAGGGGACACTCTTGGCCCCACTATATGTAGTGCCAGTGGAAACCAAGCACTATTGTGTCAAGCCAAAATATCTGATGCCTGAACATATCTATAGGAGCCCTATAGAGTTTTATAGATCTGTGGGAAGTTTCTGTGTTTATCTCAACTAGCCTTTATCCCTTAAAAAAAAGGCTAGTTCTAGAATGAAACCAGCTAAACAGAATCAGAATCAGAATCAGAATCAGAATACTTTTATTGGCCAAGTGTGGTTGGACACACCCAGAATTTGTTTTGGTAAAATATCCTCTCCATATATAAAAGGAAATATAAGAATAATATAGTCAACAAGAAAAACACAGTACAACAATACAATACGATACAATAACCATTTCCAGTTATATCAAAATTCCTTTGATATTAAGTCTTTTGGTAAAAGAGAGAGTAAGATTCTAGAGAATAGGGTTTGAATCCCTGCTTAGCCATGGAAACTGACAGGGTGCTGGTGGTGATGGTGGTGTGGAAATGGCAAAACCAATCCTTTAATATCTCACATACCTTAAAGGCCCTACTAGAGTCACTATAGGTTGTTTCCAACTTGACAAGTGAAAACTCGTTCATGCCTTTTCATTATTAACACAGTAATTCCAGGCAACATCAGCTTGTCTGTTTCTACAAGTGTTATTCATATGTTTGCATATATATAAACAAGGACATTGTGATTCTGATCCAGATATCCCATACATGCATATCTATTTTGAGAAATAGGGATTTGGTTTATGCCACATCTCACCACTGGTCTGTTGTACAATCTATACACCTGTGTTATTTACATAAGTGGTCTACCTCACACTGAGGCCAAGGCACATGTTTGGATGGAAAATAGACATGGGCATGACCAGAAAAAATGATGTTTCAAGTTTTCATTTGTCGCAACGGGTCCATTTCGGGTCGTTTCAATTTGTCGCAAAATTTTTCAAAAATTTGTCGTTTCATTTGTCGTTTGTCATTTGTCATTTCCACCACGATTTAGCGTGATTTGACTTCCCAGAGCATAGGGGCATCCCCAATCAGGGCCGGCGCTAGGTGTTTTTGCGCCCTAGGCGGCAGATGGGGCGGGGGGAGGGCGGCAGGGGGGAGGTGCGGGCGGGTGGCGGTGGCATGGGTGGGCGGCAGCCGCGGGTGGGCGAGTGGGCAGGCGGCAGCACAGGCCGCAGGTGGGTGGCAGCGCGGGCGGATGGGTGAGTGGGCAGTTAGGATATCACTTAGGATAGAGGTTCTGTTCTTGGCTTGCATCCCAAATGTGTGTGTGTGCAAGCAAATTGAAGTTGGGAAAATAGAAAATAAATGGTAGTATATAATATATTTTTAAAATAAATCCACACCTCCCACTCCCAGTCAAACCTCCCCCTTTATGCAATATCAGAAAAAAATCCTCACAAACTGCCAGAGAAAAAATAAAGAATAAACTGCTATTCCCTTCAGCAGACAAAGCTGCAGGGAATCAAAGAAATTATTTTCTAAATTCAATTCCCTCCCTGCCTGCCTAACTTAAATCCTAAAGCCTCCAGCCTCCCTCCTCAATCTCTATCAGATCACACCAGCACCAGCAGCCAGCCCTCCTCCCTCAGCTACATCCATACATCCGACTGCGATTTCTGGAAGGTGCCTCAGCTTTTTATGCCCTCCGAGACATCCAGAAGTGTCAGTCAAAACCCTGGCGATGCCATTGGTGGAATGGTTCAAAAAATTTGCATGGTCCCATCCCATGCCCAGCCCAAATGGGCAGGTCTAAAAAAATAAAAAATAAAAATAAAAATCAATACAACGTTTTATTGCTATAAAAAGCCCCACTGCTGCTACTATTAAAATTCAGGCATTTAAAATAAATAAATTTCACATGTTTCTGTGGTGATTTGGTGTTTTTTTTTACCACAATTTCAAAAGAAAAATCGTGGTCGCCATTTTGGATTCCCCCCCCGACCGCATGGCATGGCGAGAGGACGAGGATGACCCCCCCAGCCTGGTGCAAGCAGCCCAGGACAGGAGAAGAGGGGGGAAAGGTCGGGGACCCCCCCCAGAAACCACCCCTCTGGTAAGTGGCAAAGCCTCAGGCAGGCATATTTTCGCCTGCTTTTTTGGCCGGGAGTCGGGGTTTTTTAAAAAAAACTTTTAAAAACTTTTTCTGTGCTTCGCATCACGCTTTCGCCGCGATGCCACAAACAGAAACGAAAAACCCGACCAAATTTTTCTTTTTTCAGTTCGAGTTCGAGTTCTGACGGCTTAATTATCGTTACCGTTTCTGTTACGTAACGGAAACGATAACTGAAAACGGAAACGACAATTTCGCCGGGTCGTGCCCATGTCTAATGGAAAAGTATTGGGCGCACAATCACAAAACAATAATCTGTGAGTGTGGACAATAGCAAAAGTTTTATTACAGCAAAAGGCTAATTTAATTGAAAGGCAAACAGTTGAGTCAAGAATACAGCACACTTATTTTCTGTTCAAAAATCCTCCTCTGTTAGCTCTTCCTCTGTTTCATGGGAAAGACGGTCTTTGCTCAAATAATCTATACTGTAAATGTATTTTTAAAAAATTAATTGGCTAAAACTTATTTCCTCTCAAAAGAAAGCCAATCCACCAGCCATTTCCCCAAGAAGATGACGTTTCTGTTGGAGAGATTTTGATTTGTTTTGTTTTGGCAACTCCCATGGATGTCTCTGGTTTGTGTACCTGGAAGGGACTTTTCTGCATTGGGGTGATTCTGTCTATCCAGCACTAACCAATTGTTCCTTCCAGCCTTTGATTAAAAAGAGCATCCCATTTCACTGCTGTCTTTCCCCCTCTCTTTTCTCTGTTGGGCACACTTGGTTATTTGCTGTTGAACTCTTCATTTGGATGATAAGCATATGTGCAGTTTTTAAAAGCAGCATGCACAAATCTGCAATTTCAAGCAACTGTAAGTAAAGAAAGTTTTTTATTCTTTCTAGTCACTGACATTAAGCTGACACTACTTCTGAGTAGCAAAGGGACAACTCACCCGACGGTCCTCCAAAGGCGTGGGTCGTTTTGCCCTGCCTGGCAAGGAGGAACGCAAGACAAGGTGCAAGATCCCACAGCCCTCTATGGGAGGGGGAAGCAGCTCCTGTATATAACAGGACTCCTCCCCACTAATGGCCTCTTGCCTTGGCTTTTGTTCTAAGTGGAGGATGCGCAGCTGGCTGCTCTGTGATCTCACATGATGCCCACTATTTTGTGGGTGAGTGGTGCCATTTGGCGTTCTAGAAAAGCCCTGAAGGTATTGAGAGTCAGCGCTGGGCCTGGCAAGAGCTGGCCCAGCAGGCAGGGAGTACAAGTACCTTCAGGGCATCCAGGCTTGGGGGGCAGACACGGGTGATAAGTTCCCACGTCATAGGCATTTCCCCCTCCAGTTGGGGGGGCAGCTGGTGGGGGGCGGCATGGCTGTGCTGCGGGGTGGTGGTTGAGCCCCCTTATTTAATTGCTATTGTTGTGCAAAATTCTTTTCAGCCTATATAGTGCAACCACATTTAACATGCCTTAACTGAGCTAGCATGAGTTTCAAATGGCGTTGCTTGTTGTTCTGCTCACAAACAGAAGCTGCAGTTGTCAACAGTGACATAAAAATAATGCTTTTCATTAGATTCCTTTGCTTTCCCCTCCTCTTGAAAATTGCATCCACTGAGCACTAGCTGTCTACATGCACACAAAAATTATAAGCATTGATTAATCTGGGAGCTCATCCCAGACATCCACTCATTACTGAAGATTAGAAAGGTGGGAGAATCAAGAACTAATGATTCCCACCAACTAATGAGCAACAGAGTTCTTCAAGTATACTCTTGCAAATGAATTGTTCTCATTGCTGGGAATTTGTTGTGTGCGAGTTTGCACCAGAAAGTAGACATGGGCAACCAGAAAAAATGACGTTTCGATTTTCGTTTTTGGAACGGGTCCGTTTCAGGTCGTTTCTGTTTGTCATGAAATTTTTCAAAAATCTGTCATTTCCGTTTGTCGTTTGTCGTTTGTCGTTTGTCGTTTCCACCGCGATTTAGCGCGATTTGACTTCCCAGAGAATAGGGGCGTCCCAATCAGGGCTGGCGCTAGGTGTTTTTGCGCCTAGGCGGCGGGAGGGTGGGGGCGGTGGCGGGGGAGGTGCGGGGCGGGTGGTGGTGGCAGGGGGCCATGGGCGGCTGGCTGGCGGCGCTGGCGGCGAGTGGGTGGGCGGACGGGTGAGTGGGCAGTTAGGATATCACTTAGGATAGAGGTTCTGTTCTTGGCTTGCACCCCAAATGTGTGTGTGTGCAAGCAAATTGAAGTTGGGAAAATAGAAAATAAATGGTAGTATATAATATATTTTAAAATAAATCCACACCTCCCACTCCCAGTCAAACCTCCCCTTTATGCAATATCAGAAAAAATCCTCACAAACTGCCAGAGAAAAATAAAGAATAAACTGCTATTCCCTTCAGCAGACAAAGCTGCAGGGAATCAAAGAAATTATTTTCTAAATTCAATTCCCTCCCTGCCTGCCTAACTTAAATCCTAAAGCCTCCAGCCTCCCTCCTCAATCTCTATCAGATCACACCAGCACCAGCAGCCAGCCCTCCTCCCTCAGCTACATCCATACATCCGACTGCGATTTCTGGAAGGTGCCTCAGCTTTTATGCCCTCCGAGACATCCAGAAGTGTCAGTCAAAACCCTGGCGATGCCATTGGTGGAATGGTTCAAAAAATTTGCATGGTCCCATCCATGCCCAGCCCAAATGGGCAGGTCTAAAAAAATAAAAAAAATAAAAAAAAAATCAATACAACGTTTTATTGCTATAAAAAGCCCCACTGCTGCTACTATTAAAATTCAGGCATTTAAAATAAATAAATTTCACATGTTTCTGTGGTGATTTGGTGTTTTTTTTTTACCACAATTTCAAAAGAAAAATCGTGTCGCCATTTTGGATTCCCCCACCGCATGGCATGGCGAGAGGACGAGGATGACCCCCCAGCCTGGTGCAAGCAGCCCAGGACAGGAGAAGAGGGGGAAAGGTCGGGGACCCCCAGAAACCACCCCTCTGGTAAAAAGCCTCAGGCAGGCATATTTTCGCCTGCTTTTTTGTCGGGGTTTTTAAAAAAACTTTTAAAACTTTTTCTGTGCTTCGCATCACGCTTTCGCCGCGATGCCACAAACAGAAACGAAAACCCGACCAAATTTTTCTTTTTCAGTTCGAGTTCGAGTTCTGACAATTATCGGTTTCTGTTACGAACGGAAACGATAACTGAAAACGGAAACGACAATTTCGCCGGGTCGTGCCCATGTCTAATGGAAAAGTATTGGGCGCACAATCACAAAACAATAATCTGTGAGTGTGGACAATAGCAAAAGTTTTATTACAGCAAAAGGCTAATTTAATTGAAAGGCAAACAGTTGAGTCAAGAATACAGCACACTTATTTTCTGTTCAAAAATCCTCCTCTGTTAGCTCTTCCTCTGTTTCATGGGAAAGACGGTCTTTGCTCAAATAATCTATACTGTAAATGTATTTTTAAAAAATTAATTGGCTAAAACTTATTTCCTCTCAAAAGAAAGCCAATCCACCAGCCATTTCCCCAAGAAGATGACGTTTCTGTTGGAGAGATTTTGATTTGTTTTGTTTTGGCAACTCCCATGGATGTCTCTGGTTTGTGTACCTGGAAGGGACTTTTCTGCATTGGGGTGATTCTGTCTATCCAGCACTAACCAATTGTTCCTTCCAGCCTTTGATTAAAAAGAGCATCCCATTTCACTGCTGTCTTTCCCCCCTCTCTTTTCTCTGTTGGGCACACTTGGTTATTTGCTGTTGAACTCTTCATTTGGATGATAAGCATATGTGCAGTTTTTAAAAAGCAGCATGCACAAATCTGCAATTTCAAGCAACTGTAAGTAAAGAAAGTTTTTTATTCTTTCTAGTCACTGACATTAAGCTGACACTACTTCTGAGTAGCAAAGGGACAACTCACCCGACGGTCCTCCAAAGGCGTGGGTCGTTTTGCCCTGCCTGGCAAGGAGGAACGCAAGACAAGGTGCAAGATCCCACAGCCCTCTATGGGAGGGGGAAGCAGCTCCTGTATATAACAGGACTCCTCCCCACTAATGGCCTCTTGCCTTGGCTTTTGTTCTAAGTGGAGGATGCGCAGCTGGCTGCTCTGTGATCTCACATGATGCCCACTATTTTGTGGGTGAGTGGTGCCATTTGGCGTTCTAGAAAAGCCCTGAAGGTATTGAGAGTCAGCGCTGGGCCTGGCAAGAGCTGGCCCAGCAGGCAGGGAGTACAAGTACCTTCAGGGCATCCAGGCTTGGGGGCAGACACGGGTGATAAGTTCCCACGTCATAGGCATTTCCCTCCAGTTGGGGGCAGCTGGTGGGGGCGGCATGGCTGTGCTGCGGGGTGGTGGTTGAGCCCCCTTATTTAATTGCTATTGTTGTGCAAAATTCTTTTCAGCCTATATAGTGCAACCACATTTAACATGCCTTAACTGAGCTAGCATGAGTTTCAAATGGCGTTGCTTGTTGTTCTGCTCACAAACAGAAGCTGCAGTTGTCAACAGTGACATAAAAATAATGCTTTTCATTAGATTCCTTTGCTTTCCCCTCCTCTTGAAAATTGCATCCACTGAGCACTAGCTGTCTACATGCACACAAAAATTATAAGCATTGATTAATCTGGGAGCTCATCCCAGACATCCACTCATTACTGAAGATTAGAAAGGTGGGAGAATCAAGAACTAATGATTCCCACCAACTAATGAGCAACAGAGTTCTTCAAGTATACTCTTGCAAATGAATTGTTCTCATTGCTGGGAATTTGTTGTGTGCGAGTTTGCACCAGAAAGTAGACATGGGCACGACCAGAAAAAATGACGTTTCGAGTTTTCGTTTTTTGGAACGGGTCCGTTTCAGGTCGTTTCTGTTTGTCATGAAATTTTTCAAAAATCTGTCATTTCCGTTTGTCGTTTGTCGTTTGTCGTTTGTCGTTTCCACCGCGATTTAGCGCGATTTGACTTCCCAGAGAATAGGGGCGTCCCGCAATCAGGGCTGGCGCTAGGTGTTTTTGCGCCCTAGGCGGCGGGAGGGGTGGGGGCGGGTGGCGGGGGGAGGTGCGGGCGGGTGGTGGTGGCAGGGGGCCATGGGCGGCTGGCGGCCGCGGGCGGGCGAGTGGGTGGGCGGACGGGTGAGTGGGCAGTTAGGATATCACTTAGGATAGAGGTTCTGTTCTTGGCTTGCACCCCAAATGTGTGTGTGTGCAAGCAAATTGAAGTTGGGAAAATAGAAAATAAATGGTAGTATATAATATATTTTTAAAATAAATCCACACCTCCCACTCCCAGTCAAACCTCCCCCTTTATGCAATATCAGAAAAAAATCCTCACAAACTGCCAGAGAAGAAATCAAGAATAAACTGCTATTCCCTTCAGCAGACAAAGCTGCAGGGAATCAAAGAAATTATTTTCTAAATTCAATTCCCTCCCTGCCTGCCTAACTTAAATCCTAAAGCCTCCAGCCTCCCTCCTCAATCTCGATCGGATCAAACCAGCATTAGCAGCCAGCCCTCCTCCCTCAACCACATCCATACACCCAACTGTGATTTCTGGAAGGTGCCTCGGCTTTTTATGCCCTCCGAGACATCCTGAAGTGTCAGTCAAAAACCTGGTGATGCCATTGGTGGAATGGTTCAAACAATTTGCATGGTCCCATCCCATGCCCAGCCCAAATGGGCAGGTCTAAAAAAATAAAAAATAAAATAAAATAAAATAAAATCAATACAACTTTTTATTGCTATAAAAACCCCACTGCTGCTACTATTAAAATTCAGGCATTTAAAATAAATAAATTTCACATGTTTCTGTGGTGATTTGGTGTGTTTTTTTACCACGATTTTAAAAGAAAATTTGTGGTCGCCATTTTGGATCCCCCCGCATGGCATGGCGAGACGATGAGGATGACCCCACCCCCCAGCCTGGTGCAAGCAGCCCAGGACAGGAGAAGAGGGGGGGAAAGGCCGGGGACCCCCCAGAAACCACCCCTCTGGTAGGTGGCAAAGCCTCAGGCAGGCATATTTTCGCCTGCTTTTTTGGCCGCGAGTCTTTTTTTTAAAAAAAATACTTATAAAAACTTTTTCTGTGCTTCGCATTGCACGATCGCCACGATGCCACAAATGGAAACAAAAAACCCGACCATTTTTTTTCTTTTTTCGGTTCGAGTTCGAGTTCTGACGGCTTAATTATCGTTACCGTTTCCATTACGTAACGGAAATGATAACCGAAAACGGAAACGACAATTTTGCCGAGTCGTGCCCATGTCTACTAGGAAGACTCAGCATGGTGACTCATTCCTAGGATTTCATGTGTCCTCATTCCTAGGGCAATGCCATCTGCTCTAGGGAGTTAATTTTAATGTTGATAAAATGCTAACAAGTTTTCTCACTTACCATGCTTGGGCAGATATCAGAAAATACACATTGCTCTACCAGATCACAAATGCGGTTTGGAAACCATTTTGGCTCGTAAGAAGGGCAAGTCTTTAATTAATCAGACAATTTCAGACTTCACTTTGTTTAAGATGGTGTTCCTAAAGTTGCAGATCCTGTGGTCAGTGGTCATCCCAAGGAAAGTGTGATGAGCACCCTGCGACCCTCAGGTGATCTACCAGGTATGCAGAGGAGTGAACAGGGAGGTTAAGCGGGCAATGCTGGTTGATTTGGGCACAGTGGTGGAACACCCGTGTATTCGAGTGTAACAGGGTGAGCTTTATCGCAGTGATGGAGTTGGGCCTGCAGTTGTTTCTAAATGACATTCGGGAGGGGGGGCTCAGGTCCATTCTGGCAGCCTTGGTGGCAGTGGCTAGGCCTGTAGACCCAGTGCCATGGCGGGTAGTGGTGGAAGGCAGGTGAGTTTTATGAGTTAATGGATATCTGAGAAGGATGTTAGCTGGCCCACCTCCCAGCGCTGAAGGCCCTGAGGTCTCAACACTGGGGGGGGTAGGGTCCCATGAGTAGCAATCACCCAGAGCTGGGAGCCTCGGGTGGTTGGGAGCAGAAGGGTATTTCCCAGAATTTATTCCATCTCCTACCTGGGTCCATTTGGGGTGGGGCTGGCCTCAAACGGATCAGCTTTCCATCCTACTGGTGCCCCCCCTTTTTCTATTGGTTTATTTGCTGTGTTAAGAAAGTGTGGCCCATTTTTCACCCCAAGCTCTGTCTCTTGCCTCTTTACTCTGGGCTGGGTTGGCAATACTATTTCTATCAGTCACTGGCATGGTGATAGAACAGGGAAGCAGAGAACAATGCCATCAACTTCATTACCTTTATTTATTTGTTATGTCTTGCAATCCTGTGGAACTCAAGGTAACAGTCAAAGCTACAGCCTGTCCTGCATTGTCCATACAGGGAAAGGGAAGTTATGTAAATATTGAACAACATGTATTGCCACCCAAGTTGCTTCATTTGAAAGTTTTATAGAAATACCCTATCACAAAGAAGAAGAAATGGGCTGTGTGGCCCAATAAAAGGTATCACCCTATCACAATATTGTTGTTGTTGTTGTTTTTAAAAACCCCAATCAAGTTAATAAGGACAAAACCCTAACTCCTTACTTCCATGCAGTTATGATCTCCCCCTCCCCCTGCCTTATTTGCTTGGGATTAGATTTTATTTTCCATTAGTTCTGTACGTTGCCTTCAGCCAAATCAGAATGGAATCAAATCTTCTTAATATGGGTTAACGTGCATCGGGGCCAGAGAGAAGCAGAATGAACTGATTCTGTTCCAAGGTGAAGCAAAGGCTATTTGGACTGATTCAATGATTCAGACATCTGAAATGAGAGAGGAAAGCCAGGCTGCAGGGAGTGATTATGTGAATGAGTGCTTGGGAGGGAAAGAAGGGAAGTGGTCTTTGCTTGGTGACAGCCAGAAAAGAGATTCACTTCAATCGCATTGCTTGCAGGGAGCAAATTTTAATGGTGCTGGATGAGTATGAGTATGTGAACCCCTGAAGTTAGCTGTCTGAAATTTTATACATTTACTCGGGCCTTGACGTCTATCAAGTCTCCAAATGTCACATCTGTCAGTATAAAAAGGAAAAAAAAGTTACAGCTATTTTAAGCATTTCGCTGCAAGTCAACAGGAAGGTCTGGTGGTTTGGAATTATAAATCTCACTGGAATTGGGGCAGACATTTCAAAGTGTGATTTGGCCTCTGAACCAGATCTACTGAGGGGGATCCCCAAACACCAGCCCCAGGTTTGACAGGCTCTAAAATTTTCTGGAAATCTTGTATAATCTGCAAATTAAGACTTGAGGTCTATGTGGTGTGGTTATACGCGTGTGTTTGGTTGTTTTCATGGGGGGGATTTGTTTTTTGTTTTGGTTTGTTTTTTGGCCTTTTCTGGGCCTCTGTGGTATTTCCTCCCAGTAGAAAGGACAAAGGTATTTTAAAGTAGGCAAATAAGGATGGGCAGAAGGCAATGAGCATTCAGAGCACCTTTTATAAGACCAAGTAATCTTTTGGATCAAGCCAAATCAATTAATAACTGAAATCTGAAAAGGAACATACGTTTTTAATTGTATGTAGAGAGGTAGGAGTTATTATTTTGGGCAGGCAAACTCTCATCATAGACTAATCTTATTATGTGCTTCCTTCATTTTGCTCAAAAAGGCCTGAAGGAGCTAGATACAATTAAAGCATATTCATAGCTAAATCAATGAGAATCAGAAATGTATCTATTTATTTAAAGCAGTTTCCATAGCAAGCATTAGCAAGCCTGCTCTAACTTAGGGTCCATGAGCAGTCACCATCTCCTGGTTTTGGCTTCTAACTCCTCACACCTAGTTTAGGAGACTTATTTAACCTCACTGGATACATTTTGGTTTGGGGTGGATGATACAGGCAGTCCTGCCCCTTTGTCCTTTAAAAGGATGTCTGAATGTTACATGCAACTCTAAAGCACACTTTGGCTTTAGAGGTGCATGTAACATTCAGCCAAATTTTATATAGCTCTAAACCCAAGATGGTTGAAATGCAACCTTTTAGATACCAATGACCTCCATGCTACCTGACTTTATTTTTGGTACTTAGAAGTGCCTTCATGTTCTCTACAGGGCATGTGGAAATTTATACCACCCCTCTCAGCTTGTTTAATACCAAGGGGACAGGTTGTTACAATGAGAGTGACTTGATTTTTTGAGAGTGTCAGCAAGCATGTGGATAAGGGAGATCCAGTTGACATTGTTTATCTGGACTTTCAGAAGGCTTTTGACAAAGTCCCACACCAAAGGCTCTTGAAGAAACTTGCCAGTCATGTAATCAAGGGACAGGCCCCTTAGCAACTGGCTAAAGGACAGGAAACAGAGAGAACCAACCAAACACACACACACACACACACACACACACACACACACACACACACACACACACAGAGAGAGAGAGAGAGAGAGAGAGAGAGAGAGAGAGAGAGAGAGAGAGAGAGAGAGAGAGAGAGAGAGAGAGAGAGAGAGAGAGAGAGAGAGAGAGAGAGAGAATACACACTTGGTAACGTGGTCCAGAAGACCTCCTCATCTGAATGATCTCTTACAGCATTGTGCTTCATGTTGAAAGCTTTTTTGAGAAAGCTTTGAGGGTCAAAGACCGCTATCACATGATTGATAAATGTGCATGATAATTAGGTGTGTACTTTCTCCCAGAGCGGTCACGTGACATTAGATGCACAGTTACTGCCCCCACAATAGTATTTCTTTGATCCTATTTTTTTGTGTCCCCATTGGCCAAATGCACATTAAGGCGCTCTTTTGAAAAGCTGTTTTCTCCATCCTTATTATATATAAACAAATTTCAATTAATGCTGTTTGATTACCGGCATGCCAGGTTCCTGGTGTTGCTGCATGATTACATGAGAAATGTTTTGATCGGTTTTCCTGTCTATAATGTGTTTCCTATGGGTAACTATGCAAGAATGAAAAAACACATTGGCAGACCATTTAATGGCACCACTGGTTTGAATGTCTTGGTTTCATCACAGAGTCATCCTGTGTTGCAGTGGAATTTCAATGCCACAGCATCCAGCACAACAGGATACTCCATTGAATCATTTCTCCCCCCACCTCTCTCTCTCTTTAACTTTCTCTCTCCTGGATTAGTCCCACTCTTACACAATGCAGCAAGACACAAAACATATATCTTTCTGGAAACAAACTCCCAATTATAGTGCTTAGTCATCCTATCTTGAATTATAGTCAGTGACATAGTTTTTCCGATTAATGACGCCCCCAAATCGGCATGCAAATATCATAAAATTCCAATCAGTAGCATTACCGTTATTCATAGTTTTTGTGAATGAGAGGGATAGTTTTCTTAGAAGGAGACTGTAAACCCCCATTCAAGGCATTTTAGAGCCACATAATTATTGGGTTGTTGGTAGTTAAACAGATGAGGAAAAACAATAATTACACGGCTTGTCAACATGTTCCTTGTATGTAGATAGTACTGTGCATTAGGTGTATTCATGGCAGAAAGGCTGTTCATCTTAATCCTTGGAGTTTCTGAACAAGCTCCTTGAAATTATCTTGAAAATATGTTATCGGTGAGAAAAGCTGGGGGCAATAGGAAAAGAGGAAGACCAAATATGAGATGGATGCAGTTCCTGAAGGAAGCCATTTCGACAGTGGGAGTGTAAAGAGATCTACATAGCTGTTATTAAAAATCAATATGATTCATAAGAGTTGGATGTTATGCCCTTAATTCTCACTTTTGCTTTCCCTCTTCACCACCACTTTAAAATGAGTCACTGGAACATTAAAGGTGAGATTATTTTTTGTTTGGGTAAGCTTGGTAAAATTGAATTACAGTGGTACCTTTTATAAAGGAATTAATACATTCCAAATGAAATTCTGTTAAGCAAATTTTCCTTTGTACAAATATCCCATAGGACTGCTTTGAAAATGGATTAATCCCTAATACATGCAGAAAAATGTATTCTGCCACCCCAAACAGGACAGGGAGAACCAGGAGTTGTAGTTCATGTGTTGAGTCTTTCCTATCACCACCACCACACCGACATCCCAGGCCTTCCCATACAGCTCCGATAATGGGGTTCTAGCGGTCAAAGGAGGCAATGGGATCTGTTTCAGATTTTCATTAGCCTTGGCACACTGAGGGGTTGGGATAGTGGTCCCTTATAGTGCCACAAAGCTGTTTGGCTGATAAATATGCACATTTATATGCACCATCCCCCCTTTGTGCTAACCTACACTGTACCAATTCACAATGATAATGTGCACTGGTGTTTAAAAATAGATGAATAAAGCAGGTACTTCCACTGGTTGAGAGAGGGTCCAAAACAGAGAGAAAAGGGAATAACTGGAAATCTAGTAGCATATTAGGAGAACGCCCACTCTCCCTCCAAACCTACCCTCCATCCCTTTCATAGTTCCCCAGATAAATCAAGAACACCTCATGAGGTAGTTATAATAAATGATATCTCTGGTACCATCAACAACATTAAAAGGGGAGGATAACAGTCTTCCTGCAGTGTTCCAGAAAATTGTTTGATTTATTCTCATCCCCCACAGTCCTTCAGCAGGCAACATTAAAGCAGCAGCACTACTGTTAAAGTGCTCATGAAACTGATCATAAAACATACAGAAACAATTAGAAATTTGTGTAAATTGATTATTATTAGTTTAACCCAAAGCAAGCTGGTCTCAGGAGTTCATTTTCAAGCAGAGTTTACACAAAGAATTTTATTACATCTGTATTGCACCTCATGCAGCCTGTATGCCAACACTGAATGAATTTTAACCCTTTCAACTTAGGACATGTATCTGTAGGAAAAATGGCAATGTATTTTATGGGTTTTCTGGATAAAGCTAGTGTAGAATTATCAAGGTATCGATAAGTTATTTTAGGACTCATGGTCATGAACGCCCACACACGTGACAGATTCATCCACACAAGCAAATTTTCAACTCAGATTATCAGCCTCTGAGGACATGGGCTGCAGGATTGTTTGTCACATGAGTAAATGGGCTTTTTAAAAATGAAAACATACATTAGAAATGTATTAAGAGAATACATACAATGCTAATGTAAAACAGAGCATGATGTGGAGCTCCCATAAATAATTAGGTTGTTCTTGAGGTTTCTGTTAGGTACTGAGACCATCTTGCAATATTTTTTCCTCTCACCCTCCTACAACTGAACTTTGCATTTCAGCACTTTTTATTAAATATGGCTTCCATGGACAGTGCTTCAATATACAAATTTAACACCTTTCAAAAATAAAACTCCAACTTTAACTGCATAGTAATTTCCCCATATTTACTGATTCAGGAATAAACATTTCTGTAATTACTGTTGCAAAGTAGTATTTAAGAATATATCAAAAAGAACTTTTCTAAAAAAAAATCCCCTATGTAAGTAGGTGAAAGGTAAAGCAGAGTGTCCTTGACTCAATGTCTGACAGAGGCACATGGGCTTGCACAGCACTGACTCCTCGCCTTGGGTTCTGAAACTTAAAACTCACCTAGAGACAAACAGGATTAGCATCCAAGGTGGGGATGGAGTAGTTCTCCATTAGTAATGGATGTAGAATCCCATGGAGCTACCTGGTATGTTTAAACGGAAGAATGATAGTTCAGACCAAAAATGAATCGATCAGAGCTCACCCAACCCACCCATTCCTCTATGGCTCTCTCACTCCGGGTGGCCACCCCCAGGGAGGCCCGCAGGGTAATAACTCGAAAACGGGCCTTCTCGGTGTCCAGTCCATCGCTTTGGAACAAGCTACCCGGTGAGATACGCCAGGCTCCCTCATTGGCATCCTTCAGGAAAACCCTTAAAACCTGGCTGTTCAGGGATGCCTTTGGCGACTGTTAATGTGATACCCAAGTTGTTGATTTTCCCCCTTCTCTTTTTTCATGGTTGTTAAGTTTTTGCCTCTTGCCCAGCACTATTTTACTATTTTATATTGTTTTATTGTTGTCTGTTTTTAACCTATTGTGTGAACAGCCCAGAGTTCCTTTGGGAAATGGGAGGAGTATACAAATGCAAAAATAAATAAATAAATAAATAAATAAATAAATAAATAAATAAATAAATAAATAAATAAATTTTAAAAAATGAAGTTGAAGTTAAATTAAGGTTTCTTTGATAATTCAGTCAGAAAATAAGGTGGAAGTTTTATTGAAGTTTTTTTTGCATATAGCTGGGTTGCACTCATCAAAGAGACCGGCAGATACAGTAAAGTTTTTTTAGAATGCAATGTGTATGGAGTCTCTGGTTTAAACAGTAGGGTTATGCAAATTAATACTCCATATTTAACAAGGATATTCAATACTATACCGATAAGCTACCCTCTCTTGCCAATCTTTTTTTTTTCTACTTCTGTTTACAATGGCTTTTAAAGCTCTGAATTCAATACAACCTCCATTGCACTGCTTCCTTTTTGAAGCCTTACTTTGTTTCTATTCTGCCAATTTCACATTACAGCAGAGCACAGGCTCAATTTCTAGTGCTGCAATTAATGCAGGTGGTCATTCAGCTCACTCTTGTGATCATTGAATGTGCAGTTAAGCTGGCATATATTGTACAATTGCCACAGAATCTTTTGCATTCAATTATGCAATTAAAGGTCTCCGTGTCCTGCATCCCTATATTGGCCACTGCTGCTTGGAATGTAGGAAGGCCTTCACCTAGGGTTTGTTGGATATATCCTTGCTGCTCAAATTGGTTCCACTGTGTTTTTCTTGAGTACAAGGATGAACGTCTTTGGATTGATCATTTCCGGATATCTCATCATACACTTTTCAAAATTGCCAATAAATCATGACCATACCTCATGAGAAAGGACACTGTAATGTGCTGTGCCATCCCTGTGAAAGAAAGAGTAGCTATCAGTGTATACTCTTTGGCAAGCAAAACTTGTTACCAATCCCTTGCACATATTTTTTTATAAAAGGAAGTCCACTGTAGCTACAGTTGTAATGATAATTATAATTCTCTAGAATTTTTAGTAAAACTGGAACGTTCTTGAAAAAAATATTGAATCAATCTTGAAAGTATAAGTGTTTCTTTGCTAAAGAAATTATGAGCCTTTATTCATATATCAATTTAGCTTTTCCTCTATAATAGCAACTGACAAAAAGGAAAATAAATAAAATTAGTTACAATTACTATATGAAAGTTTAAAAACTTGCTGCTGTTAAATGTCTAGCACCATAATAAATTCAACATGCATATATCACGAGAAGGTTAAATTCAGACTTTCTATTGTTGTAGATTAATTGTTTTTCATATATATAAAATTAAAGTAAGAAACAAATAAAGCTGCTACTTACACTGGCTGGAATGGCTCTGCAGTGTTTGGAAGAACTGTTCCTTGCCCCCCATGCCCCGAAATAAGGAGGCGAGACAACTTCCAATTTGGTACAAACGGGCCACAACTTTATTAATAACTGTTCAACTTCTAACTGATAAAGTCAAGAACACTGAAGGGGACCTGACGCCGTAGTGCAAGCTGGTAACAGTGTGGAATGAAATTCCACAGCCAAGAAGCTCTGTATTCAATTCGGCAAACGAGTTAAATCTGGAGCTCAGCACAGCCCTCGGGAGGCCTCCAGTCATATATAGCTAATTTGTCCGCTGACATAGCCAATGTGGATAGACAGATACGAGGGCTGTGAAGCGCCGTAATGGCGTCAAATTAGCTCACAACTTGAATACGGTTACCAGTTGCACTACCCGCCAAGTTAGTGGCCAATGAGAAGGGAGCCCACCCCCGCGGTAAAGAGAATGGGATGGGCGAAAACGCATTTTTACTCAAGGCCAATCAGAGTAACCACCAAAAATTCCCATCCGGCCCCAAAAGCGACCAGTTATACTCTTTCTCAAACCATAGGGGGGAGGGGGGGCCAAAAAATCTTGCTGCCGACAAAATGGCGGCGAGGGACGGGAGCCCTCTTATAGGCTCCCGTCCCCGGGCAAAAGAACCCGGATGGGCACGAAGATAGCGCGCCCAAACCGGGGCTGGGGAGGCAAACGCGCCCCTCCCCCAACGGAGGTGGGGATCGGAGCTACCCATCACTCCAAACCTGACAATCCTGTCTGGAATCAAGTACCTCATGTCCCTCCAACTCTTGATGCTGCTCTTGACCTCCTGTGAATTATAAATTCAATTAATATAAACTCCTTAAGGTAATTACTGACCTTTCTGTAAGGGTGCACATCCTAGATAGTTTTTTCCCTGAATATTGAGCTTGATGGAAAAATTGTGCATGCATTGGACCTGTTCCTGTGAAAAGAAGAACAAAAAGGTATAGAAGCACATTATGATATGCAGGATATAAGAGTCACCACTAATGCCTGCAATAATTAAGTTATTACAGTTAGAATATTAGTTACTGAGCTAATCCAAAACTATTTCCATGACAAATGTCACATATACTGGGTTAGTTATGAACCCTCAACGTCACCAAGACAGTAAAGGTTGTAGATCAAGCATTCTGGAATTAATGGTATTGTTAGATGGAGACAATAGGTTAACATTCAATGTGTATGTGTCATGTCGTTACAGACTCTTTGTGATTCCATGTCCATGGAGTTTTCTTGGCAGGAATACTGGAGTGGTTTGCCAGCTCCTACTCCAGGCGCCTATAGCACCTGGTATTCCTTGGAGGTCTCCCATCCAAGTACTAACCAGGGCCGACCCTGCTTAGCTTCTGAAATCAGGCAATATTGGATATGCTTAGGGCATTCAATAGGTAGTACTAAATAACAAGTAAGCTGCTTCAACCACTCACCCCAGGGAAATGCAGTTATTGTGGATGACATCCAGCATGCTCCCAAATTACCATGACAGTAAAGGTGGCAGATCAAGCATTCTGGAATTAATGGTATTGTTAGATGGAGACAATAGGTTAACATTGAATGTGCGTGTGTTGTGTCATTACAGACTCTTTGTGATTCCATGTCCATGGAGTTTTCTTGGCAGGAATACTGGAGTGGTTTGCCAGTTCCTACTCCAGGTGCCTACAGCACCTGGTATTCCTTGGAGGTCTCCCATCCAAGTACTAACCAGGGCCAACCCTGCTTAGCTTCCAAAATCAGGCAAGATTGGATATGCTTAGGGCATTCAATTTGTTGCTGTTGTGTTGTTGTTCAGTCATTCAGTCATATCCGGCTCTTCATGACCCCATGGACCAGAGCTCCCCAGGCCTTCCTATCTTCCACTGCCTTCCAGGGTTTGGTCAAATCCATATTGGTTGCATCGATGACACCGTCCAACCATCTCATTCTCTGCCATCCTCTTTTCCTTTTGCCTTCAATCTTTCCCAACATCAGGGGCATTCAATAGGTAGTACTAAATAACAATAAGCTTCTTCAACCACTCACCCCAGGGAAATGCAGTTATTGGCGGATGACATCCAGCACACTCCCAAATTACCTTCAGATCATCAAAATAAGGTGGTTTCAGATCTCGTTTAGGATATTTCCCACACATTAGTACAGTTTTATAGACAAACTGACAAAGGAGTTTGAATTTATTTCTAATTATGATTGCTTTTCTAGTAATGCTCCTCAACCTTCGGTATCAGAACTAGTCAGCTGCAGAATGTCTAGAGGCCATCTCTGGCTGATTATCCTATCCCCTTAGAGTTTGGCTGGGTACAGTGGTCTCCCACCCTTTTGCATTTCATATACTGCAGTCCCGCTATATTGCAGGGATGGTAGTATATGAAACCCCCCCGGGGTAAGGGGCAAAGGCTGTTTCTGGCCTCCCATACTTACCCCTGGACTGGCGCTGCCCCGAATGCACCTGCAAGGGCCTTCCCAGACCTTCCCAGGGGCCTCCAGAAGGCCAGGGAAGGCCCTTGCAGGCCCATTTGGGCAGCACCAGGCTGGGGGTAAGTACAAGAGCCCCCAGTTAGGCCCCCCAGGGTTGACCTGACCTGCATCGGCATATCACGGATTTTCAATTATCGCGGGTTGGGTCGGGTCCCTAACCACCGCGATAGGTGGGTCACTGTATGACTTGTACCTTCACCTCTCCCCCCCACCACCACCACATTAAAGTTGAATAGAAAATCCCATCTGGTTTTGGATAATCACTTCAGAAATAAAATATATCTAGGAACAGGCTCTCCAAAATTGCCTTTAAATGTGCGGCAATACCTTTTAGTGCCTTCTGGGATGAGATTGGCATTTTTTAGGCAGATAAGGGGATTTCCAGGCCCCCTTCCTTGCCTGTAGAGGTGCCTAGGGACTATAGTGGGGAGAAATATGGGATGTTCTTTCTCTGGATGCCTCTACCTCCTACCTCTTCTGTATGTGCCACCCCACCATGTTATAGCAGTATGCTGTACATTCAGAACTAGTTCCCTATGGGTTATTTGCATAGAAGACAGCTGCAGAGGTGGTGTTTTCGAAGCACTCAAAGTGGTGGAGGGGAATAGACAGTTCAGCAGAAAAGCACACTAAAGAGCCATTGTGCTATCATAGATTATGTGGCTTTAGCTTGGTTAGGATAGGAAGAAATGACACTCAGCCTGGAGATGTTGAGTTCAGAGAGCCATTCTTATCTGACCCAGTTTGCACTCCATACTGGAACCCCTGGATTTGAGCAACACCATTTGGTTAGGAAAATAGTGCTTGGCAAGATTATGTTAAGTGTAATACACTTTGGATGCCATCCCTGTTTGGGAGATTTAAACTCTGCCTTCAGCTACATAAAGGAGAGAGCAGTAGCCTCACATTGAGGCATTGTCCAGATGGCATAAGGTGACAACACAAAGGAAGGAAGCTTAAGGGCAGAGGGGTAGAATCAAAATCTTTGCAGCAAGAAGAAACAAGTACTGTATCCAACTGTTAAGATTCTGTGGGTTGGATTTAATTGGCCACTCGGTATATGCTCATTTTGCTCACAAAGGTCATTGCAAAACAAATCCAATTGTCTTCTTCCTGCTGCAGCATACTGTGATGACTCCTAGGCTACTTGACAAGGTAGCCCAGGTTTGTGGAGAGTGCTGAGTGTGGAAGAAGGGACTGAACAGCCTCAGCCAAACCATTGTTAACTGTATGCTAAGCTCCACATGTTTTCAACCTATGCTGAGTTCTTTGAGCAGAACCAGAGGACTGGCTATTAAGCTAGAAATGCATCAAATGTGCACGACTCTGTCAATCTAAGTGTGACAGAACAACTGCCGGGGAGGAGAGAAGCTGAAGTAAAAGCTGACAATGAGGGTGTTGATGATGCCTTTGCTACACTATATTAGCACGAAACGTCAATTCCACCTGCAACGCGTCTCAGAAGAAAAACAGAGAAATTGTTTGCATACAATAGAAACTTCAGTCCGTAGTCCCCCACCCCCACCCCCGCAAGGGCAACAAACCCATGAAGACATTGAAGTGAAATAGACAAGCAACTGACACATTTCCATCCTAGATGGTCATTAATCATGTATTATTAACACAGCAAACACAGTCTCACAGAATACATAATACAGAATTGGTGGAACTTATTATCTTTCATTGGGACCGCCAATTGTTTTAACACCACTCTTGGGTGAAGCGTCCAATATATGATTCATCTTCTGGCATAAATATAGAGGACAAAACAAGTAAGAAGGGGTATGTTCCTAAATACTCAGGCTTGTGTTGGGATTGGTCATCCCAGATGGCCTGAGAACAAAGGCTCATTTACAAAAGTGCTTGTCCAGGCTGCTTCTTTTGTTCCCTGTGAAATATTGTTTCTTTGATAATACAACTAGCCAGTGTCAAAAAGCTCCTTTCTAAGAATCAACACTGCTTTAGCTTATTAGGAAACATGGAAGATCTGACTATACTGTACTGTTGGTATATCATTAGAAGCCCTGAAGCGTTCAAAGACACCCCTATGCCCACACAGGAGCTTTCCTTAGCTCCCCACCCCCATCCCATGGTAAGCAGGCTTTGTTATATTTTGGCTAGAATCCTGTTGCAAGGGAACACATTGTCAAGCAGTCATTTCCTTGAATATTTCCATGCATGGTTCTTCCCTGGCTATATCTTTTGCAAGGTGGGGTTCAGCAACTGCTTGTGGAAGTGGAAAGTCATATTTAAAACAATGGGGTGATCTCTAGCTTGCATTACCACAAACTGGAGATTGGAAGATGGGTCAGGAATGATTCACCCACAGATCTCCTAAGATGTAGGTTTCCATGGTTGACTGCTGGTACTTCATTTGCAAGTCAATTGTTACGGCATAGAGTTATGATGGATTTACATCTCTTGGGGGAAAGATTCTAACTGTACCACATATTTTAAACCTGAACCTTTACCTAATGTTTTGGGAAATTAGTTGGGGGAACTAGAACTTTGAGAATTCACCAGACAGCATGGTTACCAGAGACTGTAATTCAAAACGCTTTGTTCTTGTGATCCTTCCATCAATTACTTATCTATTGTGTAGAGGATTTAGGTAATATGTGGATTTCTTTTGTCAGGTATGAATTCTCTGCTTTGTTTGTAGTGCAAATTTTCAAGTGTGTCTCTGTGTTGCCTCAGTAACAGAGTGTTCCCAAAGTGGGAAGGAAGAAAGCAAGGAAAATGAGTGGGCATTCAACTAAGAAAAAAGAAAGACTGGTCAGAGAAAAAAGAAGTGCTGACTTCCCCTGAATATGTTGATTGTTCTCTACAGATGCTCCCAAAACCCTTCCTGGAGCTTGCTGCTGGTTTAGTTCTCTAACTCAGTGTTTTTCAACCTTTTTTGGGCAAAGGCACACTTGTTTCATGAAAAAAATCACGAGGCACACCACCATTAGAAAATGTTAAAAAAATTAACTCTGTGCCTATATTGACTATATATAAAGTAATTCTCTTGAATAGGAATCAAATAAACACAAAGAAAGTATTTTATAATTACTTTATTATGAAATAGTAAGTAAACAGAAATATGAAAAATTATAAAATACTTTATTCAGTGCGCAACCTGGGCCTGTTTGGCTGAACACAAAGCTGATATTCTTCAGCTTTTCCAACGGCACACCAGGCAACATCTCGCAGCACACTAGTGTGCCACGGAACAGTGGTTGAAAAACACTGCTCTAACTAAAGAAAAGAAAGAAGGCCCATTACCAGTTGTCTATTAATGTGCCCAAAGCTCCCCCTGCCAAACAGTCCATGGAGATCTGCTGTGTGCCTAATCTATCAGATTGCCATGGCAGCTTCCACAATTGATGGTCTCAGTGTATAAATATTCAACAGGGGACTGCCAATAAAGATTAAAATTACTGTACTCCAAAGAAATTCATATGGGAGAACTACAATATAAAGGGGGAGCTTAAGCAGCCTCTTCTTCCAGATTCTCTATGGAAAATGCCTTGTGTGTTAGCATTGAGAGGGAACTACAGCATGGGGAACATTTTTTTTTCTTTCATAACACAAACCTCCCCTCCAAATATTTTGAGAAAGAAACACTGTCTAAGGCATTGGCTTACCACCACACCCATTATAGAAATGACACAAAACTTTGATAATAGGAGGATGGAATTTCCCTTTGCCCTTTTCTACTCTGGACTACTCCCATTCAAGCTTGATTAGCTATAGGGATGGGCACGAAACGCCAAAATGGCATTTCATTTCATTTTTCATTTCTTCCCCTGTTTTGTTTTGTTTATTACAAAATAATATATATATTTTAAAAAATTCTTATTTCATTTCGTTTTGTTTCATGTTTTTTTTTACACTGTTGGGGCTGTGGTCATGGGTTTTATGTCCCACTGACCAGTTGGCCTGCAGGGAGGCTGGTGGGTGTTTTTTGGCTTTTATTTTTGTATTTTTTTACCCCAGAGCTGACCAGCTGGCCCATATGCCGGGCCAGCACTTTTTAAAAAATATCCTGCCAACCAGCTGTCTCTTGGGCTGGGTTGGTGTATTTATTTATTTATTTATTTATTTATTTATTTATTTATTTATTTCTTACACTAACAAGCTGGCCAGTTTACCGGGTCAGCATATTTTTTAATCTCCCACCAACCACTTGGGCTAGGTCAGCACACTTTTTATTTCATTTTTCCTTTTTAAAATGTCCCACTGACCAGCTGGCCCTCAGGCTATCATACTTTTAAAAAAAAAACCGTGGCAGCAAGCAGTTTTACAGAGTTTTACAGAGACCATGCCTTGCGGTCGGTCGTCTGCTGCTGCCGCCACTGCTGCCGCCACCGACCACCGCGGCTGCCCGGCCGTGGAGGCGCCGGAGCTTTTTGCCGCTGATGCGGCGCCCCCCGGCCGACCGAACACCGTCCTCGCCGCCGCCGCAACCGACCATTGAGGAGGCCAAGCCACCGAGGAGGCTGCAGCTATTGCCGCCATGCCTTGCGGCTGGTCGTCTGCTGCTGCCGCCACCGCCGCCGCCACTGACCACCGTGGCTGCCCGGCCTCGGAGGCGCCGGAGCTCTTTGCCGCTGATGCGGCGCCCCCCAGCCGACTGAACATCGTCCTTGCCGCCGCCGCAGCCGACCATCGCGGCGGCCGAGCCACGGAGGAGGCCGCAGTTACTGCCGCCATGCCTTGCGGTCGGTCGTCTGCTGCTGCCGCCGCTGCCCCCGCCACTGTCCACCGCGGCGGCTTGGCTCCGGGGGCGCAGCAGGCCTTCGCCGCTGGCATTGTGCCTTTCGGCCGACTGAACATCGTTCCCGCCGCTGCCGACCATCGCGGCGGCCGAGCCACGGAGGAGGCCGCAGTTACTGCCACCATGCCTTGCGGTCGGTCGTCTGCTGCTGCCGCCGCTGCCGCCGCCACTGTCCACCGCGGCGGCTTGGCTCCGGGGGTGCCGCAGGCCTTCGCCGCTGGCATTGTGCCTTTCGGCCGACTGAACATCGTTCCCGCCGCTGCCGACCATCGCGGCGGCCGAGCCACGGAGGAGGCCGCAGTTACTGCCACCATGCCTTGCGGTCGGTCGTCTGCTGCTGCCGCCGCTGCCGCCGCCACTGTCCACCGCGGCGGCTTGGCTCGGGCGCCGCAGGCCTCGCCCGCTGGCATTGTGCCTTCGGCCGACTGAACATCGTTCCGGCCGCTGCCGACTGTTGCGGCGGCGGAGCCCCGTTGAGGCCCGGTTGCCGTCCCAGCGTCTTGCGCTGGCTCGCCTGTGGCTGTCGTTGCCGCCGCCCGTGGTTTTTTTCCAGGTAGGTGGTGGGGCGGCGGCTCGGCTTTGAGAGCGCCGGAGGCTATTGCTGCGGATGCTGTGCCCCCCGCCGCCTGTAACGCCTTGCAGCTGACGGACCGCTGGCTGCTTTCCTTGCCGCCACTCATTATTGCAATGGCTTGTTTGGGGACAGTCCCAAAGGCCGCCTCGACATGCTCCCTTCCCCTTTTGTCTTGTTCCTGTTCCCTCTTCCACCCTTGCCCTTCCCTTTTTCTCTCCCTTTGTCTGTTAGTTCTCTCTGACTGTTGTGGACTAGGGGGTGCAGTGCTTATCCCGCTCCCCCTTTCATCTAATTTTCTTATCCTCCGTGCTGCTTCCTAAGGACACTGGACTGTTTGGCGGCAGTGGGCCTTCCATCTACCGAGGCTCGGGGTTAGTTCGCGGCTGCTGTGTTTGGGCCCTTCCAGGCCTAGAGGCCGCTGCCGGCCCACCGACAGTTGATGGCCTGAACCCACTTCGTGCTTGTATTTACCCACTCGCGACATCAGCTGCCATACCAGTTATCGCTGCTCACTCACTGCCTGTGAACCATCTTTGCGTCCCCCCCTGTCCCTCTCCATTTGCCCTGCGGTCAGCCATTTAATTTGTTGTTTGTAGTTTGTAATTTGTAATTTTAGTGCATTATTGTCTTGTATTGTTTTGTTATTTTCATTGTTATTGTAATTTTTATATTTTTACATTGCTGTTGTTGTAACTACCTATATATGTATATATGTATATGTGTATGTATGTATGTATGTATGTATGTATGTATGTATGTATATATATATATATATATATATATATATATATATATATATATATATATATATATATATATATATATATATATATATATATATATATATATATATATATATTTTTTCGTAGATTTTCACGGGTATAGGTATGCATGTTAGGGTGGATTCGGGTTTCTTCCGTGTAGAAATCTGGTTGTTTTGGCGACGTTTCGACGAGGTCTCACTCGTCATCTTCAGGCTGGTGTTCTGGCTTCTTTCTTCTTGAAGCAAAGCGTGGTCTCAGTTGAAGTCCTTCTATAAATACTGCTGGGGGTGTGGTTTGCTTGCTTTGTTGCTGATTGCAGGTTCCTTTGTTCCTTTGTTCTTTTGTGATCTGCTGTGTGGCTGAGGCGATCGTTAAGGGATTAACTGCTGGTGGCTGTTTAGATGGCTGTTTAGATGCTGGTGGGTTAGATGGCTGGTGGGTTCTGGCAGTATCCTGGGCTTTGGTGGAGTGGGGTCCTGTGTCTTGTGAATTCATTTTGGTCTGGCTACGTGTCTGTGGTCTCCCAATGTTTTTTTGGGGTGTGTGAGTGTGCTCCATGTGGTGACTGGAGTGGGGTGCCGCAGTAGATGGTGCAGTCGTGGTTTTGTTATTGGATGGTGGTTTCGTTTCATCTGTGGGAAGGGTCTGGGTTTGTGTTTGGTGTGGATGGAAGGTGGTGGCATCTTGTGTCCTTTTGGACCTGGTGTCAGTCTTTGTGACAGAGGCTCGTCTGTTGACCAGGGCTAGTTTCCAGATGTCAGGCAAGCGGGAGGTGTCATCACGTTTATTCATGTTGTTTGGGTGTTTCTCTATTTCAATGGCTTCCATGATTATTCGACTGTTGAAGTGTTCAGTTTTGGAGATGAGTTTGGTTCTTTCAAAGTCAATTTCATGACCTGTTGTTTTTATGTGCTGGAAGAGAGAGGAAGATTTTTCTTCTTTTTTGACTGCGTTCTTGTGTTCTGCGATGCGTGCGCTTATTCTCCTGTTTGTTTGTCCGATGTATGTGGCTGGACAGACTTTGCATGGTATTTCGTAGACTCCTTGGTTTTCTAGCTCAATCTTGTCTTTGGGGTTTCTTAAAATGTTGGCTATTTTTTGGTCGGTGCAAAAGGCTGTCTTGATATTGTGTTTGTGGAGAATTTTGCTGATTTTGTCTGTGGTGCCTTTGATGTAAGGGAGGAGGGCGGTGCCGTTGTTCTCTTCTGTTTCTTGGTTCTTGGGGGTGTTTCCTTTTGGATTAGTTTGGTGATGGTGTTTTTTGGAATCCGTTCGCAATTAAAACATTCGAGAGAGTGTGTAATTCAGTTTTTAGGTGGTCTTTGTCAGCGGCATTCAGGCGTTTGGTTCTGGAGATGAGGGTTTTTGCTACGGAGTTGATCTGTGCAGGGTGGTGGTGTGATTGTGCATTTAAGTAGCGGTTTGTATGTGTTTTTTCTGGTAGATGGTATGTCCTAAGGAGCCGTTGGGTTTTTGTAGATTAGGACGTCCAGGAAGGAAGTTGGTTGTTGGCTTCTATTTCCATAGTGAATTGTATTTTGGGGTGTAGGCTGTTGAGATGTGTGAGGAAGTTGTTCAGTTTATCTTTCCCGTGTGGCCAGATAACAAAGGTGTCGTCAACATATCTGAGCCAGAGTTTGGGTTTATGTTCGGACTTCTGTAACGCGTTGGTTTCAAAGTGTTCCATATATAGGTTTGCGATGACCGGTGAGAGGGGTGATCCCATGGGTGCTCCTTCTATCTGTTTGTATCTTTGTCCAAACCCGAGGGGGTTTTTCCCTCTCACCTGAAGGAGACGGTGGTAAAGCCCATCCTGAAAAAAACTGGCCTGGCGGTGGATGATCTGACAAACTATCGTCCTATCGCCAATGTCCCCTTTATGGGCAAGGTGATCGAGAGGGTGGCGGCGGTCCGGCTGCAGTCATACTTGGAGGATCGGCAGTGCCTCGATCCTTGCCAGTCCGGGTTCAGGCCCCGCCGGGGTACCGAAACAGCTTTGGTCGCCCTGCAAGATGACCTTCTCAGGGCGGCCGACAGGGGTTGCTCTTCCCTGTTGGTCCTCCTGGATCTGTCAGCGGCCTTTGATACCGTCGACCACGGTATCCTGTTGGGCCAGCTCTCTGAGGTCGGAATCGGAGGCACTGCTCTCAGTTGGCTCCATTCCTTCCTGGAGGGCCGGCCACAGTATGTGCAGCATGGGGGGGGAGTTATCGGCCCCTTGGATCCTCCCTTGTGGGGTTCCACAGGGGTCGTCTCTGTCCCCCGTGCTGTTTAACATCTACGTAAGGCCGTTGGCGGGGGTCATCAGGAGTTTTGGAGTCTGCTGTCATCAGTACGCTGATGACACACAGCTCTATCTCTCCTTTAACACCTCTGCTGTGGAAGCTGTGGAAGTTCTCGACGGGTGCCTGGAGGCCGTACTGGCCTGGACAGGGGCGAACAGGCTTAAGCTCAACCCCGAGAAGATGGAGGTTATGTTCTTCGGGAGCTCGCCGTCGGGGTACGGTGGCCCTCTTCCCTGTCTGAGGGGGGTCTCCCTCCAGCTCGTGGAGAGGGTGCGGAATCTGGGTGTGTTCCTGGACCCGGCGCTTGCCATGGAGCACCAGGTGGTGTCGGTGACCAGGTCCGCCTATTTCCATCTCCGTCGGATCGCCCAGATCCGCCCATACCTCGACGCGAACTCCTTGAGAATAGTGGTCCAAGCTCTGGTGATCTCGAGGCTGGACTACTGTAACACGCTCTACATGGGGTTGCCCTTGAATCTTCTCCGGCGCTTGTAGCGGGTCCAGAACGCGGCGGCCAGGCTGGTGGCTGGTGTGCGTCATTACGACCACATCACCCCAGTCCTGGCCCGCTTGCACTGGTTGCCCGTTGCAGCCCGGATTAGATTCAAGGTCCTGGTTTTAGTTTATAAAACCCTCCATGGCTTGGGACCGGACTACCTGGCAGAGCGTATCGCTCAGCGGTCAACTTTGGCCCGTCCCGTTCGGCAGGCACGAGCGCACTTGCTTCAGGTCGCCACCCCTCGGGAAGCCCGGAGGATGAGCACTCGGACCCGGGCTTTCTCTGTGGCGGCCCCCAGCCTCTGGAATTCCATCCCCAGTGAAGTGCGCTCTGCAGAGTCCCTGCTGGCCTTCCGAAAGGCGCTGAAAACCTACCTTTTTCATGAGGCCTTTGGCGATAGTTAAAACCTTTTTTTTATTTTTTTTTCCCCGCCATCTCAATTTGCGCGTTAGTCGAGGTGTCATTTGGTTTTAACAGTATCTAGGGTGTTTATAGGTTTGTCTGTCTGATTATTTATTGTATTTTGCTGGTTTTGCAGCCTTTTGGTAAGCCGCTTAGAGTACCTAGTAGATAAGCGGGATATAAATATAACAAATAAATAATAAATAAATAAATTTTAATGGGAAAAATGATCATTTCGCCCAGAGACCTTTGGGTAGTGGGTGGCATATAAGTTGTAAATAAATAAATAAATAAATAAATAAATAAATAAATAAATAAATAAATAAATAAATAAATGAATGAAATGTTGTCTGTAACAAAATGCTGTTACATTGTTTTGTTTCATTTCGTTTTGTTTTGTTACATAACAAAATGACAAAACAGCATTTCATTTTTTGTTTTGTGCCCATTCCTAATCTGCAACGAAACAGATTTGGCAAATAGCTGCTGATATCCAATCATCCTCCTTGCCACCACCAGCCATCTTTCAGGCAAATAAATAGTCAGGTGAAACCTTCACTTTGGGGAAGGAGGGTGATGCAGTTGGCAGAGACAGGTCAATAGCACATTTGCAAGATCTCAAATCTCTGCTTTAAGACAACCAATGAGAGAGTTCAGGTTTTCAGTGTCCAACTGCTTTTACCCTACTAATGGCCAGCACAATGTGTCTGCTCATTTGGACAAAAGCTTTCATGTAACTTAAACTCTCTAGATTTAATTCTGCCCAGAAATGAATAAGCTCTGCTTTTTACCATGTGACTTTTGTGTGTGATTGCCCATTTGAAGAGTCCTACAATGTCTCTGTCAGTTCTCTCTTCTGCAGGAGAAACAAACCCAGTGCCTTCAAAATTCATTGCAGGAGTTGTTTTTCTGCACCACGTTCATTGAGTGGTTTCAAATCCCCATTCAGCCATAGAAGCTCACTGGAGTGTGGGGGAGTGGAACAGCTAAATCCTTAAATATCTCTCTTACCTTGAAAGTCCTGTTAGGGGCACAATAAAACCATTCCAAATTGATGGCACATAAGGTAATGTAAGGTAACTATCAGTTTTCTCTTCTGCAGGATAAATAAGCCTAGCTCCTTCAACACTCATCACAGGACTTGTTTTTTTTTCTGTACCATGTTCATCTCCCTCCTCTTCACTGTTTCAACTACCTGAGATCAAATCATGCATTAAGACAAGTATTCATTTCTTCTTCTTGCAATGCTATCCCTCAAGTCACATAATTTTTTCAGAGCTACATACTGTACTTGATATCAGACATGCAAACATAGAAAAGTGGTCAGCAAGCTGACAAAACAAAAGCGTCTAGTTTACCAAATGAGGATGGGTAAATTCACATGGGGGTAAACCTTTCCTCTTAACGGTTCATAGTGGCCCAAAGGTTCATAGACAATTAGACATAGACATTAGAGATGGGCACGAAATGAGCTTTTTTTCATTTTCGTTTTTGTTTTTTCATTTTGTTATGCAACGAAATCAAAACAAATTTTTAAAAAACAAAATGAAAGTGAAAACAAAACGAACAAATTTGCCGTGTTTTTCGTTTTCGTTGCAGCAGATGCATTGAACTAAAAAGAATGCTAACGAAACAGCAATTTTTCATTTTTGTTTTCTCGTTTCATTACCTAATGAAACGAAAATGAATTTGTTTGCAAAAAACATCATGAAAATGAAAACAAACCGAAACGGGCCCCTAAACGACCAAATGACAAATGAAACACCATTTTTTTGAGTCGTGCCCATCTCTAATAGACATAGTTGCCTGTGTCTGTTTTATTTCCCCTCATTTCTTGTTTTTGCCTCTTGACGGTTTTTAATATTTATTGTGTATTTAGCTGTTTTATGCTTTCTGTTGTTTTTGTTGTTGGTATTGTTTTCCCTTCTATTATATTCTGATCAAAGGAATTCCCAGAGGAAGACATGGATCCCACAGGGGAGTGGAATTATATTAATAAAACAGGTTCATGGAGGTGGGGTTTAGTAGTCCCCAAGAGAGGAAAAATGCACAAACCTCAACCTTGCACTGCACCCATAACATTTGGGGAGTGCAAGGGGGAAAGAGAAAGAGAGGAAATTTGAGAGAACCAACACCAGCCTATAGCCAATGCTGGTGGAGGAAGCATCAGCACGAGTGTCAGAGTAGGAATGAGTGAGGGAAGAGGAGAATGAGGAGACAGGGCAGGCAAAAATGACCAAGGAGAAACTCCCCACTTGCCTGCCCTCATTGTGAGAACAATGGCCCTCACTCATAGGAACGATATGATCATAGAGGTGCCCACACTTGATATGTGGTGGCGATGAAATATGTAGACTATTTGAGATCTCAGTGATCGGAACTGGGCTCACGGAATAACCTTTGAACCTCACAGTGAAGGGAACTGGTAGGCCCAAGACTTTGGAGTCAGACATTGGACCAGTACAGTTAACCAGAACTGAATTTATTGTATAGTCTCTTGCTGTTATACTACTCCAAATCCCAACAAACCCATTTGTGGTTGACTTTTTGTGTTGTGCATTGATGGAATAAAGGATAGAAAACAGGAGTCCTACTGAGAAAGACGCAGCAGTGGGAGACATATAGTGATTTTTAATTTTTTTTTTTAGTGTTGTATGCTACCTTGAGACAGATCGGATATAAACAAACACATATACCCCAATGAGAGATGCAGACCCAGACTAGGATCAAAGTGATGCCAAAAGGACACAGGGTATGTTGGTACTGATCCGTGTGCCTTTTACTTAGGCACAGGGTTGGGGGCAGAAGGGTTTGGAGTGGGTTGGAAATGTACTTTTGGTTTTCATTTTATAACAAATGAATGTATTTCAATTGCACAGATTTCCTAAACCCTTTTCACCTAGCGGGGACAGGTTCATTCATTGACTTGCACTTTAAAATACTGCTTTTAGAGGAAGTGTTTTCTGTCTTTCTGTTTGAAGCTTCATACAAAGATGCATGGAAAGGAGAAATTTTATATTTGCAACATCCATGACTTCAAGGGAAATAAAAACCAGATTTCAGACAACAGCTGGATGTGCCAGCATACATTCTTGTCAAAATCCAAGTTGTTTTGTTTAGTGAGAAAGGAGCTAGCTGAAAGGCATCTGTTTTAAATGGCATGGAGGGAGTGGTGCCTTGCTTTTAAGAGCCAGAAAGTAGCATACTAAGAATGTAGTTTCTTGCTTTGATCTTTTTAGAGATCTTGGTAGCAGCTGAGTTCAGTGGCACCTTCTTGCATAAAGGAATCACTTATAAGCTACATCCATTGGCCTTGCCAAAATAATAGTAACAATATTTTGCAGGCGTGTTTGAAATCATTCCATTGTGTTTATTTCCATTGTAGCATATTTCCTGATATGTAGGCACCTGGAGTAGGAACTGGCAAACCACTCCAGTATTCCTGCCAAGAAAACTCCATGGACAATGGGGTCACAAGGGTTGGTCACGACTATAACGACACAACACACACACACACATGCATTTTAAAAATTAACTAGTTGTGACTTAATTGACCTTCAATGGGTGTACTTCAGTTTTGAGCAGTACTGGAAACAATACATTCTTAGAAGCCTATAAATGTGGGTTATAAATGCTTTAGTATTGCAATATGTATATAAAGGATAGTTTGGGGGCTTTTAGTTCCAAATGTGTTGATTCCAGCATTAATCATACCTCCTGTAGACTTACTGAAAGTCACAACTAATTTAAGACCCTATGATTTCATTGATCTGTTTAATGTATGATTGACTCAGGAACCCATGAAAAGTGTATAAAATAGAAATAATAGCAAGCTTCAAAGTGACTGGGAAATCACTGAGACATATTTCAAGGTGAATGAGTTTTGGATTGCAACCTTAGTCATTCTGTATTCATCTATCCTAACAGGTTGCCTTCAAAAGCAAGGACATATGTAGGCTTATGTATTATGAACCTCTCTCAGAAATTCACTCAGCAGTGTCCAAGATTCATTATGAAAGGGCAAACTTTATTTAGTCTGAATGAATCTGCAAGCTACTGTTTGGTTTACACATGGGTGAGCACGACACAGTCTTTTTATTCTTGATCACTCAAATCTTGGTCGGTCACAGGGACAATTTATTACATATTTCCATCGAAACGATTTCTCAATGATGCAGAATGACATGAAAATTTTGCTTGTCATGATAAATCTGTGAGGAACCTTGTGCCACAGTGGTTAAGCTTCAGTACTGCAATGAAGACTCTGTTCACAAGCGGAGTTCAATTCCAGGTTTAGGTACCTAGATTGAGATTGCCTCAACCTTCCATCTTTCTGAGGTCAGTAAATTGAGTACCCAGTGGTGGGGTGGGGGAATGTGTAGCCTACATAATTCAAGTGTAAATGCTTTAAGAGTTATGGGATACTATAAAAGCAGCACACTTCGATGCAAATTAAGATTTGATGAGGGATGAGAAGCACTGCTTTTTGAACTCCAAAACACAATAGGTTTTTCGTCACCATGGTCAGTAGCCATGGCAGTTGGGGGAGTTTGGGACATGTAGTTCCAAAAATATTTTTTACTTATGAACAACCAGTGATGGGAAGCTGAATATTGCCAGCAGTAGGGATAATCCCTTTGGTATAATTCCAACAGTGAGATAATGCTAGATCATTTGGGGCAGCAGAGTAGGGAAGAAAGAGAAAATCCTGTTGCATGATATCATTGCATGTCTTTAGATTTACTTCTGTGCATTTCTGCAACTCTTTTCTTTCTTTCTTTTTTAAAGAGGCTCTAAACTCTTTCAGATTGGGAGGAATCAACAGATGTAACCAAACAGGCAAACAGTCAGACATGATAATTATTGTGTTTCTGAATCTGCTGTTCTGTGCAGTGAGCACAAATTTTCTGCCCCTGTTTTTCAGCTTTTGACTCCCACTTCAAAGTCAGTAATTTCAATTTTTTTTGTAATAAGTATATATATACACATATGGTGTGGCAATTTGACAGCTGGCTATCTGCTTATATTTTATTGGAACTGTCAAAACAAATTAAATATTCTCTAAAAATGCTGCAGAGACAACTGTGTGTATCCAAAGGTTATAAATTCCAATATTTCTCTAAGAAACAACCCAATTTCACTTTTAGTTACAATTGATAGATATCAAATGCATTGAGACTATTATATCCCAACTGTGTTTATTAAACATTCAGACAAAAGACACACAGTACATATTCAGTGGCACTATTATTTATTTGTGTATTTATGTATTTATGTATTTATTTCCTCAGGAAAATCGGGTGCTCAACAAAGACAAAAATAAAATAAAATACATTTATTTGGCTTTTATATCATCTATCTAGCCCTTGGGCTACTCTGGGCAGTTTACAACATAGAACCTGAAGAGAACTTAAAGAGTTCATACACAAAATCCATGCATTTAGGATCATCATCAAAGCTAAAGAACAGCTGAGATAGCTAGACTACGAAATTAAGGAAGCTCTCTTTCAAGGAACCCTTATTGACGGGAACCTGCTCTGCACCTTAATTTTATGGGGGCGATGAGAAACATTTTGCTACCTGGGGGATTTGGAAATTCAGTTTGCTTGAGAATTGTTTTTCCTTCTGCAAAAATTCAGTACCATTGTTGTATTGCCAATAACAAGAGCAAAATGCCCATGCACAGATGTTTTCTCTTGGTCTACAAACACTACAAGCTAACCTTACCCAAATCCTACCCTCCGCAGCCTGTCATGTTGGGGTGTCAGGAAGCTCAGGAACATCTGCCAGAACTCAGTGCAGACTTCTCCACAGCCATAGAATTCCCTATTACATTTTTTTATGTTTTTTTACTAGATATATTTTTATAGTGTTTCTAACTTCCCGTCAGTCCCAACTGTCAAACCACCATCAAAGACAGGCACAACCTGTCTGCCACTTACCATGCTGCCCTTTCATCGATCCCCAGATGAATCAGAAGCTCTTCACACTTCCACCAGCAAGGCCATAGCTAATGACCCATACTTAATGGATGTTGGGAAGGGTGGCATAGGTGGGACTTTCACACACTCCAGGCCATTGTACATCTAACAAGCCTATTCAGGCCACTGTCCACCTAATGAGCCTATTCAGACCAGTGTGGTATGAAATTAAGGTGAACTATAAATTGGAGGATTTGCCACTAACTTTCCTCACACTGACAAAGCTGCTTGGATGTGTAGCGGAATTTTTCGATCTCAAGAAAAGAAGTCCAGTTGCCATTATTCATCTTCCAGATAACCTTCACCTGAGTGACTGAGAACCTTCACAAAAAAATGAGTTTACAGTGCCATTGTAAAAATGTTTTATCATTGAATTCCTTAACTAGCACTTAAAGTAGAGAAAGGGAGCATCTAGAAGCATGAAAGTAGAAAACAACATCTTGACTTACATTTACAGTGTTCAGTGCAAAATGAAGACTAAAAAGGATAAAAGAAAGAAAATACAGCTTTAAGTGTGTGGGAGGCTGAATCCACCATGCTGACAATATTGTCAAAAGTCAAAGATCAGGGAGTGTTCTGCTCAATGGTCAGAACGAGAGCATAGAAACCGCAGGAAAAAAGCAGACAGGAAGTTGGAGTGGGGACTTGCCTTGAGCCTGGGGACGGGGGGAGACTTTGCTAATTGGTTAATGGCAGAAGACAGTAGCCACAGTTTGTGGGGAAAAAACTCCCACTTAAAGCCAGTGTTACAGCATGCAAGATTGTTACCATGCCAATAAATGCTGCTTAAGAGACAACTCCACCTATCTCAAGGTAAAACATTTAGTTTTCAATAAATGCTGAGAAGATACCAGCATTTAGGCCTGATGTATCTCAGAAGGAATATGTTACTTCAGAATTGGTTAACATGGGAAAATCTTGCTTTGATGTTGTTGCCAAATAGAAATCTGTAGGCTGTATCACAGCCAGGGACAGTGTCAGTTTGTTTTGTTTTGTTTTGTGCACCCTAGGCAAGACTAAATACTTGCGTGTGCCCCAAACCAATTTTCAAAAACAGACCAATTGTAGGAAAATGTGCCTCTCTCCGGTCAGTTCCATGACCCTTTGAGGTCAGTTTTGTGCCCTTCTCAGGTCTGTGCTCTAGGTGGTCGCCTAGTTTGCCTAGTCTAGTGGTAGCTCCGGCACTGATCACAGGGTACTAGATTTCCTTTGAAAATTAAAGTTTTCTTAAAGGGGTGACATTCATAGAGGTTATCTGGATGCTTGTTGAGTAGGGTTTTTTTAATGGAAATACTGCTCTACAATGAGGTGGGAAACGAGTAATATAATTGGTAAGATACCCCAATATAATTTGGTTGAAGTGGGATACTAACACCTTCATCTTTCATGCTGCATCTCAATTTTCTGATCCCCCTCCCACTGCTACCTTGCCACTGCCCTGCCCTGCCTCCCCATCTGCCTGTCCTTAGCAGACCCACAGCACTTCTTTCTCTGTTCTTGAAAAAAACATCCAACACAACCAGTGCCTGCCTTCTTGCTTGCCTGCCTTCCTTTCCTAGAAGGAAGGGAGGGCACCAGCAGCATAAAGCATCCAGGACATTTTTGCACAGCTCTGATGCTTTGGATGCAGATACAAAGTCAGCACAAAGATGTAGCAGGTGATTTATGTGGCTGTCTTTTTCCTGCCCTGGGAGAGGCAAACAGCTGAGAAGGCAAGTAGTAGAGGCAGGACAGCAGGAGGCAAGGATAAATAACCAATGAGAAGCTGACAAGGGAGGAAGGAAGTACAACAGTGGTGGAAAGCTGCAAGGACCAGGACAATATGTAATTCCCTGTGTCCTGCCTCTTGTGATGACATAACCAACACTAATAGTAAGAGCAGCCAAGCTTTCTACATTAGGGCAGCCCCAACTACAGCACAAGAACTAATGTGGCACAGTGCATACATGGCTGTCAATGGTAGACCACTCCTTGAACATCTCACTCGTCTACCCTTGTTTGGCTCACCATAAGTGGAAAGTGACTTAACAGCACATGGCAACAACACAGTGCATTTTATAGCAAGCATGGTTGCTCAGTGGGCTAGAGCACTGAAAACTGTTGGCTGCAAAGTCAACAGTTCAGCAGTTTGAATCCCGGGTGCCACACTTCAGAGTAAGCTCCTGCTGTTAACCCCAGCTCCTGCCAACCTAGCAGTTCAAAAACATGAAATGCAACTAGGTAAATAGGTACCGCCATAAAAAGCGGGAAGGTAAAACAGTGTTTCCTTGCAGCCATACCCTTGCACAACACTGGTTCTTCAGCTTGAATATGGAGATGAGCACCGCCCCTAGAGTCATACATGATTAGCACACATGTGCAGAAGGAACTTTTACCTTTGCCTTTTAGTCTTACTACTATGTGGCTCAATGAAACCTTGCTATCCTTGCCTAGGAATGGATCACTACTTACTGAAGTCTGTACAGTGGTACCTTGCATAAAGGAATTCATTTCAAATGATATTATATTAAGCAAATTTTCCTTTATACAAATTTCCCATAGGAATGCATTGAAAACAGAGTAATCCCATTTTTATGTTGTACAGATTCGCCCCATAGGCGATTCTGTTAAGCAAATTTCCCCTATCTCCAGAATTTTTTTACGTTGTACAGATTTTATGTTATACAAACCATTTGTTATACATGGGTCCACTGTAGATGTAAGCTGCTTTAGGTCCTTTTTGAGGAGCAATGTGAGTTTAAAATGTTTTAAGTCAGTAAGTTTTGGATAAGACTTGCTCCTGAATAATGCATAGACTAATAAGGCAGTGCTAGGTGGAGAGCTCAGCCATTTAGTTGGAGCCAGTTGGGAGAAGACCCAGCCTATATAGTCATGGGCAAGCTGGATTGTTTCATGGTGACCAACAAGGAAGGAATGGTAAGCTACTTCTGTGTATTCTTTACCTAGAAAAACCTGGAGAGTGTTGCCATGAGTCAGAATCAACTTGACAGCACTAAATTATTATTATTAATCCGGCCAATACTGAGTTTCTTCCAGTGCTTGTTATGAGCAACTCAATTGTTCTCATCCTCTGTACCGAATGGTTCAGCTGAAAAGATTCCTAGTAGGATTAAGAGAAAATGACTAAGATGACCTTTGTACTCACATGTCACATCCAGTCACCTGTGGAGACAAGGAACCACAAGCAAGCTGAAATTCATGTCAGGACATAATGTACAAGAGAGCAGTTGGATGGGAGGTATCTAGTAACCAATCAAACATCTCAATTCTTGGTGTGACAAGCATGTCCCCATTCAAAAAATGGGAAGGTCATACTGCAGAGCTCAGGAGGCATTCCAGGTCAATCCACAAGTAAAGCACATTTGTTTCCCTGCTTGTGACACACACAGAGACACCTAAGAGTGCAAAAGGCATGTCAGGTGAACAGACTGCTTAAGCTCCCTTTCTGCAACCACACCTCCCCTTTTCAAACCACCATCAAAGATAGTGCTGCAGTTGTTCCTTCTAAGCAGCACATTCATCTAGAACTTTCTCTGTGCTGCCACTCACTGAGATACACAAATGAATGGAGGCTGCAAAAAAAAAATGCTTATTTTTGTAAGGTAGGGATGGGCACAAAATGGAAAAAATGAGTTTTGTTTCATTCTGTTTCATCCCCATTCTGTTTTGTTATTCTGATCTAAATTATACAGAAAAAGCCTGATGGAAAACCAGGTTTTCAACTCCCTTTTAAACGATTATATATATAAGTGCCGAATAGGGGGCCTGTGCTACAGCTGATCAGGGCTTTTATTAAAAAGCCCTGATCAGCTGTAGCATGGGTCCCCTGCTGGATGTTATTTATTTATTTATTTATTTATTTATTTATTTATTTATTTATTTATTTATTTATTTATTTATTTATATTTTTGCTGCAAGCGCCCAGCAGTGGGGTTGTGCTACAGATGATCAAGGCTTTTAAAATAAAGCCCCGATAAGCTGTAGCTCAGGCCCCCTGCTTGGCACTTTTTTATTTATTTATTTATTTATTTATTTATTTATTTATTTATTTATTTATATTCATATTCATATTTGCTGCAAGTGCCAGCAGGTGGCCCACACTACAGCCGATCAGGGCTTTTTTAAAAAAGCTCCAATCAGCTGTAGCTCGCCCCCCCTGTTCAGTGCTTTTGTTGTTTCTGGGGGAGCCCTCCTGGTGGCGCCACTGGGCCACTGGGAGGGAGCTCCTGAGGCTGCAGGGAGCCCAGTGCGGAAGAAAAAACAATTAAACCTCCCGCCTTTTCCTGCACAGTGGAAAATGTGGGATTTTAAACTTTTTTTTTTTTGCCTTTCCAGCCGCGCACCAGCTGATCAGTGCTGGGGGACATCAAAACCCTGTGGTTTCCCACTCCCCATTGGGCCCATGGGGGGGGGACCGCGAGGTTTTCCTCATAGGAATGCATTGCTAATGCATTTCTATGGGGAAACGAAACAAAAGAGAACAAAACAGAAATTTCTGTTTTGTTTCATTTTGTTTCTCTTCCAGAGGGGGTTCGTTATTTTAAAAATGAATTAAAAATTCATTTCGTGCCTATCTCTAATGCATTACTTTTTGTATGGGTATGTAGGAATGTTGTTTCCAAAACAACAGCAACAGTCAATGTTTTTATCATTTTGATTTTGCATAATAAATAAATAAATAAATAAATAAATAAATAAATAAATAAATAAATAAATAAAAAAAACTGAGAGTAGATGTATCCAGGGGCAGGAAGGAGTGGGGGAAGCTGAGGGATGCAATCTGAATGAAAAGATTTTGAAGTATGCTTGATTTTGTCCCTGGGAATACTAATGTTTTATTGACATAAAAATAAATACAGCATCCATTTCCAAACACAATTTCTCATTTACATCGAGCATCTGAGAGTGAGAATAAGCTAGTCTTGTAATATTAAAAAGGGTTCTGTAAATGACTAGCTAGTTGTAATTTTCTTTTAACATGAGAATCTTAATGGGTTTAAAGATGAACAAAGCCAGGCAATGAGTGTGCTGTTATTTATGCATTAAAAGCAGCATAAAGGTTTCAGCTACATAGCTAGTTCTGTATTTATACAAATGATTCCTATATGCAGCTTCTGAAATCTGCTGCAGGCTTGGTTTATTATGCAAGCAGTCACATGCAGCTCTTCATGACTTGTTTCCTGATTTTCCTGTGTAGCTAGAGTGCCCTCTTGTGCCCACACATATTTTTTCCAAGGGATTTTACTTTATTTTATTTTCCACAACTTCCTGTAGAACAAAATGTAAAGGAACAAATCAATCACTCAAAAACTGTCTTGTAGATTCCCTCTGAAACATTCAGTACAGGAAGCAGTGTTACACATGCCAATATAGGCACATCAATGCACACCAAGCAGCACATACGAAAAGGTGAGGGCTGTCACTTTGGACATGAGCCAGGGAATAGGCAAATCCATCCATGAGTGAAAAAAAGGCGCAGTTAATGTTTATCTCTTCTGCAGGGACATTGGCCTCCATTGCCACATGGCACTACCAAAAAAAAAAAATCAGCTTGAAGGGTTTAGATTTTCAAAGTTAGATCTCAACTAAAACCCACTGGCTGGTCTCTAGCTACACAGCTCTGTGTGCAAAATGGTGAGAGCAGCAACATCAAATTGCCAGGGATTAAAAATGATTACAGGGTGCATACAATTTTTAGACAATGTAACAAAGTCACATGAACCCGGGAATACCCAAAGAAAGTCTCTAATCAATGACAATGATTGCTAATGTTGCTGTTGTCAGTTGCACATACAATGGTACCTCAGTTTACGAGTATTTTGCAAACTGTGCAAAATTTGTAGTAAATTTTTGCCTCAGTTTGTGAGCATTGCTCCAGTTTGCGAGCAAGGCTCGCCTCATTGTGGACCCTGTGCTGCCTGGAACGGGCCTTTGGGATGCGTGGTGGGTGGATCAGAAGTGACTCCACAGCTCACCGGAGCAAATTTCCCCAAAGGAGTTAATGGAAACTGGGACTCCAGAATGGATCAGACAAGTTTCAGTTATTTCCTTTGGGGAAATTTGCTTTGATGCATGTGTATTTTGGTTTAGAAGTAGGCTTCCAGAATGAATTATGCTTGTAAACCAATGTACTACTGTACAGACCTATCTAACAGGATTTCAGCCAGTACATAGTACAATTACTCCTGCCTTGATTTTGTTATTAGAAATGTCAAGGTTTATAACCAAAATAACTTATAACCCGGCAGAGCTTTGTACTGACCAGTGGTATTGCAGTTGGTGTGGGCTACAGCAGAGCCAAATAGCAGTGTTTAAAATAAAAACACAGATGCAGCGGTGATTCTCTTCACCAAACATATCTGTATTTACAAAATATAAACAGCAAACTTTGCAAACAAAATTGTCCAGTGATCCAACAATCCAGGAACTCACCAATCCAACTGGCAAAATGATGTGCTGCTCTCTGCAACATACCCCAACCACAAGTGCTATACACCAAGCCTTCTTTTATACTCTTGGCTGATGCAACAATGATTTAGCATATGGAAAACTGAGCATGCGCATAGTGTCACCTGATATCTATACCTATTAGACAAATATTCCACAGGTATGTAGCAATTTATGTAAAGTCATTCTCCCAGAATTCAATATGCTAATTCACTTTGAGAACAAACTTTGATACCCCTCCTAATTGGCTTATTGAAACTTTTACATTTTTCAGCTCTATCTGTCACACGGCATACATGGCATTCATTTTTATTACATTTCCACAGATCCCAGTTTCCCCATCATTTGATAATGTTTGATAGGACCCAAAGCTTTTGTCAAAATGTCAGCCATCATGTCTTGTGATGGGCAATACCTTAATGTAACATTTTGTCTTTGTATTGCATCTCTCATATTTTGAAACCTTAAACTTACATGCTTCGTCCTGGCCTTGTCTACCTCTGATTCAGCCATGTGTATACATGTTTGATTATCTTCAAAAACTGGAACAGGCGTACTTACAACATGTAAATCTTTCAACAGTTGTGTTACACTTCATAAGAACATAAGAACATAATTAGAGCCATGCTGGATCAGGCCAAAGGCCCATCTAGTCCAGCTTCCTGTATCTCACAGCGGCCCTACCAGATGTGTTTGGGAGTGCATGAGACTAGATATCTGTCTCATGATACCACTCTCCTGCATCTGGTCCTTGAAGTACCCTGGTTTAAAGCCTGGAGATTACACATCTCCATCATGGTTTGTAACCTGTGATGGACTTTTCCTCCAGGAATCTGTCCAATCCCCTTTTGAAGGCATCCAGGCCAGATGCCATCACCACATCCTGTGGCAGGGAGTTCCATAGACTTACAACGCGCTGGGTGAAAAAATATTTTCTTTTGTCAGTTCTTACTCTCCCAGCCCTCAATTTGAGTGTATGTCCCCTAGTTCTGGTATTTTGAGAGAGGGAGAAGAGCTTCCCTCTCTCCACTTCACTCATACCCTGCATTATTTTGTATGTCTCAATCATATCCCCCCTCAAGCGCCTTTTTTCCAGACTAAAGAGGCCCAAATGTTTTAGCCTTTCTTCATAAGGGAGGTGCCCCAGCCCAGTAATCATTTTAGTCGCTCTCTTCTGCACCTTTTCCAGTTCCACTATGTCTTTCTTGAGATGCGGTGACCAGAATTGTACACAATACTCCAGGTGGGGCCTTACTATTGTTTTGTATAATGGCATTATAATGTTGGCTGTTTTATTTTCAATCCCCTTTTTGATAATCCCTAGCATGGAATTGGCCTTCTTCACTGCTGCCACACATTGGGGAGACACCTTCATGGAGCTGTCCACCAACACACCAAGATCTCTTTCCTGATCCGTCACGGATAACTCAGAGCCCATGAGTTGATAGATGAAGTTTGGATTTTTTTGCCCCAATATGCATTACTTTACATTTGGTTATATTAAAACGCATTTGCCATTTGTCAGCCCATTCCCCCAGTTTGGAGAGATCCTTCTGGAGCTCTTTACAATCTTCTCTGGTTTTTACTACACGGAAAAGTTTTGTGTCATCTGCAAACTTGGCCACCTCACTGTTTATCCCTGTCTCCAGGTCATTTATGAACAGATTGAAAAGCACCGGTCCCAGGACCGAGCCCTGGGGCACACCGCTTTTCACTTCTCTCCAATGTGAAAATTTCCCATTGACACCTACTCTTTGTTTCCGGGATCTCAACCAGATCTCAACTTTTGTACATATTTGTGACAATGATGCATATTCTGCTTCCAAAGTAGATAATGCTACATAGCTTTGTTTTGAAACTTTCCAATTAATCAAAGTATTTGCAAGCATGAACATTACCTGAAGTGGATTTTCTAGATTTTACAGCATCAGCCCAGCTTCAATCTCAGTTTTCCATCTTCTGTAGGACTAATCTTTAACCAAAAATTCAGTGTGTGCTGTAAGTACCTCAGAATCCTTTTTGTTACTGTGAAATCTTCATGTGGATCAGCTAAGTGTCTGCTGAGAATATTAACTGCATATGAAATATCAGGTCTTGACCATGTACTGATATATTGAAAACTTCCAACCAGTGACTCATACATGCCTGTATTACACTGTGGACTATTTTCATCATTGCACACATTTTGAAAATTCATTTCCTTTGGATTTTTGGCACCTTTGCACTCTAACATATGGTATTTGCCTAACAATTCTATATTTTTTTCTTTCTGATGCCAAAGAATATCTCCATTTTGCCACTCCTGTATCTGAATTCCTATGTATTTGTTCATAGGACCTAAATCAACTACCACAAATTTCTTATTCAGTGTTTGGTGTAAAGCAGGGGATCCATCACTACTCATTCCTCACAGATGCCAGGATTCATTGTTCAATAATAAATGATTGCATGCATGTTTCCATTGCACAATGTAAGGACACCTTAAAATTGAGGAGCAAGGGTGGAGTGTCAATGGGTACATGTACTTGATACCATTTCTTCATTTGAAGCAAGTGAGAGAGCGGACAAGTGTTGTTGCACATGACACAGTGCCTCCACTGGGAGAAGGGCCCCATGTAGGGTGGGGCATTGGCCACCTCCACCCCTTGTTTCTTGTTTCTATGTTTCTATTTTTCCACCCTTTTTGTTCTGCTTCTCCTGTGGCCTCTCGGAGACCCTCCCTACTCTAAACTGCCTGCAAAGAGTACAGCCTCAACACGCTTTTCACTTATTGATCAATTTGCTTAATGACCTTGTCATAAGTGAGGAGTGTCTGCACAGTAATACTCTGTATAGGCCTTTCAAAATTGTATCCTAATTCCCTCAAGATGCATGGCAATATGCCCCTTTCTGAAAACCCATGTTGGTTTTCTCTCTTTAAAAAAAAACACCAAAATAAATAAATAAATAAAAACTTTTTGTTTATGTCTCTGTGACCTTTCATTGCCCTAGAAACTTCCCTGCAGAAAACTACAACATCGCTACTACAGAACCCTCTTTCTGGAAAGCTTGTGTAATAAATTCAATTTTAATGAATCAAGAAAGGCCATTTTAAAGAATCAATATTGCAGCCTGGATTCTTTCCAAGTTAAAACAAAAAAAAGGGGTGGCAACCCTTCTCTTTGTCAAGGTTCCAGCAAAGAAACCAGGACACAGTCCAGAGCCAAGTTGCAGAACCAAGTTATAATGATCCAATCACCAAGGACACTATCTACCAGACCAGTAGTTCAAGCCCTGATGACCAATGACCAAGTTCAAGAGGTTAGGCAAACCAGAGTCAGGTAGAGCAAATCAGGGAAACACGTTTCAGTAGGATCCTGCAGCATGAAGGAAGGAGAGGCAGGGACAGCCAAGGGACAGAACTGATACAGGTTACTATCTAGGTAGCCAGCCAAGCTGGAGCAGGAACCACAAGCTTTGTTGCTGAGGCAAAGGTTTTTGGGGAGAAGCCTGTTCTTATCTAGCACAGTCTTTGGGCTCTACAGGTGACACTCTGAGGAGCTCATTAACTGCTGCAGGGAGAGGGCCCAATTCTGTAATCTCTAGTGCAGCTTTCTCACACAGGAATGAAATTGATCCTGTGCGCACTTGAGTTAGAAAGTTCAGACATGGCCCAGATCTTGAGATTTTTTTTCAAGATAAATAAGGTTGGTCTTTTCAAAGTATTTGATCTATTTTAAATCTGGGGATATTTCTGCACAGGCAACATAATGGTTTTACTTTTAGAAACCTGTAACATGAAAATACTTTGCCTAGATGTTGACATAAAGCAAGAGCCGAGTATTAGCAAAGTATGTAGTACATTTGGTACTGATCCAAAGTCCAGTTTTGAAGGTTACTGTTATATATTTTGGTTTCACCTGCTCCTATTTTCAAATCGCCTTGTAGAATGCTGATTTGCTGTGCCAGCAGATTACTTTCTGTTTTAGTGGCCTAAGTGGATTGTTTTGTAATATATAAAACAACGTGTTCTGCTTATATACCGCCCAATAGCACTTAATGTACTCTCTGGGTGGTTTACAAATTAATTATGCAGGCTACACATTGCCCCCGCCCCAGCAAGCCGGGTACTCATTTTACTGATCTTGAAACGATAGAAGACGGAGTCAACCATGAGTTGGCTACCTGGGACTGAACCCCAGGTTCTGAGCATAGTTGTAATCTCCCACCTATCGTGGGAGTTAGGGACCTGACCCGACCTGCAATAATGGAAAATCCACTATATATGGATGCTGGGTTGGTTTGGTTTGGGAGGGGGGCTATATGAGGCCTCCTGCACTTATCTTAGGCTTGGCGCTGATCCAAACTGGCCTCTGACAGGCTTCCCGGCCCTGACGGATACCTGTTTGGGACAGCACCAGGTCTTGGGTAAGTGCAGAAGGCCTCAAACAGGCCCATGCAACTTGCCCCAGGAGCTCTTTGTTTCATATACTGCTGTTCCGAGATATATATGAAACATGAAATAGCAGGGGATGACTGTAGCTGCAGTACAGCTGTTTAACCACTGCCCTGTGAGGCAAGATTTTTAATGATATAACAGTCAACTTTTTAAAAAACCTTATCACACAATATTAGATTATTATTACAAAAGGCTTCATTATTGTGCAAACAGAATCTCAACATGTGTCTGTACCATGAAACAAATATTCAATGCAGAAGTCAGAATACCTCTGCAAAAGTCTCTGTAGAGTCAACTGCAAACTGGTAAGGAGAGGACACTTGATGTAGGTGACGACTACACCTGCTTTACAATACTGTACTTTGCCTGGGAACAGTTTCCTTCATGGATATCACAACACACTGGAGATACCTGTGCAAACATATTTTCTTGGAAGATACAATTTCAAACTTAAGACAGTATCTCTGCAAAGTATGTTTCTTAATGGCACATAACAGTATTTATTATCTCACAGTGTAATTTGAAATTACCAGGGCCACTGTCTGCTTAACTTTAAAATGTGGACTATTTAAGGCATATATTAATTCTGAACTGTTACTTGGCTTTAAATAAATTCTTCCAGCTGGGTTGCTGGACATTAGAGATGGGCAAGAAACAAAAAACGAAACACTATTTCAGGCACAAAATGCTGAAATTTCGGGATCTTGCAGGGAAGAGCTTGAGGAAGCTCCCTGCCATTTTGGTCCTTTAGGACCCAGGGGAGCATAGTGTTTTGTTTCAATTGTTTTTGCTTTATAACAAAACTACTTAAAACATTCATTACAAACATAACAAAATAAAACTACCAAAGAAACAAAACAAAACAAAACACATTTTTTCCATTTCATGCCCATCTCTACTGGACATGTGTGCTTCTCTGCTCATCTCATAGAAAAAGAGTTGTTATCAAGCCGTCCCCTTTCCATCCTAAATAATATGGTACACCTTTTATGTCAGAACCAAGCTATAATCCTTCCACCATTATGCATGAAACCATGGCACCATTTGTACTATTTGAGACCAAATTACTATCTGACCAGCTGTCCAGCCAGGTTACAGAAATTCTTGCAGACATGAAGATAGAATACACTAGACCTACCTGCTCTTTCTATCCTTGATACAGCAACAGGTTATTATATTTTTATTTTAAAATATAATATAATATAAGTTTGATACTGTAGTTTTTTGAAGAGCATGGCAGAACTTAGTTCTATGGTGTTTAAAATTATAAAAGGAGTTTCAAAACAGAAGAAACTATTAAATAAAATACGAAATGGTAATAATGACTGTGTTTCTGTCAGCACAAAGTCATCAGACAATTTATTGAACTATAACAAAAAGTTTGATTTTGATTCATTTTGGATTTTACGCTTTTATTTCAAAAGTAAATATAAATCCAAGAATGCAAAATAAAGTCACAAACACAAAAGAAACATTACTTCGGTGATTCCCCCCAACCATTACATAGTGAATACTCATACCTCAGCTATTCTCTATTTGAACAAGAGTACAACAGAATGGGAAAAATACATGGGAGTCATTATTAAAAAAAATTAATTTCTATCCTGAACAACAATTATAGAACATTTTGCACTCTGAAGATTGAGAAGAGTTGTTGAAATTTGCAAGTCTAGAAAATACAGCTTGAATTTTATAACTCCTAAAACATCATTCTTTCATATAAAATAAAATAGATGTGCTATATTCAATACTTTCCACAGATGATCCATCAAAAGCATTGCAGTAGTTTTACTATATAGGACACTCCATAATCTCTGTCAGTTTTTACTCCTATGAAACAAGGCTGATGTGCTTTCTTCCAGCAATGAATGTACTTATTCATTAGTGTAAATTTGCACAAATCAACATAACATGCTGGTTAACAAACCAGGAAAACTGTTTTGTTGTAAAGATGAGATTTTAATAACCACAAAGACAAAAAGCTTTAACTTTTATGAAATACAACTTGAAAATATAACCATGTATTTTAAAAACATGGGTCCAATAATATACTTATATCACTGATATCACAAAAAACATGACAGTTCAATCAGGTATACTTTAAATGGTTTCCCTCTGTGAGTTGAGTATCAGGTTATAAAGATCTATACAGTGTTGATCATATATCCTGGATTTTATTTTGCTTTAATACTTTTGTTTGTCAATAATATGACAGCAATTGTAAATTGCACAAGAATTTTCTGCACAAGGAATGCTTTTGATTGGGCCCTAACTATTAAGTTATTCTTAACATTAGCAGTCTTTACAGCATATTTTGAACTATATTTTTCTCACTGATATTTAACATTTAGTATAAATATGATAAGGCTAGTAGAAATTACATACTCCATCATGCAAAAAGAAAAATAACCAAACAATGTGAAAAATATCAGATGGAATAATATTCAAGCAATGTCAGTTCCCATGCTTGCAACCTTATTGGTTTCCGGAAGGATGAGTATCAACAGCAAATATAGGAACTACTTGCCTTGTCTTATCTTCATTAAATAAGGACCAGAATCCACTTAAAGTGCACCTGCTGAACAAATCCTTAAAATTTATCATTACAACTAAGCAAATAAGCAATGCAAGCTCACCTTTTTATTCATTCTACACTATAAAGTAGTAAATATAGCAGTAAAACCTAAATTACAATCTTTAATATATGAAATAGGCTTTCTGTACCATGAACTTTAAAAAGAAACAAAAATATTTTGTGAATGCTCAAAAGTTGAGAAGTATTTTATAGCTATCATAGGCTGGTGTTAAATAAAATCGGTTGTAGTACATTTAAAAAACAGTAGAGCTGATACCATGTTTTCTTAAGGCTCTGAGAGAGAAGCACTCATTTTTATTGAGATATTTTGGCAAGAGATATAGAAAGAAATATAGTAGGGCCATTTGACATTCTGCAGCTTGAATGTCCATGTTTCATTCAGTGTCAGCACACAGTTATTGCACACATGTACTGTATTCCTTGGAATACATTCACATCAGCATAGTAACAATGATTGCAATATAGCCATGGCAAAATTAAGGTTCCAATTCGGATGAGAAGAGAACTGTCTGCACGTTCAAAAAATTAAATGAATTAATATAGACAGTCCCTACTGATTTCTTAGCATAGTTGTTCAATTATTCACACTTACAAAATTCTGCTAATCCTCATCAACACAAGTTTGTGAGGGAATAAAAAGATTTGTAATTCAGACTTTTAATTAGTGCTGTATATTGCTTTGGATTATATTTCTATCAGGGATAAAAAGCACTTCTCCCCCAAAAAGGTAACAAAAAGTGGATTTAAAATAGGAGTCTACTGCTGTATGCAAGTCTCTGTAGCACAGTTAAGACAAATTATGTTTCATTTCACCACTGCACCCTGCTTGTTTGCTGAAAGACTATCCGTATTTGTCCCTGTATTTCTTAGTAAATGCTACATTTCAAGAATTATGGAACTATCAAGTAGGCAATATTATTTCCTCTTAAAATTATTTCTCTCTGTAGTATGTCAAGTACGCTTTCAAAGATTCAGGGAGTGGTAAACTCATAATTTTTTCCCTCAACAAATTTCGTGGGGGTTCCTCTGGTTTCAAAGCTTCATTGTGTTCTTTGTCTTCTTCTTCCTTGTTTTCTTCTTCCATCTTTTCATCATCTTCACTATCTAGAGGTTGAGGAATGAGTTGATTGCCAACAAACACATATGTATTAATCCTGCGCCTACGGCATCTCCTGCGTTTACGTTTTGGTGGAAGCTTCTGAGTAATACCCTTGGCATGCATCTCTTCATTTATATAGTTTCTAAGAGTGCGCCTAATATAGATCCGAGCCAAGTCCTGGAGATTTCTAACAGCACAGGGTGCTAAAAGAAATAGAAAATTAAAATTAATTTCCAAAACTGAGCTATCATGAATTGTATTTACTGTAAAGTGACTGGGGTTCAAAAACATACTTTGAAAGGAGTTTCCAGTAGTCCCCCGTTTACTGTGGAGGTTAGGTTGTCTGACCATCCACAATAAAGAAAAATCCACGATATGTGGATGCCTCCCATTGCTTTGTTTCCAAAGAGGCTTCCTCCATGCAGCCTCTCCTCATGCCTCCCTTGCTGAAGACGGGATCCCACCTCCGCCCCAGTCAGCTCATTTCCAAAGAGATCTTCTCCACAGAGCCTTTTCCCACCCCTTCTGCAGCCAAGATTCCCCAGTCCCAATCACCTAGTTTGCGAGATCTCCTAGTCTCTCCACTCCTATTCTGCAGCCAGGATTTCCCCATCCCAATCACCTAGTTTTGCCTCCTTTGTAAAGAGGTCTCCTCCACGAGCCTCTCCACTCTCCTTCTGCAGCCCAGACTTCCCTGCCCCAATGACCTAGGTTGCAAAAATATCTCCTCCATGGAGCGTTTCCACTCCCATTCTGCATCCAGGATTACCCCACCTCAATCACCTAGTTTGCAAAAAGATCTCCTCCATGGAGCCTCTCCACTCCAATTCTGCAGCCAGGATTCCCCAGTCCCAATTGCCTCCCTTGCAAAGAGGGAGGGAGGGAAGGAGTCTTGCAGGGCCACCATGTCCACCCTCACCCCACTTCCAGTCCCCTCGCCCACCTCACAGGGCTGTTGGGAGGAGGAGAGAGGAGGGGCAGGTGACAAATGAAGGGGGGGTAGAGGGATGAAAGAGGAAGTGGTGGATGGAAGGGATTTGGAAGGTGAAAAAGAGCAGTTAGGATGATGATGGTGGTGGTGCTGATCTTAGGATGGGAGAGCTGGAGGACTACAGGTCTGCTGGCTGCAGGTGCAAGTGCCCGGCCAGTGGTGGCTGTCAAGAGATCAGGCGGATGCCAGCTTCGGCTCCTGCAAAAGCCCTCAGCTGCCAACTGGAGCAAAGCTGGTCGCCGGAGCCTCATTAAAGTGGTGCTGCTGAATGGTGATGGCTTTTAAGGCCACCTTGCCTGAGGAAAGACAAGCAGGCAGGCGGCAGAGGAGAAGCCATCCGGCAGCGCCACCTTAAGAGGAGAAAAGTGGGCTCAGAAGCCAGACCTGACAAGAGAGAGCAAGAGAGAGAGAGAGAGAGAGAGAGAGAGACAGAGACAGAGACAGAGAAAGAGAGAGAGAGAGAGAGGGAGGGAGAGAGAGGGGGGGAGGAAGAGAGAGGGAGGGAGGGAGACACAGAGAGAGGGGGGCAATAAACAATACACATCTTGTGGTGCAGAATGTTGTGGGGTCACCACAACATGAGGAACTATATTAGGGTCACAACATTAGGAAGGTTGAGAACCACTGCTCTAAATGCTTCCTTCTTCTGAAACATTTGGCTATAATTTTTATCATCACTTTTAAAATACTTATGTGTAGAAATCAAATATATTTCTCATTCTCAAAGCAGAAAGCCAAGTTACGCTGCCACAGTACAGGACAAATGCTCAGAAGGATGAACATGATTATGTCAGAAAGAGAAAAAATACACTTACATTTAGAGTAATCTGTACAGAACAAAAGACTTTTTATAGTTCTTAGGATTCTTGTGGAAGCCACTATGTGTTTACTCCTACAGTAAACAGCAGCTGTCAACAGCAGCTGTCAACTTAAATCTTGCACCAAACAAAGCTACACAGTTATCATCAGAGAATGGCTGTTCCTTTGGCTGAGGTAGAGGCAAACAGGCATAACTGATTTTGCCCCCAGAGCAAGGCATGCTAGTATAGGTTTAAAATACAGTCATCAGTACCATTCACAACAAACACTAGCTACAAGGGAAAGGCACAATAAATGATACTTACGCAATCCCACAGTGTCATTTTTGCTAGAGTCGTTCTTGCTTGGCTGCACAAGTGGAGCAAATGAAACAGCAAGGATGTTTTTGCTTTCCCAAGTATTCTGTCCAGTTCTCAGGATTTGCGTCAGCTGCATGGAATCATTGACACAAGTGATTAAATGCATTGTTTTATCTATTGATTGTAGTATTTATATGTAGTAGCCTCATCCTGATGTAACTATAAGCAATGGCTTTTTTTAAATAGGTGTAGGGTTTGGGCTTCTAAGCTTTTCCAACCTCCTTCTTCGTTGTCATCACACTGATATGAAAAATCCCTTTCTTGCTATTACATGTAGTCCATTTTTCTTCAAAAAGTAGACGAACTGTGGTTACTTTTAACTATGATTTACTAAAACCAGCTAATATCAAATCTGGTTTTATGATATTTGCTTACTTCAATAAAGAAGAGGTCATGGTAGTGCCTATCACTTTCCATTTCACCCAGCTGATTACTACCAACTGTTACTGCACTCATCCCTCAAACCTGAAATGGTTGTCAACCTCTGCAAAACCCATACATAAGCAAAGTTCAATACCTGCAGACAACACTTGAGATAAATTAGAAACTGAAATAAAAGCTACCAGGTTCCTTCTCACATGTCCCATACCAGAGAACATGGTATGGGATATGTGAGAGTGTCAGGTTTGCACGCACTTATTTATGGAACTGTGAACCATACTGCATCATTATGTCTGGATGAGCTCACTAGCTACATTCAGAGTCATGTTTCTGCTAATGAACTAAAATATAAACATGTCATTTGCTGGGGCACACAGCCCCTTTGTTGTTCCTTTTGCTAATCCCTTTACTGACTGAGCAGTCAAACTTGGAAGTCTCTGTTTGCTAATTAGAAATAGGTTGTTTATTAGTAACAGTGGTTTCATGAGTGATACTTTGCATTCAATCATAAGGGTTTTGTGCCAAATCTCAATTTAGAACTTTGGGACCCTAAGATAATCACACATACAGGAATGAACAGAAGGTCATCCCAATACCAGAGATGGGGAAGGAGCTTAAAATGCCATGGAGGTCAGTTTGTGATCAAGACAACAGGACAGCAGAGGCAGTTGTCTGAAAAAATGTGAAGAAAACGTGGAGAGTGCATGGACCTTTCTTGGAACTTATTTGTTTCATTGTTTAAAGAATAGCTGCATGATCAGTGACATTCAGATAGCAAACTGGTAAGCAGAAGTAAGAAGCCTTTCTTATTAAATATCTTGCTACTTCGCCTTAAGTTTGCTGTTTTGTTTGTATAAAAACTGACAGCCCACTGTGGAAAGACCTCTCTAATGGTGAGAAGAGGTGACTACGTGTTGGCCCCAGCTAAGAGAGAGTCACAGGTTCAATCCTATGGAACTAGAAAAAAATCTGGTTGCAACAAAGAACACCAGCTGCCAGTCAAATGTTAACATACTGGACAAAACGGAGCCATGGTCTCATTCATATGATACAGCTTCCTATATTGCTAAAACCTCTAGGAAAGAACATAACCAAGATCAGGTATGCAGTTTTCTTGCATAAATAAGCTATAAACCAGTGATTCTCAACCTCTGGGTCCCCAGATGTTCCTGGACTGCAACTCCCAGAAATCCTGGCCAGCTCAGCTAGTGATGAAGACTTCTGGGTGGGAGTTGCAGTCCAGGAACATCTGGGGACCCACAGGTTGAGAACCACTGCTATAAACTGTACAGCATTGCATTATATCTGTGTAGTAAAGAAGTGGGAAGCCTTAGGATATATAGGACCAATTTTATCCTACATACATGACACTTTGATGCTATACAATCTGCTAATATCATGAACCCCATCCTCAAAATAAAAAAGCAGAAAGACATTCAGTTTCAGTTTAGAATAAAAATGGTTTTGTGCTATGCTAAATAGTGCAACAGAATAATATGACACATACACAAGCCAAGATACTATTCCTGTTGGTTTTTCAGGCATACCTGTCATGTTTTGGATTTGAAAATAAGGGACATTTTTGACACCCACCACTTGCTTTCAGGACAGGACAGTATGACCCCCTTATCCACTAATTCACTTATGCGCGGATTGAGGGAAAATATATAAAATATAATTACTGTGAGTAGTTACAGTAATTACAAATAATCACAATTATGTGATTAGAATATGATAGGCCAATCAGTAAGTTTTAGGATTATGAATCAAAAGTAAGAGATCAAGCACTTTAACTTTGTTAAACCCTACATCTCAGAATATACAGCAAACACACTATATTTTTGCAGTTTACTCCAACTCCACTTCCTCCATTGTGATACAAGTGTGAGAGGTTAGGATGTAAGTTTCTTTGGGACAGCCCTATCTCTCCAGAAGTTTTGAATGAAGCATTTAAAAATGAAATAAAATTTAAAAAATGTAGAAGATAAATGACATTATGTAAGTGGAATTATTATTTAATTCTTGAGATTCACTAAGTAGAAATGATTTTATTTAATGGAGGTAGCTTTTTAAAGGGAATTTTGAATGCATATTCTGGTAAGTTCCAAAATCAAATCAATTTAATAGCAATAATAAAATATAATTACTCAAATCAAATTTAAACCAATTGATTAGCTATCTTCAAAAGGATTCTGATGAAAAAAAAAAACAAGGTAGGGAGAAAGGCCCCAGTGGGGAATTGAACTCCCAGACTCTGGCTCCCCAGTTCAGCTGCTTGGAAGTGAAACAGGGAAGTAAGTAAAACAATGCAAATAGCTGGCTAATCACTTAATGTAAGCAAATGGAGAGAGTGAAATTAGGGCAGGAAGGGGAAAGGTATCAATGAGAGAAAAGGGGTGAACAGAGCAGCTCCCACGGCTGCAAGCAAGAAGAGAGACTTCAGAGCGGCCACCAGGCAGCTGGGGACACAGCTGCTGCAGACCTCAGCAAAAAGGAAAGAAAGCCCTAGATTGCTTGCCTGGACAATTGGAAGAGAGATAAGAACTCCCACATGTACCAGAAAAGGCTTGTCACTCTTAAAGAGCAAGCGTGAGCAACAGTGCAATTGGCTATGCCCCCCTGCCCCTGGACAGCGTTGGCAGAACCCTATTGGCTTGCTGGCCACTAGCCAGAGAGTGACTTTCCTCTCACAGCACAGTGGTCAGAGCCCACACAGAATTTGGTAAATTTCCGGGATAATAGTAAATAAGGGACGACAATGGGAAATATTACTAAACCCATGAATGTCCCATCCAAAATGTGACACTTGACAGCTCTGTTACCAGAGCTCAAATTCAACTATTGTGGCTGGGAAAAGAAGGCCTTGGGGATGGCTGTTAGGTGCAAGAGAGTCCTGGTCTGTATGAAGCCATAGGGCTGCATTTCACCCATCCCTCAGTATAGGATTAAAATATAAAGAGCTGGCACAAAACTTGCTGGCCTTTCATTCAGAGACAAAAGAACAAAACCAGCAGTCTTTAAGGTGGACATCCACTGAAGGGCTCACAAAGCTTAACTAGCCATCAATTGTATAAGAGCAACAGGATATCTCCAATTTGGGAGGAGTTTTGTGACAAAGGATGAAGAGTAAACAGTTCCTTTCAAAAACTTCTCAACAAAAAGAGAATATACACTGAAGTGAATATTCACAAGGATCTAAAAGAGTTACAAGGTAGACCTAAACGGACAAAATTCCAAATCTCTTAGTCTTAATTAAGTCTGACAAAAAAGAAGGCCCACATATTAATTCACAACACTGTTAGACATTTTAAGAATCTTGCATGTAAATGGATGTTGTTGATGTATCACATACAAGTCTATTCTATCTTCTGGTAAAGGCAAGCATGGAATCAACGGCAGTTGGGAATGCCAGGATGGAGAACACTGCCTTAGTCCTGAGACAGTTGTTCTGTCTCATATAGTAACCAAATGTAAACTAAATGGGAGTGTGAGAGCAGGACTGCTAATCAAGTTTGTTTCAACATCACAAAAAAGAATGATGCCAACTACACAATCCTGCTTAAACATGGCCATCATCCCGATGACTGGAATTAGCAGAATGATATACAGAAACCACTTTGTTCACTGACAATTCACCAAACAGTATATGCATATATATGAAGAATACCACTTGGTTGCTGTAGAAATGTTACTGTAGTAAAGCAAGGTTTCAGACCTACATATCAAACTCTTCATTCTGTTTATGGCAATTATGACTGAAGGAATGAGTGGCAAATTGCATCTGGCACAGTCTTAACTGCAAGATGATAATTGATCACAGCCATATTGCTTCATATTACCTTGAGTGTCCCCAAGATATCAAGAGAAGGTAGAAACAATCCCATCAATACGATCTAGAACAATGTTACCAAAACAGCCCTCTTGAATTCCATCTGTGATCATAATCAGGATGCCAACATTCCACAAACAGTGATCAAAGGAGCAATCTCATCTCTCTGGTTTTTTTTTTTTTTTTAAGCACTGGGACATGACTGAGGCAAAACTAGCTTCAGTGAAGGTACAGCAGGCATGAAAGCAGAAAACCGAGGATATAGCATCATGGGTGAATATTCAAAAGAAGAAATTCAATGATATTGAAAGAGGCTCCAAAGAGTGAGTGATTTCAAAGGCAAGTGGCATCATAAAGACAGTAGGCACTGCTAGTTAATAAGGCAATAGATACAGCTACTATAAAACAAAAGTTTTGGGGGCCGTGAAAGAGTAGAGATGTGGCCTTGGCATCTACTGCAAGAAGCTCCAGTTCCCAAAGCAATTCCCTATTCTAAATGACCTGTTGGATCATAGCTGCTTGGTAAGGTTCGCAGGAGCTTATACAATGTCTTTTTTTTTTTAAATATAAAATATGGTCTGTGCTCTTCACTGAAAGAAATTTTGATTCCACAAGAAAAGGTCATAGGGGAAGGAGCTGCCTTCACAGTCATAGGGTCTAAAAAACCCCAGAGCCACATGAAATAACTGGAAATCCACTCACCCCCAGCAATTATGACAAATAATGCACAGAGATCAAAGAGAACAAATTTCTTTTCTGGGAAACTAGGATGTTAGGGTTACCAAATCAATGCCAGAATGTGGATTATCCAGAATGGACAAAATAATCAAACACAGTAATACCTCGTAAGACAAATGCCCCTTAAGACAAAAAACTCATAGGACGAATGCAATTTTCCTTCTGGTTTCCAATCATCTAATGAGATACCATTGATTCTTGCCCAGCCTGGGCTGTTTGCAAGGGAACAGCCCAGGCTGGGTGAGGATCACTGGGTCACTGATTTGCCCACCAAATGTTGGACAAAATGGGGTCCCAATGATCTTCGGCCAGCCCGTGTGGCTTGGAAGGGAAGCAATGGTGGCAATCTGCTGCCAGGTTAGACAAAGATCCATTTTAAAATGTCCCGCCACAAGAACTCTGGCCCTTTGCTAGACTCCAAACAATGGTAATGAAGAAATAACGAGAGTGTTATGAAAAGAGAGCAATTCTTCTTGGGAGGGAGTCTGAAAGAGCTTGAAAGAGGCAGGTGGTAGTTAGAAGCCAAAAAAGCTAAGACAAAGTGAGATAAGAGTTGTTGTAAATAATAAACCTCTCAACAAAGGAACTTAAAGCCTCGAAAGACAAAATAAAACCAGAAATCCTTTGGGAACTTGCAGACTCCTGCCTGAATATGGACGGAAGGTTTAAACAAACAGAAGGTTTAAACAATCTGAACTAAAGAAATAAATACCAAGTACTGAACAGCGGAGAACACCTCTATTTTGAAATAACCTGTCTATAACCTGTTTGAAATTCTGTTTAAACCGGTTACTGAATGACTTTAAGACAAAGAACTGAAAGAAAAGACGTTGGAAAGATACTATTGTGGTATAGGACTCTGATGCTTAAGAAAATTTTGTTATATATTGTACAAACAGGATTTTGACGCTTAAGAAATTGTTTATATAATGCTCATATATTTTCTATATAAATTATGGACTTATGGAGACCCTATGGTAAACGGAAGCACATTGGTTTAAGATTTGTCCAACACTGATATAATAGTATATGATAATATTTGTATATTTACTTATCATTTACTATATTATCTATATTATCTTCCATTTTGTTTATACTGTTTAGATTGCTTGAAATATAAAAGAGAAAGTAATAGGAACAAACATTGGAGATTGGAATGGAGTAATAAATCCAATGACAGATAGGAAATCTAAAAATAAAGTAAAGGCGAAACAAGGAAAATTGCCAAATAGTTTATGTAACGTGATAGAGATACTTATATTAGAAGATTGCTAGAGGGTTAAAATGGGGAAAGCAAAGAATATACATTTTATCCAGACAGACATAAATAACTTTCAAGAATTGATATGATTTTAGTAAGTAAAACTCTACAGAATCAGATCCGAGAGGTAGAAATTTTGCCAAGGTCTTGTGCAGACCGCAACCCAATAAGATAAACCATGAAACAGGAAAAGAAGAAAATACTCATGGAGACTAAATGAGAATCTATTAAAAGATGAAAAAATCCTGAAATGGTTAAAAGAAGAGTTTAAAGAATATCTTAAACAAAATATGAATAATGACATAAAATTACAAACAGTATGGGAGGCAAGTAAAGTGGCACTGAGAGGAGTATTAATGAAAAAACTGGGAAAATATTAGAATAAAAAAACAAAATTATCAAAAACTATTAGAAAAAAAACAGAGAGAAAGAAGCTGAAATTAAAGGAAACTTAGGAAATAGAGAATTGTGTAGAGAACTGAAAAACTTCCAGAATCAGTTATCAGAATTGACATTTAAAAAGAAAGAAAATATATAAAAATACTTTGATAATAATAAAAATGTATAATAAAAATATAAAATATTTGTTGTTCTTTGTTTTGTTTTATATTTTAATTTGATTTATTGTGGGGATTGTTCTTTTGGGCAAACTGTTTATTCGGGCAATTTGTTGTATACCACCCAGAGTTCCCAAGGAAATAATAAATAAATGAATAATAAATTTTGTAAAACAAAAAAAAACCTATGACCAAAAAAACAAACCAATAATAAACAAACAAATAAATAAAAAATAAATTTTGTAAAACAAAAAATCTATGACCAAGGAAACAAATCAGGAAAATGGTTTGCCTACCAGGTAAGGGGGGAAAAGGGAAAAAAATATGATATGAGAAATCAAAGAGGGAGGGAAAGCATTTCAAGATCAAAAAAATAAAGAAGAAATAATTGAAAAATATTACAAGGAACTTTTTGAAGAACAAAATGAGACAGATAAAGAAGAGATAAAGAATTATTTAAAAGAACAAAATATACCCAACATAACAGAAAACCAAAGAGAAAGTTTAAATTTACCTGTATCAATAGGGGAGGTAGAAGTAGCTATAAAAAAGTAAAATTAGGAAAAACACCAGGCCCAGATGGTTTTTCTGCACTTCAAGAAATTATTAGAGGTACTGTCACCTCTTTTTAAAGAGATAATAAACCAAATTATACAGGAAGAACACTCAAAATACCTAGAATCATGGATAATAGCCAACATCATGCTCATACCTAAAGAGGGTAAAGATCTAAAAGATCCTAAGAACTACAGGCCTATTTCATTGTTAAATTTAGACTATAAAATATTTGCACAAATAATTGCAGAAAGAGTTAAGAGGGTTTTAAAAGACTGGCTAAGAAGACCAAACAGGCTTCCTACCAGGAAGGCAGATGAGAAAGAATGTAAGGCTTGTAATAGATATATTAATTAGAATATTATGAGCAACATCAAGAAAAAAATTAAGACTAATTTTTTTAGATGCTGAAAAAGCACTTGATAATATCAATTGAGATTTTATGTTCCAAGTATTGGAAACCATGGAGGTGGGAGACAATTTCCTAAACTGGATAAAAGCAATATATAATAAAGAAAAAGCAAAAATAATAGTAAGTGGAGGAAAAAAAACTAAGCAATGTCAGATCTCCAAAAGCACTTGACAAGGATGTCCACTGTCTCTACTGCTGTTCATAGTAATATTGGAGGTGTTGCTAAGGAAAATGAGAGAAGAAGAAGAAATAAAAGGTTTAAAACTGGGAACATTACATTATAAAGTTAGAGCCTTTGCTGATGACATGCTGGTTATTCTGGAGAACCCAAGGCAAATCATTTCTAACTTTGGTATCCTAGCAGGATTTAGAATAAATGAAGATAATACAAATATAATAACAAAAAATGACAAAAAGAAGAAATTGAACTGGAAACAATTACAGGTTATAAGGTAACCAACTGCCCCCTCCCCCCGAATATTTAGGTATAACATTAACAAGACAAAAATTTGAGATAAATTATGAAAATAAATGGAACAAAATAAAAAAGGTCTGGAAAGATGGAAACATTTGAAACTTTTGCTGATGGAAAGAATGATAGTTATTAAAATGATGGTTTTACCTATACTAATATTTCTCTTCCAAAACATTCCAATCATATTAAGCAGTAAACCTTTCCAAAAATGGGGAAAACAAATGGCAGTTTTCATATGGCAGGGAAGAAAACCCAGAATAAAAATGAAATATCTACAAGAGGATAAGAAGAAGGGGGGGCTGGGGAGTTTCAAATCTTCAATTATATTATGATGCATCTGTAGTATTATGGTTAAAAGAATGGATAAGGTTAGAAGATGAAAGATTGCTGACAATAGAAAAAAGACAATATTTGGAATGCATAAATACTTATGGTATTATAAGAAAAAAAGATTTTGAAAATAGCTTGGTAAGGGAAGCCTGGATTAGGATTTAGGAACAATTTAAAGGGAAATTTTTATAGAGGAATACCGTTGTGGATGTCTCTGCATGAGGCTCTTGGGAAGCAAATAGATGTGAAAGCAGGAAAACAGCTGACATATAGAGAACTATTATTAAGGACTGAAGAAAACAAATTAAGATTAAAAACAAGAGAAGAATTAGCTCAGGATGGAATTATATGTCATTGGTTCCCTCATAGACAACTTGTGGAAAGGATGTTGGAGCAATAAACTAATAGGATTTGACCAAGAGACCTCAGATTTAGATAATGGGAAGGGGAAAAATCAAATCTCAAAACTATATAAATAGTTTTAGAGAGAGAAATGTATCAAGAGGTAATTAAGGAAAATATGATTAAATGGATGCAGGTTATAGGGAAAACAAGAGCTTGATGACTAGTATAGAGCATGGAATGAAAACCAAAATTAATTACAAGTACTGATCTGAAAGAGAATTATATGAAAGTCTTATATATATGGTATATAACTAGCAAAAATAACTAAATCAAATAAAAACAAATTTTGGAGATGTAAAACAGAAAAGGGTTCACTATATCATATGTGGTGGAATTGTAAGGTAATTAAGAAATTGACTATATACTGACCAAGAACTTGAAGATTCAAATAGAATTAAGACCAGAAATTAATTTGTTAAATATGATAAGAGGAAAATCAAGACAACAGACTAGAATATGTTTATATATTTTAGGTGCAGATAGGAATCAAATAGCAAGAAAATGGAAAATTGAAGAACTTATTAATAAAATTACAAGAATATATTTTATATGACAAACTAACAAAATCATTAAAGGGAGAGTCTGCAAAAGAATTTGAAAATCAGTGGGGTGATGTAAAGAAGTACTTAGAAGAAAGATGGGGAAAAGAAAATAACATCTGAAATTAATAGATTCCTATAGAATGGTATTATAATATGTATAAGAATAACTCTCTGTTATGTATGTATCATATAGTGATTTATTCTTTTTATTAGAAAAGAACTGTAAATGTTAGGAATGTAAAAAAAAGACTAAGCAAAGGTATTATATGAGTGAAGAAAATAACATGCAAATTAATATAAAGGAAGCTAAATAGAAGCAGGAAATAGATTGAGCTGTTATGCTATGTGGTAAAGCACTCATTTTTCCTTTTTAAAAATTGATCAATAAACTTAAAAATCTATTAATACTGTTATATTATATGGAGACATCTGATGCATGTAAATCTATGTACTGCGCAAGGCAAGTACTTAAATATATATGATAATGTGTAAAATATGTATAAGTGAAAGATCCATGCTTAGCAGCAATTCTATGTATAGTTAAAACAAAGGGACAAATATTCACTTTGTTAATTTGGGAGTATATAAATATGTTTGACATAGCTTTCTTTGGAAGTTGCAAGACACGTTATTATAAGGACCATTTCCAACAATATTCTTTTTCTTTTAAAGTTTCTTATTATTTTAAGATCCAAGACCTCTTAAGTACTCATTCAACTACAGCTTCAACTGTCTTTGTAAATATGTTAGCTCTCTGTGTAGGACATCACTGCAACTACTTTGTTTGCTCCAAGTTCAGTATACATTCTATCTCCTCTCCCACATATAACAAAATCATTATCAAACAAACATAATGCAACCTTTAAAATTAAAAAAACATGAATATTTGGCATATAATAATAAAAGAAGCCATTTGGCTTTATTAAGGAGAGGTATAAAGGAGTTATATGACATTTCACTGATAAAACAGATTGATACTTGTCACATTTGTTTGAGTGGCCATCTATTCATTCACAATAATGGGTGTATGCCTGTGCAGAATCATCTCCTTCTGAGCCTTTTAGATGGAGACAGTTTTGTTGACAGACTCAGCTCTCCTATTTATAACATACATATCTGCATGTATTCTCTTAATTCAAAAGTTGGATAATACAAAACCAGAGCTTCAGATGACAGCAGAAGCTGAAAACAGAAGGAAGAGTGGGTTGTGTGAATGCATAGATATTATTTGAAGAGCACATAGTACAAGGGACAACTGTTGTTGACTGTAATTGTCTCTATGAATTCGCACTAATAGGTGAAGACTAGCAAGCTGATTTGTAAAATCAAATTACAGAGGCAGGACAGTAAGTACCTGCACCCACTGGAAAATGTGAGAGAGAACTGTTCTTCCAGAAGAAGCTACCTTCTCAGGTCTTTATCCAGATACAGTGTAGACAAAGGTGGACCACCAAGGGCAGGCTGAACCTCTGCACAAACCAGGTAAGGAGGCATCTTGGAAAGATAGTAGATAGTTCTGTGAGCCATGGGAAAAATCTTCAACCCAAGGTGGCTTTCCCTTTCTTAGGTCCACCCTCCCCAATATTTCCTAGGGCAGTGATGGCGAGCCTATGGCACAGGTGCCAAAGGTGGCACTGGGAGCCCTTTCTGTGGGCACCCGACATCGCCCCTTCATAGCCACCTGTATACAGGTTAAATGTCCATATTGGCACTTTGCGAAAAAATTAGTGGGTTTTGAATCACAGTTTGGGCTCTCGGTCTCTAAAAGGTTCGCCATCACTGCCCTAGGGGGTCTAAGGAACTACCTGAAAGATGCTGCTATCTGAACACAAAAAGGTTATTTTTTTTTCCACAACCAGGACGTGGAGAGCTTTTTTTGCAGTGTTCAGGAAGATAGAAGAAACTAGTAGTACAATGTCTTGAGAAGGTGAAAATCAGAAATTACCTTAGGACAAAAATGTGGTATCAGACCAGAGTACTATCCTGTCTAAATACCAGTGAAGTTAAGTCTGGTTCACTCTAAAAGAAGAAATCTCTCCTGCTCAGCATTGGGGGGGGAGCTATTTTGACCATCATTTGCTCCAAGGAAGTTGTGGGAAAAGGTTCAAAAGGAGATTTCATGAGCTCAGCTAACAGTAGGAAAAGGTTTTCAAGAGGAAGTGGAGATATAGAAAAAAAATCTATGCTTCTTCCCCTAACCCTCAACCTCCCATCCCAAACAATTTTACTTTAATAATAATAATAATAATAATAATAATAATAATAATAATAATAATAATAATAATAATAATAATAATAATAATAATAATAATAATAATAATAATAATAATAATAATAAATAGAACTGCAGGGCTGGGAGGGACCCTGTGGATCATCAAGTCCCTTCTAGAATAAAAAAATAGGAAAGCTGGAGATTATCAGGCAGAGTTAAAAAAAAAAGATGAGCAGATAAGGGTGCTAAATGCACTTTATAGAAGAAAAAAGAGACCCCTTTTGCTGTCAAAATAAGCAGAAAGTGCAGTATTTAAAAATCAGAAGAGTTATCAGGATCAAATAAATGATCTCTAATAAACATGGGAGGGAAGCTACTATTTGTAAATATTTTATTTGGAAGTGGAAGGTTTTTCTTGCATTCCGAATTACTTCTGTTGTTCTCCTCTATGGTGGTTACTTCATGTCCTTCCTCGAGCCGAGGTGAACTTGCCTCCGTGTTGAAATCAGTTTTCAACACGGATCGAGAAGTGGATTGAAAAGATTCCCGAGTTCCAGGACGGGACTCTCTCACCCCGCTTGGAGCGCAGTTCAGGGGGCGTGGTCAGGGTGAACTCAGATTGACCCCACAAGGACATGAGGTTCCATTCATTTGAACTTGGACTGACCCCACAAGAACGTGAGGTTACGTTCCTTCAAACTCGGATTGACCCCACAAGGACGTGAGGTTGAGTTCTTTCGAACTGGTCTCCAGTGGGGCCATGAACTGCAGTGAGAGGGACGTGAAGTATCAGCTTATGTTGTCATGTTGGTATTTCAATGTCTGGATAAAAGAACAATCCGGATTCTTTGGAGATGACATCCAGCCAAAGGAACTAGAAGTAGATTCAATGGCTAAGCTACAGAAACAGAGGGAAGCATGGTTTTATTGCACTACAAGGCCAACAGGAAGCCTTAACATGACTTTAGTAAGTACAGTGGTACCTCTACTTACAAGCGGCTCTACTTACAAGCAAGTTGACTTAAGAGTGGAAAACCTTTGGCATTTTAACTGCTGCCTTACAAAGTTTAGATGTGGTCTGCTCTACTTACAAGTTTTTTGATTTTTTTAAAAAAAATTTAAAGATACGGCTGCTCTACTCTGTAAAGGCACAGACCTATTAGTACGAATGCTTAGAGAGCATGATGAGGAACACTTATTACAGCACTTAATTTACTTATTGGTTATTTCTTAAGGATACAATTATTTTGAACAAGTCATGTTTCACTATGGTTAAATTTCCTCATCTTGAAAATGGATATAATCATATTTACCGTAGAAAAGCCCTTTGATATCTATGAATAAAAAATAGGTACTATGCATTACTGTATCACTAAAAAAATCATGTCTTTTAAAACATTCTACCCCTAATTGGAAAAATATATAAATAAAATCATACTTCATCTGTGACCTCGCTGTTAGATGGGTGGTATAGAAATCCAATAAAATAAAATAAAATAAAATAAATTGAGCAATTTATATCCCTACATGTATCTAGATACAGATAATTTAATCCATCTTGTTTATATTACGCTTAGGGGCCAATTCCCAATATACTACTGCTAACTTTTCTGTTAGATCCTTCTACACTAGAAAATTACTAATAATTGAAGAACGAAATAATATGAGTTTTCTGATGACCTGGGAGTTCCATAGCTGTATTACCTGATAACATGTGCAAAACTATAGAAATTAATCTTGGTTTGTACAAACATAGCCGGCTCCTCTTTCTAATATTTGTATCTGCTTGTATTTTTTCTTTTTCTTTTTGAAGGCTAAGTTACATGCTAAAATAATTGGTTGCATAGTTGCAATTATTGCCATAATCCTTATTCCTAATGGCTCAAGGCATCACTCCTAATGTACCCATAGTGAGACAGGACTCAGAGACACTAAAGAACAGCAATGTATATGGCAGCCTCATCCAGTGCTTTTCATACAGTTTTAGTGAAATAAGGCATGTGGGAAGTAGGAACTGCAATGTGATTGGCACAAATTTCAATCTGATGGCACTAATCATCTATCCCCTAAACTTAGGAGGACATCAGGGTGTACAATGCCTATAAAACCTACTCTTGGCCCTGAATTTAAGACAGTCTGTTTCTAAACAAATAGGGTATAAAGACTGCAAAATATACTAACACAGAAAGCATGGCAGTCACTATCTGAAAAAGTTTGATTCTTAAATTGGACAAACTGAAGCATAATGATGTCTTTATTGTCAGCTAAAAACAGTTAATTTAAATCTAAGACCAAAATTGTCAATTTGCTTGAGAAAAGTGCAGAAGGTTTATAGAATCATAGAATCATAGTCTGAAGAGACCTCAAGAGCCACCCAGTCCAACCCTCTGCCATGCAGGAACCCCCATCACAATATTTCCAACAGATGGTCATCCAGCCTCTGCTTAAAAACCTTCAAAGAAGGAGACTCCATCACCCTTCGTGGCAGCATATTCTGCTGCCAAACAGCTTCAACTGTTATGAAGTTCTTACTAATGTTCATATGGAATCTCTTTTCCTGTAGTTTGAAACCATTGCCCCAAGTTCTTGTATCTGAAGCCACAGAAAACAAATCTGTTCCCTCTTCAATATAACATCCTTTTAAATATTTAAACATAACTATCATATCCCTTCTCCTTCTTTTTGAAAGGCTAAACAGTCCCATCTCCCTAAGCCGTTCCTCATAAAACACCAGATGGAGGCACCAGAATAATATGTCAACCCTAGTTTGTTGTATGTCACCACTATCTTCTTCCAAGTTTTCAAAATATCTTCATGTTTACTGCAATGAAGCAATTGCTAATAAAAGAAAATCATGAATAGAAGGTAGTATACAATACTACCCTTCATCAGCTACTGAACGAGATGGAAATATATATGCGTATATAATCACCTGGTCTTCTATTGGCATAACGAGGATACCTCCAACTTTTAATAAGATTTTCATGTAGTTCTCATGGTCTTTTTGTACTCCTGCTCCACAATAAATCCGATCATACTGATTACTATCTGATGCTATTTGCAAGCAGTTGCCAACAACAAAGGCTGGTTCACAAAATTCAAATCTGGGAAGGAATTTTAAAAAAATTAAGATTTGTTAAAAATATCACATTAGAAAAGCATAATTTGCTGCTGCTGCTTATATCACAGCTGCAGAACAGGATTTCAGACAATGTTTTATTAAATAGTAAAATTGCTTCACCACAAACTTTAAAGCTTTTTTCCTCCAAAGAAAGATTCATTAAATGATCTGGGCAATACCTATTTTAAAGTTCACAGGCATCTTTAAGTTGTCTCTAATGTAAAACTCAGTCATAAACATATATATTTTATTAAACAGAAGTAGACTTGTGGTCAAAACAAAACAAATTACAAATGCAAAAATAGGCAATAGACCACTAAAAATCATTATACAATAAACTTTTGTGGATAAAACCCCACTTCATCAGTTTTATACTATTGTGAAGAACTTCAGGTCTCAAGCTTCAAGTCCAAACGTACATGGCAAGATACATTTTGCCAGGAATGTTTTTCTTAGATGTTAAGTCCAGCAGTTCTTGGCAAGATGAGTTTTGCTAGGTTTGTCTCTTAGACAGAGGTCAGGAGTCAGGTTGCTGTTTTACGGTTATTCCTCTTAGACAGCTGTGGAATGAGTGTAACATCCCAGTTCTCCAAACAAAGTATAGACCATGTGCATACCCCCCTGCCCCCGCAGACTTTTTCAAGATGACTTCTAAAAGGGTTGTTCCAGGGAAGCAAGAGACTCCAGTTTTACCGCACATGGTGACATTCGAGCAAAATATGATGAAACCTTGCAACACTCATATTGCTCATGCTTAAAAGTTAAAACAGCCCCCCCCCCCCGGAATTGCAGTGTTTCAGATTTACCTAAACACATAACTAGACTCATAGAATGATAGAGTTGGAAGAGACCTCAAGGGCCATCCAGTCCAACCCCCAGCCATGCAATAACACCCATCACAGCATTTCCAACAGATGACCATCCAGCCTCTGCTTAAAAACCTCCAAAGACCCTCCATGGCAGCATATTCCATTGCCAAACAGCTCTAACTGTCATAAAGTTCTTCCTAATGTTCAAATGGAATCTCTTTCCCTATAGTTTGAAACCATTGCCCCAAGTCCTAGTCTCTGAAGTCATGGAAATCAAATCTGTTCCCTCTTCAATATGTGTGTTGGTTGTTACAGTCATTACCAACTTTTCATGACTCCATGTCCATGGAGTTTTCTTGGCAGAAATACTGGAGTGGTTTTCCAGTTCCTACTCTAGGCGCATACAGCACCTGGTATTCCTTGGAGGTCTCCCATCCAAGTACTAACCAGGGCCGACCCTGCTTAGCTTCCGAAATCAGGCGAGATGGGATGTGACATCCTTTCAAATATTTAAACAAAGCTATCATATCCCCTCTCAGCCTTCTTTTTGGAAGACTAAACACTCCCAGTTCCCTAAGCCATTCCTCGTGAGACATCTCTTCCAGACCCTTAACCATCACCCTCCTCTGTACCCACTCAAGGTTGTCAACATCCTCTTTAAATTGAGGTGCACAGAACTGGACACAGTACTCCAGGTGGGGTCTGACCAGAGCAGAACAGAGTGGTACTAGCACTTCCCTTGATCTAGACACTATGGTTTTGTTGATGCAACCAAGAATTGCATTGGCTTACTTGGCTGACACATCACATTGCTGACTCATGTTCAATTTGTGGTCCACCAAGACTCCCAGTTCCCTTTCACATGTACTATTTTCCAGTCAGGTGTCTCCCATCCTATATCTATGCAATTCGTTCTTTTTACCTAGATGCAGAACCCTAGGAGTCTAGGATGATGAAAGAAGGCAGAGGCAGGACTGCCTTCTGGCTGGTTCACCGCTATAGCTGATAGGTGCACCTTTAAAGAAGACAGTGTAAGTCCAGCTCTCTTAATATAAAGCAAGTACTGTAGAACATTAAGAAGAGAAGGGCAAAGTGGAGAAAAACCTTTATCAATTGCATAAGATGTAAACCTTTTCCATTTGTATGCCTATAGCCGCTGGGGGGATGGCTTGCAGGCAGGTGAAATGATGGTATCAATCACCTGGCGATCCTCTATGCCACAAGATGTAAGCGGGTCAAGTTGGGATGAAGAATCTTGCCCTTGTCCTGAGACAGCAGGTTGGATCAGAATGGAAGCTTGAAGGAATCGGAAGCCATGTTCATTAGTGTTGAGAACCATGGCTCCTGTGGCCACCAAGGGGGTATTAGAATATTTGTCGTGGTGAATCTTGGTTACCACTCTCAGAAGGAGGTGAATTGGAGGGAAGGAGAAAAGAAGTCAATCTCTCAATCGAAGCATGAAGGCATCTCCCAAAGAACTGTGGCCTTTCCCTGCCCATGAGCAGAACATGTTGCATTTTTTGTTCTCTTGCATGACAAAAAGATTTATTCTTGGGGTTCCCCAATGGTGAACTATCAACTGAAAAGTGGCTTGGTGAAGTTCCCACTTGTGTGAGGTTGAAGTCATCCTGCTGAGACGATCTGTGACATTTTTTCTTTTCTGGGAAGTTGCACAGCTATAGGATAAATGTGATGCTGCATGCATGATTCCCACAATTTGACAGCCAACAGCAGGAAACCTTGTGGGTGCCACCCTGTTTGTTGATGTTGTCGGTGACCACCTGCACTGCATTGCCGGACAGGTGATGGAGGGAAGCCTTTAATGCTTTGATGACTGCTAAGAGTGACTAATGTTCAGTAATGTGCAGTGACCTCTCCACAGAGGAACATGTACTGTTGATGGTAAGAGTCTGGCAGACTGCTTCCCAAGCTTCTAAGCTTGCATCCGTAGTCACTTGAATAGTGGGATGGAGCAGATGAAAGGGACGGTCCAGGAGTAAGTTTTGCTTGTTTGCCCATCACTCGAGCTGTTTTGAGAGTTCCGGTGTTACTTGAAGTAGTTTTCAAGGATGATCCTTTAGAGGATCGAAGAGAACAAGGTACCAGGCTTGTAGGGAGCGGAGTTTTAAGCGGGCATGCAGTATAACTGAGGCTGTCGAGGCCATTAACCCCAATAGCCTTTTTGCTACTTGTGCAGGCAGATGGCTCCAAGGTTTGAATAAGGGATGAGTGAAGCCATGTAATCAAGGTGGGTCATTGGGGGAAACGCCCGTGACAAAGAAGAATTGAGTACTGCCAGAGCTTCCTCAATCTCCAAATCCAGTGTGGTCACAAAATGGGGACTATCATCCTCCTCCACATCTGACTGCTGGGACTCAGATTCGGAGGCAGCTAAAGTTGATTGATGGCAGTCATGAGATGCTGCCTTGGATGGGAGTCGATTCCTAAGCTGGAAATGCCACTGTTTTTCCTCAAAATGCAAAGAAAAAGTAGGAAGCGGTGGCATCAATACTGATGGAGTATTGACCTTGAGCGGATTGAGCGGATGAGTATTGACCTTGAGCGGATTCCGCTGCCTGAGCAGCCCCTCTTGACTAAAGAATTAAATCAAATACAGGTTAAAAGAGAGGAGGTTTTAGGACTAATTGATAAATTGAGGATTAACAAGTCACCGGGCCCAGATGGCATCCACCCAAGGGTTATTAGGGAACTGAGAAATGAAATTGCAGATCTCTTAACGGTTATATGCAACTTGTCTCTTAAAACAGCCACAGTGCTGGAGGACTGGAGGATAGCAGATGTCACACCAATTTTTAAAAAGGAAGGAGGGGGACCCAGGAAACTACAGGCCGTTAGCCTTACATCTGTCCCAGGGAAGATGGTGGAAGGCCTCATCCAAGAGAAAATCTTAAAACACATAAAAGAACAAACCTTGCTGAGAGAAAATCAGCATGGCTTCTGTAAGGGTAAATCTTGTCTTACAAACCTTTTAGAATTTTTTGAAAAGGTCAACAGGCACGTGGATTTGGGTGAACCGGTGGATATAGTCTATCTGGATTTTCAAAAGGCTTTTGACACAGTCCCTCACCAAAGGCTGCTGAGAAAATTGCATAGTCAGGGGATAAGAGGGCAGGTCCTCTTATGGATTGAGAACTGGTTGAGATCCCGGAAACAAAGAGTAGGTGTCAATGGGAAATTTTCACAATGGAGAGAAGTGAAAAGCGGTGTGCCCCAGGGCTCGGTCCTGGGACCGGTGCTTTTCAATCTGTTCATAAATGACCTGGAGACAGGGATAAACAGTGAGGTGGCCAAGTTTGCAGATGACACAAAACTTTTCCGTGTGGTAAAAACCAGAGAAGTTTGTGAAGAGCTCCAGAAGGATCTCTCCAAACTGGGGGAGTGGGCTGAGAAATGGCAAATGCATTTTAATGTAACCAAATGTAAAGTAATGCATATTGGGGCAAAAAAATCCAAACTTCATCTATCAACTCATGGGCTCTGAGTTATCCGTGACGGATCAGGAAAGAGATCTTGGTGTGTTGGTGGACAGCTCCATGAAGGTGTCTCCCCAATGTGTGGCAGCAGTGAAGAAGGCCAATTCCATGCTAGGGATTATCAAAAAGGGGATTGAAAATAAAACAGCCAACATTATAATGCCTTTATACAAAACAATAGTAAGGCCCCACCTGGAGTGTTGTGTACAATTCTGGTCACCGCATCTCAAGAAAGACATAGTGGAACTGGAAAAGGTGCAGAAGAGAGCGACTAAAATGATTTCTGGGCTGGGGCACCTCCCTTATGAAGAAAGGCTAAAACATTTGGGCCTCTTTAGTCTGGAAAAAAGGCGCTTGAGGGGGGATATGATTGAGACATACAAATTAATGCAGGGTATGAGTAAAGTGGATAGAGGGAAGCTCTTCTCCCTCTCTCAAAATACCAGAACTAGGGGACATACACTCAAATTGAGTGCTGGGAGAGTAAGAACTGACAAAAGAAAATATTTTTTCACCCAGCGCGTTGTAAGTCTATGGAACTCCCTGCCACAGGATGTGGTGATGGCATCTGGCCTGGATGCCTTCAAAAGGGGATTGGACAGATTCCTAGAGGAAAAGTCCATCACGGGTTACAAACCATGATGGAGATGTGTAATCTCTAGGCTTTAAACTAGGGTACTTCAAGGGCCAGATGCAGGGGAATGGTATCAGGATACAGATATCTAGTCTCATGCGCTCCCAAACGCATCTGGTGGGGCCGCTGTGAGATACAGGAAGCTGGACTAGATGGGCCTTTGGCCTGATCCAGCATGGCTCTTCTTATGTTCTTATGTTCTTATGTTCTTATGGAGTGTCAGGTTGCTTGCATTGATCATGAGTAGCCAAGGTCGAACCTGAGATCATCATCGAAGTGGACACAGGTTTGACTGACTGTGGCCAAAACTGATTGAACCAGGATGGACAATGTCAGCTTTGAGCCCAAAACTCACTTTGTTGGGATTGACAATCCAGATTCTGAAATAGCCAGACGTTCGGGTTTACGACCAGTGTTGCCGTGGCCCTTGGCCTTGTCTTGGTCTGTTTCAATATTGTAGTGCGGTCAGACTCAAGATGGAGATTATTTGTGACTTCCATCTCTGACTATGTCTCTTTTTTGCCTTCTGGGTAACTGCCTCTGGATTTGTAGGCTGTTGCAGCAATGGCTGATGAAAAATATCAGTCAGTACCGTATCAGTGGTTACTATGGTGGAGTTGTGGACGTCGTCATTATCTGATAGCATCACCATAGGAGCTTGGTTGAAAAGCACCTTTAACTTTCCAAATTGGTGGAGAATCCACAATCGAATAATGTGGAGAACCCGTCTCTAAACCTGATGACTCCGAAGGAAGGAATGGGGTGTAATGAGTCAGGTCGGACTTAAGTGGCATTGACACCAATGGGTGTTGGTCAGTCGAGTTCGAAAGAGAGGTTGATACAGAGGGTTTGCTTTGGGTGGATGGCACTGGCTGCCAGGCACTGGAGACATTCCAGAAGTGACCTGAACAGTCTCACTCAGACTCTAGACACACACACACACACACACACACACACACACACACACACACACACACACACACACACACACACACACACACACACACACACAGAGAGAGAGAGAGAGAGTAAAACGCACACATACAAACAGCAAGCAACACACACAGCTTTGCTGCCTGCCACAAAGGCACAGGCAGCAGCAGATTAGCTAAAGAAGCCAGTCCCAACAGCAAAGAGCTCTAGCTAGCTAGCTGCAACTAACTAAATCTCCCACTGCCAGAGAGAGACATCTATTCTCTTCTCTAACTCCCAGACAACTCCCAGAACTCAAAGTAGTCACCCCTTTATATACCCTGCTGCCATGAGGCATAGAAACAGAGAAACCACTTCCATGTTCCCAAGCCAACCAAAAAACCCCAAATCCAATGTATTCCTATGGGCATCCTATTTAGCATCAAATAACTCGCCCCATCCCGAATCTCTCCAAATTTGGGGTGCTGTTAGGTGCCTAGGATCAGCATTTTCAAGGACCTTAAAATCACCAAAATTTTTCTACTGGGGCACCCCATTTGGCATTGAATAACTTGGCGCCTTGTACCACAAACCTCTCCAAATTTGGGGTGATTAAAGGGGAGAGCTTGAGGGAGGTTCACAGCAATTCTCATTCTGCTAGCTGCCCAGGAAAAGTATTTTCAACCACAGAAAATGGTGCTTAGAAATGTTTTTCCCAGGGGCACCCCCTTTGAAGTTTAATAACTCAGGCCCCCAAAACCCAAATCTCTCCACATTTGGAGGGCTTAAAGGGGAGAGTCCAAGGAAGGTACGGACCAAATTTGGTGCCTCTAGGGCCCTGTAATGGCACATAATAGAGAAATAAATCAGTTCATTACTGTTTTGTACATTTTTAAAAAAATCATTGCTAACTAAACAAAACAAAGCAAGGAGCCAAAGAAACAAAATGAAATGAAACACAAATTTTCCATTTTGTGCCCATCCCTAATGGTTATATAATACAAGAATTACTTCTAATTTCAACTCATGGATAGGCATATGTTGGTATTTGAAAAATTCAAAATTAGAATAACAGAATTCTAGTGATTGCTTTGAAATAAAAATTAGATGGGTTCAAAGATGTTTTCAAACAACTTCTAACATCTCAAAGGGCACCCTGAATCTTTCTTATCTTTTCCTCTATGAAAACGTTTCAAAATGACTCTGTGAAGACTTTTTCAAACAGAATTACTGCAAATATGAAAAAAGTGGCTAACACGGTTTTACTCCATGTTTAATCACAAAAGTAACTTGTATAGTCAGTGGCAGAGAACCCTCTTAGGGTTAGACTAGATAATTTAACCCATTCACATTCACCCATTCACCCATTTAAAATTTCATTTTATACTAATACTACTAATACTACAGATTTGTTTGTAATGGACAGTTTTTTCTTTTAAAACATTCAAGCATGTATACATGTTCTGCCATATCTAAAAAGCAACATTTTATGATAAAAAGAAAAAGAAAAGAAAAAAAAGAACTAGAAAGAAAAAGGAAAAATATCAAGCAGACAATGCACTTACTTATCAAAACTATCACTATATTTTATGAAGCTCTCCAGTTTTTCCTTGGCATATTCTACTACGTCTGGATGAAGTTCAATCCCATGATTTATTCCAAAAGGCCCTGTAAATTAAAAATCATCAGCAGTAAGTATTTCTGAAACAAAAGAAACCTTATATATAAATCTGGACATAGAACGTGAATGCTAAATAACATTATGACACTATTTGTACTGAACAGCATTTATTTCATGTATTTCAGGTTCCCATGGATGAGCTGGGGCTAAAGAAAAAGTTTTATAAGAAGGAACAAATTAGGAATTATGCTCAGGATGATAGCTGCATTTTATGAACAATGCTTTGTCAGGACCCAAGAACTATGACTGCAAATAAGAGACAAGCTAAAGAACACAGAAGGTAGTGTCTATCTGCAGGAAACCCAAATATAGAATAATTGAATGTGGCTGTTTAAGACATTCATTTTATATAGAAGGATATCCTAAAGAGAAGGTTATCCTACCTACTCACTTTAATAGGTAGGAATTGTAGACCAATCTGATTGATGCAGAATTCTCTCTTACGTGTTGGACAACCCTGACTCACCAGCCTCATCTCCTTTGATAGAAAAAAAGCAAGAACAAGAAAAGAATCCAGGTAGATCTCTCAAACTCAGTATGATCACCTTTTGTATTCTGCAAGGGTGATGAGGGTGCCTTCCTAACAGTACATAAAATGATCATCTCACAGTAAATATCCATGTTTCTTACATGTACTGAAAAGAGAGACTTGCATAAGGCATTATCATCTAGGGAGGAAGGCTCTATTCAAGCAAAAAACAAAACAAGACTGTGGATCTGGAGTGATTTGCTACCTGCTCTAATAGCATTTGTCCAAACAAGGCCTTGTTAAGGCAAAAAGATCCACTTGGCCTAACAAATGAAGACTGAATCTTTCAGGTATCTGTGCTGATAATGTCCTCTAACAGGGCTCTCAATACATGGCCAGTAGATACCATTGCACTCCTAGCAAAACATGTCTCAATGAAGGCAGTAGCTTGAAAATATATAAGCATAAATGTCTGAAATACTTTATTCTCTTAATAGCCCATTTATGCTAATCTCTCTGTGCAGGCTGAGATGAAAGTTATGTTCTGTATAAACTAAGGGTTGGGCCTAGGATCACACACTTTTTTTTTTGAACAAGACAATTTTACAAGGCATTTTGAGTTCTGAGATTTTTCAAGCCAAGATACTGCCACTGGGAATAAAACCTTCCATGATAGGCATATATATATATTTTAAAAAAATCTTAAAGGTCAAAAAGAGATTTACTTAATGTTTTTCAAAAAGATGTGTTAAAGAAATAAGTGAAAGAAGTGGCAAGTTCAAGACCAGCCCAAACAACCTGTATAATAAAGCAGAGAACTAAATTCGCAAGTCAGGGTTGTCTTCCACTAGAGGGAGCCATCAACCAATCGGATTGGCCTCCAATTCCTGCCTGCCTAAGAAAACAGAAGTGGCAGCTCTTCAGGATATCCTCCCTCATCCATTATCTATCTATATGTCTGTATATCTGATTTATATACTGCCCATTTAGCTTGGTGGCCATGCTGCTAAGAAAACTGAGAGATTTCAATTAAGCCAGAACTGTGTTAAATAGTTTGTCAAACTTTTTTTATAGGTAAGCACCTGACTACCAGGGGGTGCTAATATTTAATGGTAGTGGATGGTGCTGTGATGAAACCTTAAAATATTTGCTATCTTCTATACAGAAAAATGGATTTTTATTTTAACAAAGTCACCTCAAGCCAGGGTATTTGATTTAAATCAAATAACTTTAAAACATGATTTAATTTTTTAAAATGTATTTTTGACAAGTTAAAAATCATTTTTAAAATTTAAACTGTGAATTAATTTTTTTATTTAAAAATCATTTATATTTATCCACCCTGCCTCTACCAATGAGGGCACAACTATGTCATTTATTAAATTGCAAAAACCTAAGAAAAGTTAATTCTTGTTCACCCAATAGTTATATCACCCTGAAGCTAGAAGCCTGTGAGCAAGGTGGAAAATCAGGAGAACACTGCAGCTTAACATTACAGCATAATGAACCATAGCATTATGTGTGAGGTCCAGATTTTAAAAGACTATTAATCCAAATTTAGCTGCAATGTAAGCAGAGAACAAAGCAAGTTTTCATTGCATTCTCCCATTACACTGTATGCATTAAGGATACAAAGCTATTATCTGAAGCTGAAAGAGTAAAGAAAAGAAAAACTAACATGTTTCTTTCTATAAAGAGAATTCAGTTATGGGAAGGTTCTCTTACTCTTCACATTTCATCACTCACCCTGCAGCCAATAATGAATTCTACAATTGCACAACAGATTATGAATCTACGGCTGCATCTGTATCCAGACTGCTTTGTTCCTTTTATAGAAACTAGGGTGAAACAATGGTGTATATGAATTTGTCCAGTGTGTACCATGAAAGCAAAAACAAAACAAAACAATGCACCTTCACATATCTAGTAAGAAGGCAACAGGAAGACAGGTTAGACAAGTGATGGAGAACCTTTTAGAGACTCAAAATGCGATTCAAAATCTGCAATTTTTTTGCAAAGTGCCAATACAGCAATTTAACCTGAATACAGGTGGCTGTGAAGGGGCGATGTCGGATGCCCACAGAAAGGGCTCTGAGTGCCACCTTTGGCACCCGTGGCATAGGTTCGCCAAAACTGGGTTAGACTCTTGTTTTATTTGAAACAATTTTGAATGATTGCCAATACTTTGTTTGGTATAATCCTAACAGCAGAGCTATTCCAGAAAATCTTTCTTTAGAATGCTTTAAAATGAAATATTTGTACTGGTAAGATTCTGTATCAGTGCCCCAAATATTTGCAGACCAGTTTCAAAATGTACTCAATAATACTGGTGTATGCAAGCTTTCAGGATAGCAAGGAGAGACCAAATTATATAGGAATCAACTATATATACAGGTGAAACTGAAAAAATTAGAATATTGTGGAAATGTTCATTTATTTCAGTAAGTCAACTCAAAAGGTGAAACTAATATCTTATAAGATAGACACATTACATGCAAAGCAAGATATGTCAAGCCTTACTTTGGTAAAATTGTGAAGATTGTGGTGTACAGCTTATAAACCCCCCAAATTCACAATCTCAGAAAATTAGAATAGTGTGAAAAGGTTCAATAGTCTAGGCTCAAAATATCCCACTCTAATCAGCTAATGAATCCATAATACTGGAAGGGGTTAGAACAGGGGTGTCCAAACTTTGTGCAAGGAGGGTCAGATTTGGAGAGGTGAAAATGTATGGGGGCTAACCATTCAGCCGCATTAGGACATGCAAGGAGGCAGCAAGGACGCTGCAGCAATGGAACCAGGAGGCAGGTAGGCTGGGCAGATGGCTGGGGGAAGGGACGGAGGCAGGGAGAAGAGGCTGTGGTCCACTCAAAATTTGAAAACGGGCCACATTTGGCCCCCGGGCCTGACTTTGGACATGCCTGGGTTAGAAGAACCATGTTGGACAGGTATGCTGCATACTCACCAATATTCTCTGTTTTCATTTTAAAGAGAATTGTGTGAACTTTATATTGTACAAATACAAGAGGTGATACATTTATTTAACCAATAAAATGAACAATTTTTGACATTAAGCCATCTTCCTCAAAAGATTTTGTAGATAGTGCAGATTATATTAAAAGCAGATTATTTGGTGGTTCTTTGTTTGAAGTATTAAGAGTAGAAATCCAGCCAACTCCTGCCTGGAGTGGAGTTTGAAGTCATACACCCAACTGTGTATGCAGAATAATTTTAATTCACTTTAAGAAGCAGATCTGGCACAATCACCTGCCATGAATTTTTGGGACTCCCATATCAATTTTCTCAAAAATTCACAAAATCATGGTGCATGGTCTGAGGAAGAAGGATTAATGTCAAAGACTGGCTGGTTTTTGTTTGTTGGTTTTTAAGAGGTCTAATAAAGGTATCACCTGATCTTGCATTATTTTTCAAATTAAATGCACAGGGGAAAACAAAGTTACTGATGGCATAGAAAGACTAATTGTAGTCCAACCAAGTACTGCTACATTTCGTTCTACTCACAGCTGCTCTTAACGAGAAACACCAAAAGATCCAATCACACACATCTGACATTAGGTATAGCTTGGTCCTAGGCAATTAACTAACTATGTCAAATACCATATTTAGATCTTATTATCAATGTAATGAAAACAGGCACAAGACATAGAAGTGGGCTATTCTGGTACAGCTGGAGATCTTTAAAAAATCCTTGCATAATATTATCTACCACATATGATTTTTTTCTGGAAAACAACTGCTTATCAAGTGATACTGAAATGACTGAGAACTTTGCAAGACCTATCCATAATATTCAGATTACCAATAAATTTGTTTACAATCAAAGACATAGGTTCAATCATTGCCAAAATAATTACCTAATATTAATCCCACCATTGTGCTTAAATAGCCAGTTCCGCTACCCAGATTAAGAAAAGACAATCCTGGCTGAAGTTTCAAAGCTTCCATGACTTCAGAATAAATGCAAGGTGCTGATAAATGTATATTTCCATGCTTCCAAGCCAAGTCTTTGTATGCATTGTCCCTATAGCCTTCCAAATAATAATCACCACGATCAATAGCTCTGAAGGCTTGTTCCACTCTCTCTGTGCGTATATACTGTGCTTCTTTCAAGTTATCAATTAAATCATCATTGTCTTCTCCTGCACTCACTGCTCCTCCCATGACGACCTTCAATAACAGTTCAATTAACTTCAAAGATACATTGGCAACTGTTTCTGTGATGTTTCCATGCAGAAGAAGATCCAATCCTGTCTGGGTCAATGCTTCTTTGCAAGAAAACCCTAAAAGATTTTTAAGATGACATGTTTTAATTTTCATAGAACATAAACATCTCCTTTAATGCATAGATCACTTGGTAGGAAAATGTCATTACAGTCATTTGTGTCTAATATTCTGAGACACTTTAGTTTGGATTTGCCAAGATGTTTAGTGTAGTCCACAAATACTCAACAGTTTCTAATTATGTAAAGTAATCACAACAAAGTTCCCAAATGGAACCAGGTTAAACTAAAGAGACTGGAAATTTGCTTGTGATCTTTAAATAGAAAACAGTTTCTAAGAAGAAAGTATCTATATATATACATCTAACATTAAACAAGATGTCCTAAGACAAAAAAAAATTAAATAGTGGTGTATAAAACACCAAAGGAATGCTGAAGAAATTTAGGTGACAATTGGGGTTTTCCTAACAGGAAAAATTAATTATATCATTATTTTTATTATTATTTACTCTCAACAATACTACTTTTCTTATCCTTAAAATTTATTACATATTATACCCATAATAACGAAATGTATGCAAATATTTCAATAACAGCAAACTTGAAATACTGATGGCTATTTAATATGTAGCCTTGCTAGTGCAAAGGTGTTTTACTATTTTTTTTAATAAAAAAAATCTGTACTTATATTTATTTTAAATGGATTTTATTTACTATTTTTCAAGATTAATATGATTTAATATTGTAATATATAATAGTTCACTCTCCATCTGCAGAGCTGTTATCCACAGCTTCACTTATCTACTGTTTGCGACTTCCCTATACATGTTACCAGGGGCCTCCATGTGGCTTCTGTCCTCCCCTCTTGTATGTTATATACAGGGTTTCCTCATATCTGCAGTTTCATGGAATAGATACACAGTAAATCATGGAATCAAATTCTCAGGAATATGGGGATCATACTGTACTGTATTTCAAATTGCTTTATTACTTGTTTTTTTAAAAAATTCCTTGTAAGTTGCCTTGGGTCCCTCTGAAGAGAAAAATAGCCTATAAATTAAATAAGTACATAAATAAACATCCATGCCCATATCCCATTTTAGTACTATATATGAATATGCAAATGCCTGCAGAAGGCGCATGACCATCTTAATTTCTACCAGTTTATTAGTTGGAAGTTTTTAAAAAAGGATCTGTGACATGTAAAAATATGGAAACCTTTGGCCAGCACACTATTAAACTGGCTGTCTTCATAGGGCCATGTCTGGTACAGAAATATGCTGGGTGGCCCTGATCCAGCAATTTTCAACCCCACAGCTCAGAGGGAACGTTGGTAGTAACTAACCAAAAGGAGTATTAGTACAAAAAAATTAGCTGCTAAGCCAAATAGAAAGAGAGTTCACTTACCTTTCAAGAGAATGGTTCTAAGATGAAGATTTCTGGTTGATCTTTCCTTGGCTTTATTTTTCTTCCAAGTATATTCTTCATAAAATTACTGCAAAGTAAGAAAATAGTTATGAAAAAATACTGCCAATCTAGTTACTATATCCACATGAGAATGCCAAACCAAAGCCACATAAAACACAAAGGGTGATTTAAATTCTGAGGATTGTCAATGGCTTATTTCTTGAATAACTATGCACACTAACTAATGATTATGGCAATCTTCCACTTCAGCTTGCAACTACCAGCAGCATACTTTTTCAGCCAATGATAAGAACTAAAATACTGTATCTGATCACATATCCAATAGTCTTTTCAAGTACAGAGTGAATATTTGCTATAAGAAACAATTGTAAAATTACAAATTGCTGTTTCCGTGTGCATAAAAATACTCAACATGATCATTTAAGCAGATGTGGTAAGAATTCCCGAGGAGTAAGAAATAACTGTTACAGGACAGAATGAACATCTCACTTTTAAGATGGAATCTAAACATTTATGATGTTTGCTTACAACATCAATAGCCATAGCTTGTAATTCAATACATTGCTTAATCTACAACATTTGGTTTATAGCACTGAATCTAAACTCACCATTTATGCTCTCAGTTTATTCTTTTAGATGAAGAAAATTTAATCTAATAGATTTGTTCTCCCCAATTTAGGACCTCTGAGGATCCTCAGACAGGAAAACTGGAACGAGTACAGATCTATTGGCATGTAACAGGTCATTTTAAGTGCACAATGCATGGCCATAACCATATGCCATTTCTGTAGTGTCCTTAGATTTAACACACTCATATTCTGACTGTTGTTAACTTTTTGCATTCCAAATTTTCAAATTTGTATCAATTATAATACTTTGAAAGTTATTTGTCATTAGATCATGCTGGGTTTCACTGCAGTCCAATAGCACTCTAAGGCACTTATCTGAACACACAAAAAGTCAGAAATTATTATGCAATGGAAATAAATATTTACCTACATAGGTAGAAGGGCAAAATACCAAAGAAACTGTTTATTATGAAGAAAGCATCAGTATCAACAGGTTTAACCTGATAAACAGTATAAATAGGTAAAGGAAACATATATAGATCATCTAGATAAGGGATACTTTAAAAGCAAAAGCTAGAAATACTCTTATCAAATAGGCTAAAAGCATAATAGTATTCAGTATTCATATCTACAAATGATGCGCTTTGTCTCAATGTCAAATAAATAATATTTGTTCATTAAATGCACCTTGATATTAAACCATGTGAAAAATACAAACAATATTATTCCAAGTAATATAGTTGGCATCACTTCAAAATGTGGCAGTAGACCCTTAATTGGTCTATACTCCTATACTCTTTGATCTCTTTTAATAACAGGTGTTATATTGAGATGAGAGTATAATGCTCTCATCTGCCTGAATTCAAATCCTGAAAATCATTATTTACTTCAAAAAGGCATTCTGAACAATATATTATTAACATTTATCATTTAAAAACATTTTTCTTCATACTGTATCCCAATTTTCAAACTATAATTATTGCTTTGACTTTATGAAATACGGTATATACGTAATTTACAAGCATGACTCTGTAAAAAGAAAAAGAAAGCAAAAATTAATTCCAAATCTCCATCTAACATAGATTTTATTTAACTACTGTAGTCATTCACTGGACAAAACTGACTGTTGCCTATGCAACATACTTTTCTCCCTCGTGCAGTTAAATGCAGCTTGAGGTTGTTTTCAGTGGAAATGCTATCCCCCTTAAACCAGCAGAATAACTGCTTCCCTATTAATGCTCACCATTTAACAAGTACATCCCCAAAATCCTAATTAAACACTATATCCAGTAATACCCTCAGAACAAACAGATATGTTCAATCCTTGGTTTCCATGTTACAGTGATACCATGGTTAATGAGTATAGTCATCCCCCACCATTTCACGGTTCATATACTGCGGTCCCGGTATATGGCGGTACTGCAGCATATGAAGGCAAGGCCCCCTGGGGCAAGCTGTGTGGGCCTGTTTGAGGCCTCCTGCACTTACCCCAAGCCTGATGTTGCCCCCAGTGGGCCTCTGATGGGCTTATCAGGACTGTCGGAGGGCCCAGAAGTGGCTTCCGGAGAAGCAGAAGTAGCTTCTGAAAAAACGGAAGTGCCTTCCAGATCACTTGAAACTACTTTTGGGACCTCCAAAAGGCTTCCCAGCCCTGTTGGAGGTCCCAGAAATGGTTTCCGGTGAACTGGAAGTGCCTTCCGAAAACTGGAAGTGCCTTCTAGATCACTCAAAACCACTTGGGAAGCACCAGGCCTAAGGTAAGTGTAGGAGGCAAAGCAAAGCAAAGTTCTGCTTATATACCGCCCCATACCACTACAAGTAGTCTCTGGGCGGTTTACAATTTTAATTACAGTGTGCAGGCTACACATTGCCCCCCCCCAGCAAGCTGGGTACTCATTTTACCGACCTCGGAAGGATGGAAGGCTGAGTGAACCTTGAGCCTGCTTCCAGGGATTGAACCCAGGTCGTGAGCACAGTTTTACCTGCAGTACAGGCATTTAACCACTGTGCCACAAGGCCCCAGACAGGACCCCCTCAGTCCCAACCCAACCCAGCATCTACATATCTTGATTTTCCTTTATCACGGGTCAGACTGTGTCCCTAAGGGAGTAGTGTATTTTGATAAATGAGCAAAAATTTATGTTGAATTTTGCCTTGATCAATGAGCAATGCCATGCAAAACGAGCACAAGAGGTACTCATTTTGCTGTCACCCCCTCTCACCCCCTTGCTGCCACCCAGCCACACCCTCCCCTCCTGCATGCACCTTGCCTCAACCCCAGACCCCAATTGTCACCATTGCTGTGCTTCCAGACACTGGGGCACCAGCCTCTTATTTCATCATACAGTCGGATTTTCAAGGCAGGCAGGTTCTAGTGCTGGGGACATGCACCCTGCAAGTGGCCTGTAAGAACTTTATTTATTTATTTATTTATTTATTTATTTATTTATTTTTATACTGCACCATCTGACCAATGGTCACTCTGGGCCGTTTACAAAAGTTAAGACTTTACAGGTGGTAGTGGCACTTGCCAAGCCTATTGGGATCAGAATGGTTTGAAACACTGGTCATTTATATTTCTGGCATTCAACAAATTAAGAATGTGGATGTTACAGCAGTGTGTAGAGAATTTAGAGCAGTGTTTGATGGATCTTTGGGGAAATATACTGGACCACCTGTTTTGATTAACATGAATCCAACGAAGGGTTCCATTTGCCCTTAAACCCAAGATTGAAGAATTAGATCAGCTGATAGTTCAGGGCGTCTTAGAATCAGTACTCCACGCCCAATGGGAAATGCCTATTTCTACTCCCCTTAAGGTAAATGGAACTGTGCAGATTTGTGCCAATTATAAATGCAGTTAACAAGGCTTTACAACTGCATGCATACCCGGTGCCAGTGGTCAGTCATCTTCTGGCGTCACTAAATGGAGGAAAGATCTTTGGTAAGCTTGACTTGGCCCAGGCATATCAGCAATTGCCAGCAGATGATGCCACCGCAGACACACAAACAATTGTAACACACAGGTGGCATTTAAATTAAAGTGATTACAGTTTGATATCTGTGTTTCCCCCAGGGTTTTCAATGCATTATGGAAGGCCTCCTTCGAGGGTTGCCATGGGTCATCCCATATTTTGATGACATCTTAATGGCTGGAGGTTGTGAGGCCAAGTTAGTTGTATGGTGCTAGATAAACTTCAGGCTGCAGGGTTGAAAGTCAATAAGGAGACGTGTCAGTTTGGAGTCCCCCAGGTGGAATTTTTGGGATTCAGAATTGGCACTTCTGGGATCCATCCTCCTTCAGAAAAGGTTAGGGCAATATCTAGTGTTCCAGAACCTACAACAAAGAAGGAATTGCGGTCCTTTTGAGGGCTGGTAGATTCTTATCACACGTTTTTACCGCATAAGGCATCTGTGGCAGAGCCACTGCATCACCTTTTAAAATCATCCACTCCTTGGAATTGGGGACACAGGGAAGCTAGAGCCTTTAGAGCAGTTAAGGACCTGTTGTCCTCAGAAAGTTTTGATAAGAAGAAGCCACTCCTCTTGTCTGCAGATGCTACCCCATATGGAATTGGTGCAGTCTTTAATCGCAGGATGGCAACAGGTCAGGAGGCTCCTAGTGCTTATTTTTCACGAACATTTTCAACAAACAGAGCAGAATTATGCCCAATTTGATAAGGAGGCTTTGGCTATTGTGGCCGGGATTAAGAAATTTCATGATTTGATATACGGGCGGCATTTTTCTATTGCAATAGACCATGAACATCTTTTAGGAATTTTTTCTCTTGAGAAATAAACCCCACATATATTATCCCCATGAATGCTGTAGTGTACAGTGTTTTTGTCAGCATATTCATATGATCTGACTTAGTGTCCAGGTAGGGGGTTAAGCCATGCTGATGCCCTTAGTGGACTTCCGCTGTCAGATCCAGCGGTTGATCCAGGACCAGCTCATTAGGTACTACTATTGGAAGAGTTGTCTTGGCCACCAGTGTGGGTCGGAGATGTAACCGCTCATACAGCTAAGGATCGTACATTAGCCTGTGTCCTTAATTGGGTGTGAAAGTGGTGGCCAGAGGGCTGAATGAGGGAAGAATTCCAACCATTTAGTTGTAGACAGAATGAACTTTCAGTGCATAAAGGTTGTTTATTGTGGTGGAATCGGTTATTATTCCAAGCAGGTTGCAACAGCAAGTGCTTGAGGCATTACATATTGGCCACCCAGGCATAGTGCGCATGAAGGCACTAGCTCGTAGTTATGTCTGGTGGTCCAAGATGGATAAGACAATTGAAGAATGGGTTCGGTCATGTCAGATGTGTCAGGAGTCACAACCAGCACCTGCACAGGCCCCTGTTCATCCATGGAAGGCAGCACGAGGCCCTTGGTCCCAACTCCACATAGATTTTGCTGGTCCCTTTCAGGGACAAGTATTTTTTATTAGGGTGGATGAATTTTCTAAATGGTTGGAGGTAGTCCCAGTGTCCAGTATGTCCACGACCACCACTGTGTGTGTACTTCAGCAGCTGTGTTCCACACATGGATTGCCGGATACTATTGTCTCAGACAATGGGGCTCAGTTCATGTTTGCAGAATTTCAGCAGTTTATGGAAAATAATGCTATTGAGCATGTGACATCAGCTCCCCTCCATTCCGCTACAAATGGTCAGGCAAAGAGAATGGTAAGAACAGTGAATGACACTCTCTGCCAAGTAGCCAGGGAAAATTGGCACGATCGGTTAGCGACACTGTTGTTGCAACAACATGTTACACCCCACTCTAGAACAGGGTGTAGTCCAGCAGAGCTGTTAATGAATAGAAGGCTGGCTATGGTCCTGGATAGGTTACATCCAGACTTGTCAGCAGAAGAACCACAGGAAGTAGTTATTTCATAAATTTGGTTTATGCCCGTAATTTATGGTGGGGGCCCTGACTCAGTACCAGGAACAGTTGATAGAGTGATGGGGCCACTATCGTATCGAGTGGTTACATCTGATGGCCGAGAGTGGCAACGTCTCCTTGATCAACTGCGACAGAGATGGCCAGGGAGGTCGGTAGCTACCGGGGATGAACCAGAGAATGAGATACCAGAAGCTGTGATGTCCAATGCAACAGACATCATGCCACAGGTCATAATAGACCCATCAACAGTGTCAAGACAAGACGGTTGTGATGCTGAGGAGCTTGCTGAGGCACCAAGGGCAGAACAGTCTGAACAGTCTGAGTTTTAATGGGCAGACTGATGATAATGGTTTGAGACGTTCTCGGCGAGTGTGGGCACCTCCCCGTTATCTGCAAGACTATGATTGTAATCTAGTACAATCTTGTCTTAGGGAAAAGGGGTGTAGTGAATCAGGCACTTTAAAGAAGGTTTCAGAGAGCATCAGGAGACAGGTGGACCTTGTAATGAGGTGATAGTAGATGTGCTGATTGGGGGATGAAATTATGTGTTATTTATGAAATGTGTGTCCTGTGTTTGTTATGTCGTCTTTAGAATAGAACTATGCTGACATATGTTGTCGTGTCTGGACCCACTACATAATAACCTCCCTACCTATTCTATGTTGCAATATCTCATCTACTCTTTGTCCTAACGGAACTCTTTTTTTCCTTTTTGGAGAAAACTGAGGAAAAGAAGGTGTTGAGTAGTTATGCCTTGTCCGTCTCCTGTTAATAATTGGTTATCTTTGCCACATAGAGAGCCTATCATTTCCTTATTTTTCCTTTTGCTGCAGGCATAACTAAAAATCCCTATTGAATTTATGTGGCAAGTCTACATTCATTCTGCACTTTAGCTTTTTGACCATTTCCCTGCATATATTAGCTATTTGCTTATATTCCTCTTTGGTGCATTCCCCATTTTCCATTTCCTGTACATTTTTTAAAAGGGTTCAGTATTGAGTCAGATGTTCTTCAACATTTTTATTAATGATCGGAAAGGCTGTGGAACGGATGACACAAAATCGGGCAGAATAACTAATATTCTAGAAGACAGAGGGGAAATGCAGAGACATCTTGGGCTGAAAACAACAGAATGAAATTTAATAGGAATACGTACAAAGTTCTACATCCGGCAAAAGAATAAAATGCACAGTTGCAAGATGGAGGCATACCCGGCTTAGCAATATTACATGACAGAAAGAACTTGGAATTATTGTAGATCACAAACTGAAGATGGGCCATCAATCTGATGTGGCTAGGGGGGAAAACAAATTCTATTTTAGACTGCATTAACAGACTACAGTTTCTAAATCCCATGAATTACTGGTTCCCCTATATTCAGTGCTGTTTGGCTTAGTATTGAGTACAGTGTCCTGTTTTGGACGCGTTAAGAAGGATGCAGACAAACTAGAACAGGTTCAGAGGAGGACAACAAGAATGACCAGGCACTGGAAAACAAGCCATGTGGAAAAAACATCTTGACATATTTAGCCATAAGAAACAAAGACTAAGGGGTGATATGATAGCACTTTTCAGCTACTTGATAGGTGAACACACAGAGGAGGGGAAGGATCTGTTCTCAATAATTCTGAAATATAACTTTCCAACTATGTTAGAGCAGTACAATAATGGAACGAATAATCTCAGGAGATGGTGAGTTTACTAACAATGGAGGCATTCAAGAGAAAGTTAGACACCAATCTGTTAGATATACTTTAACTTGGGTTCCTGTATTGAAAATGGATTTGTGGCCTTAAAGTCCTCTTCCAATTCCATTTTTATGGCTATACTACTTAAGATAATCCAAAAACAGGTAAATAGTACTGTGCACACTACATAAATAGTGAGCATCTTTGTGCTCATATTAGATATGAGGGTAGGAATCTAATATTTCTATTTCTAAGTGACTCAATACATCTTTTTATAACTTAAATATATTATTAGGACAATTAGTTTTAAGAACCAAGAGCACAGAACACATTTGTCTACATCTGGAAGCTGAGTCATGGCAAATGGACTTCATTTCTTGAGAGATTAAAACGTTTCACTATTCATCCAAGCAGCTTCATCAGTGTGAGGAAAGTTAGTGGCAAGGCCTCCATTTTACAGTTCACCTTGATTTCACACACATACTGGTCTGAATAGGCTGATAAGATGAACAAAGGCCTGTATAGGCTCATTAGGTGGACAATAGCCTGAATAGGTTCAGCAGTACCTCCATTTGAAGGACAAAGGGCACTCATTCAAAGAGGAAGATGAACACATATTACACAGAGAAGAGAGGTGGTTTGAGAGAGGGGTCAGGGAGCTATTCATGTGTGCATTGAAAAAACCCTCTCTCAACAGAGGTGGGGGACTCAGACACAACCTGTATGCTACTTATCAAGAGGTACTTTCATCAATCCCCAAACAAATCAGAAGCACTTCACACCTCAATACTTCATGGATATTGGGAAAGGTTGCATAGGTGGGACTTTCATGCACCCTAGGCCTTTGTCTACTTAACAAGCCTATTCAGATCATGGTCCACCTATGAATCTGTTAAGGCTATTGTCCACCTAATGAGCCTATTCATGACTTTGTCCAACTTATGAGCCTATTCAGACCAGGGTGCGTGTGAAATCAAGGTGAACCATAAAATGGAGGACTCACCACTAATTTTTCTCAGACTGATGAAGCTGCTTGGATGAGTAGCGAAACGTTTCAATATCTTAAGAAAAGAAGTCAGTTGCCATGACCGAACTTCCAGGTTAACTCACCTGGATGATTGGGAATTTTCACAGGTTTGTCTACATAAAATTGAGCACTATCATGGTGATCTCAACATATAGTTGTGAAAAAACTCTAAAATACAAAATGTTGCCCATTCAGCAAACATGTGTGAAGACTTAAATTGTTATTACTAATAATTGAAGAAAAGCAAGTGTATGCATGACTGAAAATTTGGGGACCATAGAAGAAGCCTCCTAGAAAAATATAAGGGATGTGAACACATTCCAGCATTCCCTGCACACGTCAGCTTATCCTTCCACTTCAGACCGCACCAAGTGCACAATGGGACTCTTATCAAATAAAGTTTTACCCACTTCTAATCAGAAAGAACATCAACCATTACCATACTACTTATTAAGATATCAAAAATAAAACTCTGAGATTAACACATTGTATTGCCTATTTGTATATACTCCACAAATGGTCAATGTCTTCAGTTCTAATAGCTGACTGTTGCCCAGACTACTTCAACAGGGGCATAAGGTCAAATCCTGCTAGTATCAATAGGCATTCTCAATAGTTTGACAGAAAATTTAACCCTCCTTTCCCCATCCCACCCCCACAAAAAAAAGTCTGGTCAGGTTCCTACTGCTTCAGAGGCAAGCAATAATTTTTCTCAGCTTCTATTGTTCTTCTCCTAAGTTCCTGGCTACTATTGTTCTTCTCCTAAATTCACAGTGTCAGTGCAAAAGATGCTGCTTCTCTCATACTTCCCATTAGTTCTCTACTGTACAATGGGATGTTGGCTGTGACCTAGGGTTATGGGGCTTGCTGCCTTTCTTATGTCATTGATTCTCAACTCCAACAACATCAATGAACAGTGCTGGAACTCTTGGGGAAAGAAGAACTCCCCATCACATAATTCAGTAGGACCCTCGCCCAACCAAATTATGAGAAGTCATCATACAGCAGGAGGCAGAGAAGCCCGCTTACCTCCGTGCCTGTTCCATGACAATTCTTTGCACCTCTGAAAGGTACTTTGTGACAAGGAAGCAAGGAGAAGTGAATCTCTATGCAAACTACCTCCATAGGTACTTGTTTCCTCATGCACCCTTGTGAATTATAAGGAATCCTTGTGAACTGCCAAAGTGCAATGAGATGCCTTTCAGAGGCAAGAGGGAAGAGTGTGGAGGTATGTTTAACCTCCTGCCACGTTACAGTTCTCAGACCCATGATTTGCCTAAGGAGGTGGTTCCTCCGAATTATGGAAGATCTTTTTGGAAGAGTTCCATCTCTACTATAGTGAATGGTGAGTGAAGATGGGTGCTGCAGAAGGAATGGACATCAACTTCTACAAGGAGATGTAAAGTGCTACTTTTAGCTTCACTAAGGGTGTTTATACACGACCCCTAAACTCCGGGGCAAATGTCTCCCAGCTCCGGAGCTTAAAAATGTTTCCCCACCAGCTCCGGAGTTAACAGGAAATCAAGTGCGACCACACCCACTTTACCGCGTCCCAGCACACCTTTCAATTACCTGCTCTTTGGAGGTGAAAATTATTTGATCCGGTGTAACGATGGTGAGTACGGGGCTCTCCTTGCTTCTGTTTGTTGTTTTTTGGCTCCCTCCCCTTTATGAGCTACTTTTACAGAGACTGGAATGTTGCCGGCAGGAGCGAAAGGCAGAACGGAGGTGAGCGGCATGCTTTTCTTTCTCTTTTTCTCCTTCCCCTCATGCAGCCAGCAGCCAGGAAGTGCGGAGGGGTGGGGACACAGGAAGAGCGACAAACCCCTAAGATCTGTGGTCCGAATTTAAGTGGCCAGCAGATCTTAGGGGTCGTGTAAAAAGGCCCTAAGTGGTTTTGGAGGAAGCAGAATCAGCCTATGGGCTTAAAGAAGTTAGGTACTCAGAGGACAGTAGAATTTGTTTACAACATCATAGTATGCTGCTGCCCAATATTTGAAAATTACCAAATATTACAAGGATTAGACATGAATTCCCATGATGTGTAAGCCAAGCTAATTTCAAACAGTAAACTAGAATGTGGTTTAATGTTTATGTCAAATTATTGTATCATAAGATAAAGCAAGTGAGGTTAGTCTAAAAATAGAAGATGACTACATTCCTGGCATTTGAAATTTTATCCTCTAGGTATATATTAATACACTTTAAAAGCTTTAGTTGTAATCCCTCATAAAGAAGAATCTAAACAACTCTTGTTCCTTTTGTATGAGAAAAAAAACTATCATGCCTAACAATATCCATAGAATTGTAAATACCATTATAAAGTTCACTGGACCTCTTAAATTGGTTAAAAATAAAAATAAACTATTTGCAAGACTGGGGCTGCAGCCAATTGACATTTTGAAAGCCAGTATTAACAACAGCCATCCTGTCATCAAATTAGTCAAGGACATGACTGCTATTAAGTTATTTTACATCAAGAAATATTGCATGCATAGAGTATTAATACTGGCACTGGGTTATTTCATACCAGCAGTACAGAACATTGCCAAAATTTGCTATATTGATAATACTCACAGGAAGAGGGGTAGCAAGAAACGAGGGATGGTACTCCTGGTCCTGAAGCATGGACAACTTTATGCCAAGAATATAGGTGATGCATGTAAAAATACTCCAAATTCAATACAGGCCAATTTGGCTATGCATATCATTTTCCTATCTGCTAATGACATCTGAGAGGACTCTAACCACAGTTTCAGTTATGAATCTTCATGGTATATACAACCTTCCATTTAGAGGCCAAATAGAAAGAGTACAACTGAATAGTTATGCAGTAAGCCCAACAGCATAAATTTTGGTGACAAATTACGATTAGTAAGAAATTGGCGTTTGTACATCTTATCACATACCAAGTCACATAACTGGCATGAAACAGAAAATACAGCTGCCAACTTCTTATATAGTGCATCCCTCTTACAGTCCGCTTTGACCTCTTGTCACCCTAGTCTGAAATAGGCTCATAAGATGAACAATGGCCTGAAAAGGCTTGTTAGGAAGAGAAACAGTATCAATAGCCTTAAGGTGAACAATGGCCTAAGATGCTGCAACCTATAAAGTATGGGTCATTAGCTATGGCCTTGGTGGTGAAGGCTTTTTGATTTGTCTGGGTATTGTTGAAAACACCCTGATAAGTAGCAGATAGACTATGCCTGAAACCCCCACCTCTGTTGAGAGAGGGGGTTTCAATGCTCACATGAATGGCTTCCTAACTCCTCTCTCAAATCACCTCTCTTCACTGTCTTTGAATGAGTGCCCTTTATCCTTCAAATGGAGGTGTCCTGCTGATTCTGGTCCTGAGCTGTTACCCCTCCTATGTTGGGCCATTCTTCTGTTTAATTTCTCCAGTGTAGAGGTCTGCACACTCCTCACTACATTGGACTGAATATACTATATTGCTCCTTTTTGTTTTGGTATCAGGTCCTTTGGGTGGATAAGTCTCTGCCTTAGTGTGTTTGCAGGTTTGAAATAAACAGGGATGTGGTGTTTGTCAAAAATCCTTTTAAGCTTCTCAGATACTTCAGCCATGTAGGGAATGACCAGGTTCTTCCCTCGGGTCTGGGTCCTTGAAAGCCTTCACCACCAAAGCCATAGCTAAGGGCCCATGCTTTGTGGTTACATCACCCTAGGCCATTGTTAAGGCCATTGAGGCTGTCTACCTAATGAGCCTATTCAGGCCATTGTTCATCTTATGAGCCTATTTCAGACCAGGGTAACAAGAGGTCAAAGTGGACTATAAGATGGAAGACTCACAACTAGCTTTCTTCAGATGATGAAGCTGTTTGGATGAGCAGTGAAGCATTTCTATCTCTCAAGAAAAAGAAGTCCAGTTGCCATGACTCAACTTCCAGATAAACTCACCTGGATGATTGAGAATCTTCATAGACATATTCTTATCTGATGGCAATCTGCCACGGAAATTCACCCAAGTGTACATATCTAACAGGATTTCAGCCAACATTTTAAAAATTATCTTACATATAAGGCAGTAATGGTGAACCTATGGCACGGGTGCAAAAGGTGGCACTTGAAGCCCTTTCTGTGGGCACCCGACATCGCCCCTTCATAGCCACCTGTATACAGGTTAAATTGGCACTTTGCAAAAAAAAAAAATAGTGGGTTTTGAATTGCAGTTTGAGCACTCGGTCTCTAAAAGGTTCGCCATCACTGATATAAGGTAATAAGCATATTGCCTATGTGATTTAAAATTACCTAATCTATGGTGGAGGTAGTCAGAACACTATAACTGTCAGTTAGGATTTTTCATAGATAGTCAGGATGGAGTGTTAACTGGCAACATATTTACTAGTCATACCTTATAAAGTACTGGCCCCTATGACCAGTCATTCATTTGGTCTACTGAACCTAATCCCCACCACCACATATGCCAATAGAATGTGCTGTTGCTATCTATTAATATACAGCAGTAGGGTTTTCCCTACTGAAAAGACAGCATGTGGACTAATTTTGTTCCAAGAACCTAAATGGAACATACTCTTCCATGGTTTTGATTTGCAGCTCCAATAATTCTAAAGGCAAAATTCTGGGAGCTGCACTCCACAAAAGCAAACCTGTAGATTTTGACATCATAGAGAAAGGCTTTATACTTATTTAGCTGACTTCACTTCCTTCCATTCACCCTTTCTACCACAGTGCTTCCTGAGAGTTGCCATTCTTCAGGAGGTGCTCTCTATAGAACTTAAGGGGCAGTGGGACTACAAGTCCTAGAATTTTCTGTGCCCAGGATGACTGATCTCATGTCAGCTATTGATGATGGTAGTCATTTACTAACCAGGTTTGGAAGATACCTGGAGTCATAGCTTTGCTGCCTATTAGGCTCTGTAGAGGGTAAAAATCCACATGGCATTTCATCCAAGCACAGTTATGTCAAGGTTGTGGGTTTTTAACCTTCTGTTTTATTGCTATTACTATTTGCTTTACTTGTGCTTTTATTGTAATTTCTATGGCTTTGGTAGCCTTGTAAGCCACTTAGAGTACACTATGTAGATAAGCGGGGTATAAATGCAACAAATAAATAAATAATAAATAATAAGGGACAACAACAATATACTGTAGCATGAAATATATCCAATTGTTCAGTATTTTATCAATTTTAAGTTGTCTTCCAACATCAACAGTATTTCTTGTTTAGTAATCTAAGTGTAACAACTAAAGACCATTATTATCACCAATGCTAAGGCCTTGGCAACAGTATGATATTGGTATGTAATATTATTTATAAGCATTACTCTGGACAATATTCTACCCAATTATATGAAAAACTATCCCTTCCCAAAGATCTAATCTTTTTCTGAAAGTTTTCCTGCTCCCCCTGCCAAGTTCACTAAAATGAACATAAGTTTTTCTTCTCTTTCATAAATATGTAATGCATAATATAAGAACAGCCAGTCTGGGAAGTAACAACAGAATCAGATCACTCTCGCATGATTTTATTATTTCCCTACCACCAGAGGCTAGCACTCATCAGTTTGTTCTGACTCTGCATGCAGCAGCTCCAAGCAACAATACTGTGCTACATCCAACCTCTACTGTAGAGGTATCATATGACCAGGAGACCTCTAGTAATATAGGATGTACTAAGCCTCACTAAAATTGGAACTGTTTAATTTGTCCTATACTCATAAGTACAATGCTCTGTGGTTTACTCTGGCACCCTACCATGCAAATTTGTTAAGTGGCACTCAACTACAAAAATGTGAGGCAGGAAAAATGTCTCTGTACAAATGTTTAACAATTCTTACGTGATATGGGGAAATATGTTGGGGAAAATATGACATTGCTCAAAAATATTAGTTGCACCGAACTGCATCTAACAAATGATAGTGTTGCACTCCACAGTAACACTCCCCTGCATTATGCACACAATCTTTTGCCTAGCACATCACTTACATTTATTCTCCAGATCTGTTCCAAGACAGCACAGGAGCCTTATATTCCAACTAAATAATCACAGACAGTTGAGCCTACAAGCCCTTTGTCAACTGAGATAGAAACAGGAACTGACTCTACCCTCCTTGAAGTGTCACAAGATAACACAATACCTCAGACCGAATTTTCTGGGCAGAAGTCTCTTTTTAAGGACTTCAATAACTACAGATCCCATCAATATAAGATTTAGTCAGAATATTGAGCTTTTGTGTTTCTCCGGGTTTTATAATGTTTAGCTGGACAAAGAACTCCTAAGGACTTGAAAGCTAAAGATTCTACAATGCTATGATGGCATAACACCAGCATTACCAACATTTTTAAACCTTTTTAGGCTGTTAAAGGTGTTACAGCAGAAAACTGGGTGCTAGTTTGCAAAATAGAAACAGGACTTATAAATCCATGACTCCTACTGTTCTCAATTAGTAATCCTTTCTTTGCTTTTCTCTTATGATCAGCAAAATGCATCACGTGCCTTCTCCTTAATAACAGAACGCCCAAAGAGATCAAAGAACCAAGGCCTTATGTTTGTTGCATTTTTAGCAAACAGGAAAAGATTTCCCCCTCCCTTTCTGAGAGCAACTGACAGCTCCACAGTATCCAACTGTGCAGGAAGATGCCAAGCACTTCTGGAGAAGAGTGGAGCACTACCCTCCCCAGCCACAGCAGAGAACCTCAGGCAAGCCTCTTTAAATAATGTTCAGCTGTAGCTGCCTTCCTTCTTCCTGCCAGCCAAAATACCAAAAAGGGCAAACATCAAGAGGCTGTTCTATAGTCAGCCCCCTCTCACTCTGCCAACAGTGTTCAATGCAGAGACTTCCATGTAAACAGAAGAAAAAGGTGACCAGCTATTTAAAAGGAGCAGCTCTGCTACTTTCAGTCACAATCATCACAGCAGTGTCTTTTCGGGGCTAAATAGGGCATGGCTTCAGGGACTTGCACCATGCCACTGTTTGGCCAGAAGCCTTATGGCCAAAGGTGATCTGGGTACTTCAGGGAAGAAAAAGCGACACTGGGGCGACCTGTGGGAGCGGGTTGGTGATGAAAGACCCAATTGAAACTGCTCCTCTCAACTCCCCTACCAAACCTTGAGACGGGGAGCCTTGGACGCTCTCCTTCCCTTTGTTGTGGTGTGTATGGCTCCACGTCTCTTCCTCTTTGGCACCTCTTCAAACCTAAGCCAACTGGCGGCCAAAAAGTAGAGCAAGGAAGGCGCAGACGGCAGCGTCGGCTCTCCCAACTTGTTTATCCTTTTATAGCCCCAGCGACGCACCAAGTCCTCCGGGCAAAAAGGACCCGCCTCGTTCACAGCTCGAGGTGGCGGGGGGGGGGGTCAGGCAGGGGGGGTATATATACTGTATTTTCTTCCCCTTTCTCTTTCTCTCCCCCATTCCCCCACATCACTCGCTCCGGAGCCTTTTTCGATCGATCCCGAACAAAACAAACAGAGCCGGGTATTTCTGGTTCCCGATCTCAGAAAACAAACACCTCGCGGTGTCCCTTTGGCAGCGAGGAGAAACGGATTGCGCAGGGAAGGTCGAAGCACCTGAAGCCACTTGCGCCGCTCGCCCTCCTCCAACTCCTGTCATAAACGCGGGCCTTGTGGCAGGATCAGGAAGTCTAAAGGTAATAAGCATTCCCAAGGGGGGGGGGAGCCGTCGCAGGCAGGCAGGCAGGCAGGGAGGCAGGAGGAGGAGGAGGAGGAGGAGGAGGAGGGGTGCGCAGAAATAGCACGGTCAACAGTTGGGGCTTAGCGCCTGCCGGGCTCCTCCACAGGCCTCCCGAGGGGCCAAGTCCACGCCACCCGCCGGGACCTTCCCGCCGGCCGCTCCGAGGGGCCCGGTGTGACAGGACGGCGCCGGCGACGCCATAAGTGCCCCCCCCTCTGCACTTCCAACCACCCGCCGCGGCCTCCTGCCTCAGCGGCTCCTAACTCTCCTCCCACCCAGCCCCAAAACACCCCCCCCAAAAACCCCCAAAACACTCCGGAGTTACTGCACCTCTCGGGGTTGGGGGGCACTCACCCTTCCGCGGTGCGTCCTCTGAATCAATCCCTCAGGGTGAAAGGGGGAAAAAGAGGGGGACGTGAAGGTTTGGAGCTGGCGGCCTGCGAGGTAAACTGGAGGGGGGGCGGACAACCAGCAAGCAAAGTGGGGTGGGGGTGGGGGAGGCGAGAGAGAAAGAGCGAGAGACCACCTCGGGCTCCTCTCCCTCAAGGGGGAAGGGGTTGTTTACCGACGGTTTCAACAACTGCGGCGGAGACAGGAGAGGCTTCCTGCTGCCCCCCCCTCCTCCTCCTCCTCCCCCCTTTCACACGCGCTCTCGCTGGTTCCGACTGTTTGTGTTGCTGCGAGAGAGAGAGAGAGAGAGAGACGTCGAGGAGAAGGGGGGGCGGGGAAAGGAGCCAAACAGCTGAGAGGATGTAAACACTGAGGTCACATGACGGCATCCCAGTCAAGAAGCGAAGCTCCGCCTCCCCTTGCCTTCGGAAAATGGGACCCGGGCGTTGAGAGGAGGCCGGCCGGCCAAGAAGCTCCGCCCCGCAACGCGACGCCCAATCAACGTGGGACAGCGGCTCCGCGTCAAAAGCGGCTGCCTTCAAAGCCGGCTGGCCAATAGCAGTTCCTGGGTCGTCGGCTGGGGGTGGTGTTTGTTGTTTTAGTTTTATTTTGGTAGTTCCGCGCAACTCTGCTTCCTCGGCTCTTAAGAGAGAGCGAGAACAACAGGCCGTGACGGCGGGGAGGGACTTTCCTGAGCCAAAAGAATGAGAGGGCTTCCATGCACCGCTACAGATACTAGATTGCTAATAATAACCGTGTGCCATCCAGGCAATCCCGATTTAAGGCGACCTTTCCCAGGGTTTTGCAAATTTAAGAAGATTTGGGAGAGGTTTACCGTTCCCTTCCATGTCCTGGGATTGTGCAGCTTGCCCAAAAGCCGGCAGGCTACCTCTTTGAGGAATTACATTTTGCAGAGGTTTTATTTTAACTTTGATTCAAAAGAAAGGGATTAGGTTTCCTTATATTCATGAACAGGGCGAAATTCTTATTTCTAAATCAAGGAGAGAAAGAAAAGGCTGCTGCTTCCACTGATGATTTTGTGCTTCTTCAATTCATTTATTAAGAACAAGATTCCCTAAACGTTATTATCATTGGGGATCTTGATGGTTTCTTTCCATCACTCTGTGGATTATTAACAGCTTGATAAACAAAAGACATGCAGCTGAAGGTGAATTTTTCTCCATAAGTTTGCCTCCGTGCTAGGGAAGGATGCATCAGTTTTATTTAGACTGCAGCCATAGGAACAGGAACAGGAACAGGATGTTAAGAATCAGAACCACACATGCTGTTTTGTGGGGAGAGGGTTTTGAAGGATGCAGAATGGCTACGTCTTCCATTTTATACATTAAATTGTGAACAAGTCACATGCTACTTGAATTACAGAAGCAGATGCCTACTTATTTCCTACTCAGGTTGTTAAACATAGGAGTGTGACTTGAAGTCTGGGTTAGCTGTCAAAATGGGGAAATGGCAGAATATGGCCCCAGTCAAATTCAGACTTCATTCCCACAATTAAGCAATTAATCTAAAAAAAAATTCTCAACCAGGAACAAATATTTCACACACTATTTCATCCATTTCTTGTTCTTTTTAGACTCCACAATTACGTCAAATTTTGAAAACTGAAGGAAGTCTGCAGATTGCACATTTCTGTCTGTTCCAAAAAGCACTTTCACTGTAAATGCAGTAGGGGCTTCTTGGCATTTTGAGGTATTTGTTTTTATTCCCTAAATATACTATTGAACATATGTGAAGATACAGCTTAAAACAGCTGTCTATCATACTTTTTGACAGACTTCCAGGCTGTTTTACCATTATTAAGGTTCAAAAGAAACACCTTGCCTTTTCCATTGTTTTTCCAGTCAGAAGATGATTAAATGATTTCCTACTGGAAAATAGCTGGCCAGACATTTTGTTTATGATAAGTGACAGTGTACCACCATCTGTAGGTTGTGGGAAAATGTCAATTTAACATTTTAATTGCTGAGCCTAGTAGTACTTGTGCCACTCTGTGACCATAATACATACTTGATTTGATCATTATATAAACCCTGCTAAGGGCTTGGTCACATGCCCGAAGGTCCAATTTTACTTTTAAAAAATTATTTCATTTTTTATGTTCATGTGACTAACAGCTAATACTGATTCATTTGCCCAAACAATTGGTATATTTCCTCCTTGCTGGTGGAGTTACTTTAAACTGTGCTAATGATCAAGCAATTAAATTCATTTTCATGGGTAAATGTCCATTTATTTACTTTGCAAAGATCTTTGCCTGCTTGGGAAGGACAGCAATGATGGATCCAGGCAGGCCTCCTGTGGGAGGGAAATCCAGAGTCTGGAAGCGGCAACAGAGAAGATCCTCTCCCTAATGAGCTTAAAACTCGGGCAGGCTCATAAACAGAAATGCTGTCTTTGTGATAGCTTGGACTCAAGCCATTTAAGGCTTTATAGGTTAAAACTTTGAATTGCCCCGGGAAACAGATTGGCAGTCAGTGAAGTTGCTGAAACAGGGGAGTTGGACCTGTATGTTAACTGAGTTAACAATTTTGGTGTGACATTTTGGACCCTCTGGAGTTTCTGAAGGCAATGGTGCATAGAATGTGTTACAGTAATCCAGCCCAGATATAACTAAGGCACATATCACTGTGGCCAAATCAGACCTCTCCAGTAGTGGGTATAGCTGTCACATTAGTTTTGGGTGCAGACACTCGGCTGTCACTGAAATGTGGGCATCCAGGCTCAGAGATGAATTCTTTGTTTTCAAAGTGTTCACTACCCTGGAAATGTTTTTGTTGACAGATAATATAAAATGTTCTAAACAATGAACAATAAAATAAAATACCTGAATTATGTGACCTTACTTACATATACAGTATAGCTTTGTGTCAGTGATTTATAGCGGTGGTCCCCAACCCCCGGGCTGCGGACCGGTGCCAGTCCGTGGACCGGTCGGCACCGGGGAGGCCGGGGAGGCTCCTCCCCTTTTCCTCCACCGCCCTCCTCCTCCTCCTCTTCTCTCCCGCGGGCGGCCGGTGGAGGAGGAAGGCTGGAGGAGTGCAGGAGGAGCCGCCGCCTTTGCCTTTGCCTTTCCCTTTGCCTTTCTCCTCTGCCCGCCGCCGCCAGCGGCGGTGCATCCTCCTCCTCCTCCGCCCTCCTCCTCCTCGCCCTCCACCACCACCAGCAGCAGCAGCAGCCACGGCGGCGGCGGCGCGTCCTCCTCCTCCTCCTCCGCCCTCCTCCTCCTCTTTTCTCCCATGGGCAGCCAATGGAAGAAGAAGGCTGGAGGAGCGCAGGAGGAGCCGCCCGCCGCCCGAGGGACAGAGAGCGCAGTCATGCGGCTGCTGCCCCGGGTGCCTTCGCCGCCTTCGCCTTCGCCCCCGCCGCTGCCGCTGCCGCTGCGCTTCGCCCTGGCCCTGACGGTGCTGCTCAGCGCCGCCTCCTCCTCCTCCTCCTCGTCCCCGTCGAGGTCGGTGCTGCTGCTGCCGCCGGCGGGAGTGCTGGAGGCGTCATCGTCGTCGTCGGGGCCTGGGCCGGGCTCGCCCGCCAAGGAGGCCGGCAGCTGCGCCGGCCGCGCCGGGCGCCGAGGGCAAGCCGGAGGAGGAGTCGCCGCCGCTGGGCACGACGCCCTCAAAGGGTAGGAAGAAGCGGCGGGGAACCCTGTTTGGCCCGCTTGCCCCTCCTCGCCTTCTCCCGGCCCCTCCCCCTGCCCTGGGGGCCGGGTGCGCGGGGGCCGGCGGGGAGGAGGGGGCGCGCACGGGAGGCGCGAGGAACGGGGGAGGGACGAGGGAAGCCCCCGCCAGGCCCCGCTGGAGGAGAGGAGAGGCCGGGGTGGGGGGCCGGGAGCCGGAACACCGCTGCCGTCACCACCGCTCCGCTGGGAGAGGGAGAAGGAAGGAAGGAGCGGCCGCTCCCGTCCCCCCCCCACAGAGAGAGAGAGAGAGAGGCCGGGCCCACCGAGCCCACCCCCCAACCGGAGTGTGCGTGTGCTGGCCGGCCAGCCGGCCTGCGCAGAGACGCCAGCCCCCCCCGGCCTCCCTCCCCTCCCCCCTCCCGCTCGCCTGCCCGAAGGCCGCAGCCGGAGGCAAGGCGACGCGGCGGCGGCTCCGGCCTGAGGGCGCCACCGGGACCGCCAAGCCGCCGCTGGCGGCGGCGCAGAGGCGCCCCACCAAGGCGGGCGGGCGGCGGCGGCGGCGGCGGCCGAATCCGGGCGGCTGCCATGGCCACCGCGGCCGCCGACAGGAGGAGGAGGAGGCGGGGCCCACCCGCCCAGGAGCCCCAGGCTCCCCCCCCCGCCCATGCACGCGGGGAGCGGCACACCCGACGCCCCCAGCCGGCAAGCGCCGATGCCGCCGCCGCCGCTCCCGTGCCCCCCAAGGCACACATGCCAAGCCCCCCCGCTCCCCCTCCTCCCTCCCCCATCCACCGCCCCACACACACACCCTCCCCTGACCCCCTGACCCCCCACACCCACCATCTCCCCCCCCCACCCCCACCCCCAGCCCCGGGCCACGGAAAAATCATCAAACATTTACCGGTCCGTGGGGACAAAAAGTTTGGGGAGCACTGATTTATAGGAGTGAAACAACTGAAAAATTATCCACTAGACTCATACAAATCACTGCAAGGAACCAATGTCTGTCAGTATGCTTTTTCTGGTTCATTGGTTCATCCATTACTTGTTCTCTGCAGCAACATCTGATAACAAAGACCCCCCCCCGGGTGTTGCCCATTAGAAGGCTGTGACGCATGTACACAGCATAATTCCCCCCTTAAATCCTACCCTTCCTTAAATGTTTTGTCAGGATGTCACATCTTTCTTGATATCTTTTCTTCCAATTGACCTTACAATCCTAGTCTTTCACTATCTCCATTTGTCATGTTTCTCACCCCCTTTTGAAAAAAGCTGCTTGATGCAACCCATGGTCCTAGCTGGACAATTCAGTTCATTGAATCAAGACATCAATTTCCTTCATTGCTTCTCCTTGCTCTAAAGCAGTGGTTCCCAAAGTGGTCTATATAGACCCCCCCACCTGGGGTATATTTCAACTTGCAGGGGGTCTATGACAGTGGAAAAAATTGAAGGTCCATGAAATGTAAATGGCCCACACGAGTGGACCCCATTCAGGCAGATCAAAATCAACAATTAGGCATTTTGTAAATGTCTTGCACCTGTTTTGGTGTCATTTTTGAAAGATTTTGCAGCAATTTTGGGAAATTTTTGAACTTTTTTGGTGCATTTCTCAAGTGGTGCAAAGTTAGGGACCTGATCCTTGTGGTGTGCATACTTTTAAAGTCCATTTTGCATTGGGGGGTGGGGTGGGGGGTATTGCATCATTTTTCAGAACTTGATCCTCACCATAATGCCCATTTTACAAAGGCTGGGGACTCGTGTTTTGCAGCCACATGACAGATTTTGTACCCAAAACATGGTATTTTGAAATTCTAATCAACTATAATTACAGTCTTACCTTGGTTAACAAGTAACTTAGTTTACAAGCATTTTGATTAACAAGTAAAAATTTCTGAACATTTTTGCCTTATTAATGAGCAGTATATTGATATACCTGCACCCTCATGCGTGTCACACAATCTAAACCAATGGCATCTCTCTCTCTCTCTCCCCACCCCACTATTGCTGCAAGTAGGTGATTGTTTCAGTTTCTGTTTCAGGCAACAACATCAGCAGAAATGAAGGAAGGGCGACAGGCTCAGTAAAGATATGAACTGTTGCCACCCCCATCAACCCCTGTCCCCAAAGAACCCACCTTTGTGGGCCTCTCCACACCATCCCTGCCACCACCACTGCAACCAGGACTCACCCATCCCCCATCACCCCATTTTGAAAACAACCTCCTCCACAGAGTCTCACCCCCTCTACTCTAGCTGGGATTCCTCCCATTGCTCAGTTTTTAAAACAGCCCCCTCCACAGAGGTTTTCCCCTCCTCTGTTCTAGCTAGGATTTCACCCAGTGCTCCATATTTTAAAACAGCCCCCTCCATGGAGGTTTTTCTCCCCTCCTCTGTTCTAATTGGGATTTCTCCCATCATCAAATTTTTAAAGCAGCCCCCTCCTTGGAGGCTTCCCCCCTCTGCTGTGCTCTAGCTGGGATTCCTCCCATCACCCCCTTTTTTAAAACATTTTTTAAAACCACAAAGGTTTTCAAATGCAGGTTATTGTTCTTTGTATTGTACTGTATTTGTACTTTGTATCGTACTATATTTTGTATTTTATTTAGTACCTTGTATTATACTACAGTATTGTAATCAAATATTTTTGGGCTGTGGAACAAATCATCTGAGTTTCCATTATTTCCTATGGGAAAATATGCTTTGATGTGCAAGCGTTTTGGTTTCCAGCATGCTTCCGGAATGGATTATGCTCTTTCACCAAGGTGCTACTGTACACATGTTTTACCTAATTGGGTTTCCTTCACTGTTTTAGAAATCAGTATTATGTACTTAAATCTTTATAAAAAAGATTCATTGGTACATGGCACAGCCAGGATTAAACCAGGGACCCAGTCATCTCAGTCTGCACCCTTTGAAATTGCATCACCGATGCTTACACAGTACCACTAAAAAAGCAATATTTTCTTTATCCTGATTCCTCTGTATATCTACTTAACTAAAGATTTAAATAAGGATTTACTCCACCCAAACAGCACACAATATTTCAAAATATTTTTCAGAAATATTTCTGTAAGCTTTTTGCAGACATTTCAACACTTTCAGAAAGATTTTAAAAATATTTCCAATGTTACCAAAATCATTTAAAATGTTTTTAAAATATTTGTATTCTGTGTGGGCAGGAATCAATATTGAATTGCTCTGTCTTGTATTTAAATAGCTTTAGTTTTTGTCAACAGATAACGTCTACTCAACATGGCTGAGGCAACAAAAAATGTAGGCAGTATAGTGTTGATTATTTGAAGTTTGGCTTCATTCCATCCCTGTCGGACAAATATCTGCCCATGTGCCTTTTGTGCATTCGAGATTTTAAACAATGATGCTATGAAACCATCCAAGCTGGAGGATCATCTGAGATAGTGTCCCCCTGATAAAACAGATAAAGATTTGATATATTTTAAAACACTGAAAGAAAAAACTTCAGAAGAGAACCACGGTGGACAGTATGTTTGCTTCAACATCAAAAAGAGACTATGATGGTTTGCGGGTATCTTACAATATCTCACAACTCATAGCAAAATTAAAAAACTCATACTCCTGAGGAAGAGCTGATTTTACCAGCTATTGATGAGGTTTTAAAAACTGTTCTACACAAGCCTGCATATGATATACTCAAAAGAATTCCTTTGAGCAACAACACAGTTCAAAGACGTATTGATGAAATGAGTCATGATGTTGAAAGCTTCTTGTGTAATTATCTGAACATGAATCATTTCTCTATTCATGAGTCAACTCTACCTGGCAATGAAGCACTATTATTGACATATGTTCATTTTTAAAGAAATCCATGAAGAACTGCTCTTTGCGAGAATTTTGACAAAAGGCACTATAGACAAATCAATATTCAATGTTTTGAAAGATTATTTCATGGAAAAAGCAATCCCTTTATCAAATATAATATCAGCAGCAGCAGATGGAGCACCAGCCATGTTGGGGCGCTATTGTGGTTTTATAAGCCATTTAAAACAAAATGTACCTGGGATGTTTGCAATTCACTGTCATTCATCAACAATATTTAGTGGCTAAAATCTGAGTGCCAGATTGCATCAATCTCTTCAATTTGTCATAAATGCAGTTAACAAGATATGTATCAACATGTTGAATTCTAGGTTATTTACACAGTTGTGTGAAGAAAATGATGAGGACTTTCTTCGATTGCTCCTTGACAGTTACAAGGTGACAGTCTGAATTTAATAAAAACAAAGTCCATCATTGCAGCTTTTCTTGCCAGAATTAATCTAACAAAGCAAAACATTGGACTGTGTGAATTTTCCCAGTTACTCAACTTTGTCATTGACAAATGTCCAGGATGATGACATTTTTGTCTACGTTCAACATTGAAGTGTCCTTTACACAGGCTTTAAAACCAGGTTTGAGGATGTTTTGATTATGGACATACCACAGTGGATTATCGATCCATATGGTAACATTGAAAAATCGGATGTCACCTTACAAGAATAATGCACTAACGAAGAACTTAAGGTGCAGTTCAAAATGGGGTATCAGCAGTTCTGGATTCAGAAAGATATACCTGTTGTTTATCCTGCATTATGGACTATTGCAAGAAAGTTTTTGATAGCTTTTCCATCTTCATACTGTGTGGAAAGAGGGTTTGGCATGGTTGCCAATCTTCTTACAAAAAAAAAAAAAAAGAAATTGATTGCAAATCACTGAAAATGGAGATTTACAACTATACCTCACTAATTTGAAGCCAAATATTGAACAATTGCTATCATAGCATCAGGCTCATCCCTCCCATTAACAGCATTATTTGTATATTAATTTTATGTAAGAATTTTACTAGGTTTTTATTTGTTTCATTCCAAACCCAAGTATTTACTTGCATTTTGTGTCTTTTCAATAAAGGTATGAATAAAAATTGTACATGTTTATCTTTTTGTACAATTGTCCATACTACAAAAGCCCCTATCAGAGTAAGTAGCATTGTGTCGGCTGTCAAAAACACATTTGAAATTAATAAGTTTAGAAAAATTCAATAATAGACAGGGGTCTGCAAAAAAAAATTGGCAAGTGGTCTACTGGGCAGAAATGTTTGGGAAACTCTGCTCTGAAATTACTTGTTTGTAGCAGATTTTAACCTAATCCCTATGAAGTGCATTGGCTTCTTCGCATCTGAACAGCCTGTTTCAGAGATTTCACTGAGAAATATCAGAGAAACAAATTCTGACAGGCAAGAGTAAGCCTTGACATAATGTGAGTGCTCTGATTTCACTAGCAGCCTAAATGTATTTGCAACCTTTTCTTATGCTGAGAAAGAGCCAAATAACCTGACTTGGGGCATTTGTACTGTGCCTCACAGTACATGAATAGGGATCTGATGCTTGTTGTTAATTTCCAAGGTTACCAACAGGTAGTAAGGGATCAGAAAGAGATCCTTCACCATCCTCCAATAAGTGACATAGTTAATAATAAATACCAGATTCTTTTTGTACTTTAAAGACTAGCACATTTTATCTGGCTTAACCATTTGCTGGCTGGAAAGCTCGGAGATTTATGTATCTGGCTGTGGAACCAGAATTTGGGAGTTCCAATTCTCCACTGTGCCTCTAGAGAGAAGAACCAGTCCCAGGGCACTCCTAGAAGAAGGAAATGGCAAAGCCTTGTTATGCATTCTTGAACTAGAAAGCCCTTGAAATGGTCATCATAAATTGGAACTGATTAGATGGCATGCAGTCATTATTACTACTAAGCTTTGGTGTGGGAGCCCATTTTACCAGCTACATCCAATAAAAGGGCTATAGTACTTTTGATGGAATTTTAGCTGTATGATGGTACAGTCTTGCTATTGTGTAGCAAAGCAAATCTACATTCTATAAGGCAATTCTAAAAATGGGGAAGTCTAAACAAAAAAGCTATAAATTTGAAACTTTGGACTTTGGGGCAGCATCAAATTTAATACAGTTGTAAAAGACAAGCTACTCTTGCTCTGTGCTGATTTGGGGGAAGTTTGGGCCAAAGGGGCTTCAAATTATGTTTTTTAAAAAAATGTTTTCACTGTGCAGAAACAAGTGGTCCTAAATATCACCAGATTTAAAATAGGTCATACATATTAAAAAGACCAATCTTGCTTATCTTGAAAGAGAATGGTTTGCCTCATCCACTGAAATATTAGTGGGTAGTTAGTCCTACCCCGGAGCTGAAATATTGATTCCCAAAAAGACCTTTCAAAAAGGAAAAAGACTGAGCATGTATGGAACAGGCTTAAGAGCAAGAGTGTTGCAAAGGAGATGCATTGTTTCAGCTCCGTGGTTTGAGAAGGGAGGGGCATTTTACTATGCATTTCCAGTGAATTATTAGCACATATTTTTGTAAGCCATTTTCAAAATATTTCTGCATTACAAAACCAGACTAATGTATGTCCCAACCCTGAGTTCTCTTAGACAACAAGAGCAAGACAAGCCCTCAAAGCTAAATCTGAACTTTTGACCCTGTCATTCAGGGTCTAATTAGCTGACTCTCAGCTAATTTTAACTCCTTCCTAGCCAAACTGGTAATGGTACTGGGCAAGGGATTGTGTGTCTGAGTGTAAAAAAAAAAGATCTTAAAAGATGTTAAAACATATATAGAAAACAAATATTCACTAGCTAGCTCACTAATTTAAACTCTGAAATTACTAGCTTTTGCCTTTTCTAGTGACAATTCTATTTAATGAGGTCAGTAAAATGAATACCCAGCTTGCTGAGGGCCAAAGTGTTCCTTTTATAATTATATTGTAATGATGATGATGTTTTAAAAAGGCATTTTTCAATATCTGTTCATAACTCAGAAGTACCTTCCACAATGTTCAGTAGTGTGTACTCCCATTAATTGTGTGTACAAGTGCATCTTAAGCTAATGATTATACTAATATGATCTTTTAATGGAATTGGTAGCTAGAACAGCAGGAGTCTAGACAACAATCAATGTCGCCTACTTTTAACTGTCTGATGATTAAAAATGGAACTCCTCTGCTTAATTGTGTGCAATATTTAGGGGATAGATTGGGGCCCCCATTGAATCATCTCTGCTCGTATAATGTCACGCAAGCCAGTTTCTGGTAATAATCACTGTGGATGAGAGTTATCCATCTGTACCTGAAAGGTTCTGCAAATAATATCTACATAGCAAATGTTATGTTAACCATAAATCATCTTAACTACACTGTTATTAATGCTCAATAGTGGGACAACATAATCATGTGCCTTTGTCTAGTCTAATGTGCTCCTTTTATTTCCTTTCATTCTGTATGTGTATCCGTCTCAAGAAACTAGAACATCCTTTTAAAGACTGAATCACATAGCATACTCAGAAATTGCCTGACCTTGAGGTGGTAATTAATGTGTCAAGATGAAACTGAAAACCAAGAGTGTTATTTTAGAGCACATTAAGAAGTGAAAGATCACATATTCTTGTATCTTAACAAAAAGAAGAAAGCTTTCCAGAGCTGCTGTCGTTTCTCTTTCATCCTTCTCTGTTCTTTTCCCCGATTTAGGCCTATTAGACTGTGACTCAGGAAGCAGCATCTCTAAGCTTTTAATTTCTGTATAGTGCTTTGGGCATTTTAGAAGAACAACTGATTTAAGTTAATATTGCCTATTGGTTTGTCAATCATTAAGCTCCGTGTTGTGATTAGAATGTTGGAATACGAGCGGGCAGACCTGGGTTTTAATCTCCACTCAGGAATGAAGCTCTCATGCTGACCTGGTGCAAAATTGTTCTCTCTCAGCGTGATACGACCCAGCAAGGTTATTATGGATAAAATATAGACAGCCCTAAGCTCTTTGGGGAAAAGGTAGGATCGAAAATGGAAATGCAGAATTCAAAGCTTTTTCAAAATGTTAGCAATAAAATAATCAAGGCAGTACTGTATATGAATAAACTTATTGTTTTCAATACAGGATGGGTCATTTTTGAAAGAAGTACATAGTCATTGATTCATGTTGTTGGTGTGCCGTTTTACATGGGCCCATTCCATGTAACAATAAATAACTATTTCAAGCACCACCAAAAGCTTTGTCTCATATTCTGATTAATTTGATGTGCTTACATTGCCACTTCTCCAACCCAGAAGTAGAGATGGGCACAACCAGGAAAAATGACGTTTCGAGTTGTCGTGTGTCGGAGCCGGCCCGTTTCGGCTCGTTTCCGTTTGTCATGAAATTTTTCAAAAAATTGTCGTTTCGTTTGTCGTCTGTTGTTAGTACTGGTTTAGGGGGGTAGGGTAGCGGGCTCCTGGAGGCACCTCTCTGGGGTGGGTGCCTCCTCTGGCCCGTTACGAAGGGAAGGCATTTAGCAGGCTCCTGGAGGCACCTCTCTGGGGTGGATGCCTCCTCTGGCCCCCTACAAAGAGAAAAGGAAGGGTACATGACCATGTAGCCATTGCGTACCAAGTGGCATTGGCAGAGGCACCTCTCTTTTGGGTGCCTCTAGCTCACTAAGAAGGACAGCATACTGGCATACAGAGTGTTTTGGAACTTTGGACTGGTGAGCGAGGTGAGAGAAGAATGCCTCTGCTGGGCGCCCTCTGGCTCACTAAGAAGGGAAGTGTACTTGCGTGTAGTGCAATGCGAGTACAGATCTGGCTTAGGGTTGGGGTTAGGGCAAGGGCTAGGCTTAGGGTTATTACGGGTAAGGTTAGGGTGAGTTAGTGGGCTGCACCTCTGGGTGCCTCTGACCCACTAAGAAGGACAGTGTACTGGCGTATGGGTTAGGGTTAGGTTTAGGGTTAGGGCTAGGGTTATAGTGAGCTTTTTATGCCCGACTGGCACATCCCAGAAGTCTCAGTCAAAACCTGGCCAAGTGGTCATGCGATTGGTGGAATGGCTCCAAATATTTGTATGGTCCCATCTCATGGCCAGCCCATCATTGCGCAGGTGTAAAAAAAATAAAAATAAAAATAAAAATAAAATAAAATCAATGGGATTGGAGACAGACGTTTATTGCAAGAAAAACCCACTGCTGCTACTGTAAAAATTCAGGCAGTTAAAATACCTAATTTTCACATGTTTCTGTGTGGTGCTTTGGTGGGTTTTTGGACCACGATTTCAAAAAAAATATTGCGGTCGCCATTTTGGATCCCCCTGCACCGCATGGCATGGCGAGACGATGAGGATGCCCCCCACCAGAGCAGCCCAGGACAGGAGAGGGGGGGAGGCCAGGGACCCCCCCCCCAGAAACCACCCCTCTGGTAGGTGCCCTCACTCAGGCAGGCATATTTTTGCCTGCTTTTTTGCCCGGGAATCGGGTTTTTTTTAAAATACTTTTTTTCCCGTGCTGCTTGGCATTGCGCGATCGCCGCGATGCCATGAACGACAACGACAAATCAGACCCAATTTTTCTTTTATCGGTTCGAGTTCGAGTTCTGACGGATTAATTGTCGTTACCGTTTCCGTTGCGTAACGGAAACGAGGAACGGAAACGGAAACAAGAATTTCGCCAAGTCATGCCCATGTCTACCCAGAAGATATAGGAAAACATGCTTGACAATATTCTGTAGTTAAAAATGTTACATTCTGTTGTATGTTTTACATACTGTCCTAATCTCTGCACTAATAAAGGGGACTGAAATGACTCCCTTTTACGCCTTTCGTCATTGTAATAGCCAGGGAGAAGGGAACAGTAGTGCCAGTAGCGGTGGTAGTGACACATGTAGAATTACCTACTGCTCTTTCTACATGCATGTACAGTGGTACCCCGACTTAAGGGCGAAAACTGTTGGTAGTATAAATTTGTTCTAGGGTGGGGAGTGAACAGACCACAATACTCTCTGCAATTCTTATGATTCTGTGCAACACTGTCTTATCCCGGTGGGTACAACTTCCATACCACAGTCGACAAGATATGTGATCTATCCGGATAGATAACATATCTTGTCGAATGTAAGTAAGTCTATTTTGGCTGAACTTAAAAGCCAGATTCTGAGTTGAGGAGCAACCAGCCGCTGCGTCTGCACACACTGCCACCTTAAATAAATAAATAAATAAATAAATAAATAAGAAAGATTGCAAAAGCCTAGGCCTGGTTGCTATTCCCAAGTGGATTAAACCCACTGAATCAATGGAGGCCAATAAATATTTCTTATATGAGACTACAAGTTCAATCTTCATACCCGAGTCAAAGTACGACATGACAACATATAACATCACTTGACAGAGCATTCTGTAATTGAACAGAAGCAAGTGATTTTCCTTCCTTCCTTTAGTTACAAACATTTGTCAGGCTTGGCAGGCTGCCAAGTACAGTAGCCTTAGTGTTGATGTGGCTATTACTTTGTGGGCAGGTAGTCAGCTGAAACACTGTATTTGAAAAAGATACATATAAGGGTACTAAAATGGATTGTTCGAACTCATGATTGATTTAGGTTGTCTGTCTGTCTGTCTATCTATCTATCTTCTGAATTTTTCATTTTAAAATATTTGTATGAACATATTAGTTTTTGTTCATTTTCTTCAGCATTGTCTGCCCTCTTTAACAGTTTCTCTTTCATCGCCAGGGTTGTGTTCAGAGTTGCAGGACACCTGGAAGCAGGAATTCAGATTCACACCAAGCTTATAAAATGGATTTTATCGTTTCATAGTTTCTTTCCACTATTAATATAAGACTGCAAGCCAAGTGATCTTGACTTTGTCAAGAAAACCTGGGGTGGACAATCTGCTGTACATTATGTGTTGGCAAGTCACTTAATAATTTTTTGTCTGGTACTCTAATCACTGCACCAAACTCCTTCTCTCTATGCTTACTCCAGCAGATTCTGGGAGACTCGGCCCAGAATGAATCTACCAGAAACATTACAATTCACTATATGTTTGTTGATCATTAATTGGTGGTTCAGTAGGTCTGCTCTGCCTGGGACTTGCAAATGAATTAAGGCTCTAATCTTTACTTTCCTGCCATACATTTACACTTCTTCCTTGGACAATGATTATTTGAGCCTTCCATTTGTTGCAGCGTAGTGTCTTGGTTTTATTTAATGCGTTAAAATGGGCTTATCACTGTAAGTCTCTGAAGTTGCACAAGTGTCTTGTAATTGAAAATCAGCTATTCTGTTGTTGTTGCACACTTGGGAGGAGGGATGGTTTTGAGCAGAGCTGCAGGCAGAGAAATCTTACTTTTTCATTTCGGAAGCACATCTGCTTCATTTGGAGGAGCTATCTTTAGACATTTACTTTTCAAAGCGGAAATTTCCTTAAAGCATCCTGAGTGATACAGTAGGACTAATATATCAGACAATAGATGTTCTAGTTCAAAGTACTAACAAAGGTTACGGTAGGGGATAAAAAAATAATGATTCGCATTCAGAGAATTTAAGCAGCTTTGTATAAAGTCCACTGCAGGGCACTACAAGTGCCGCAGGTCCCACTTGCTTCTGTAGTGAGCAGGTGTTTCTATATTGTGCAGTGGCTTCAACTTTTGTTTATTTAAATCATTTTTCCTGATCTTACATTTTCAATCGTACAGTTCCACATTGCAAATCAGTCAGTAATTGCAAATAAAAACATAAAGTACAAGACTGGTGCTAAGTTCCTTTTCAAAATGCTATTTTAAAATAATTTATCCTAGTGATTTTTGCCTAGATGTATGTGAATGAGTGGTAGAGCTATTGTCCCTTCATGCTGATTAGCATAAATTATCAATTTGTGCCATGGTATGATTTGAAAACAATTTATTTACTCTTCTTCAGATATGTTAATGACTTTTTTCAGACTCTTTTTCCTGTAGTGAAACGTCTTTAGTCACAATGACACAATTTGCTTTTATTTTACAATATTAGTCCCTGTAATGTTTGTGCATGACTTCCAGTGGGGGTAGAATTAACACAGTCCCATAGTTACAAATAATAATAATAATAATAATAATAATAATAATAATAATAATAATAATAATAATAATAATAATAATAATAATAATAATAATAATAGTGTTTCATCAATAACCACATTATTCTAGTATTATTGCACTGCATCTCATTTTGTCTTGCTGGACATTCTCAGATATAGCATTGAATATGATGTAGACAATTTATTGCTCTAACAAGCTTTCCATCTCACACTAATATAGGATTTTATTGTATTCTTCCTAGTAACTTTTTATTTTGCTTTCCCTATTTCCTTTTTTGCCCTTGATTCAGTCAGAATCATCATTGTCATTTCCCATTTGCCAGTGTTCATTCAAATAATCTAGTTCTGCTAGTGTCAGTCACAAATTATTGCTAAATGTCAGTTAAGAGCAGCCATAAACCTTTCATATCATAATATGGTTTGTAAAACTGAGAATTCTGCAGGGGCAGGTGCTTGGCCATGTGTTTAGTGTCTCAGGTATCAATGCTGGGAAGATATCATTTGAAGTCACCTTTAAATAGTGGCAACACACACTTTGGTCAGAGTCAGCCTACAAATGATGGAGGATATCTGTGAATGGGATCACTTAATAGTGTCTTTCATACTTAAAAGTTGCCAATGGGAATGCTGATTTTCATTAAAGCTGCAGCATGAGTTTTGGAACTGAACACTCAGGTCATTTTCCAAAACTCAATCTCACAAGCTGCTCTTTGTCTCTATGAGGGGGCGGGGGAATACAAAACCTCCTTAATGATTAGTCTTATAATCCAGGTGATGAGAACAGGAGCACCACTGCTTCTAAGAGGAAATCAATATATTGAATGCTGCAGTTTCACATTTCCTATATGTAACATACAGTTACACGCTCGTGTTTTGGAATTAAAGTGGTTGTGGCACTAGTATTCAGTAAAAACAATAACTGTAGGCAGAGTCAAAGTAGTTTTTTCTCTGAAGTCTATATATTAACTACAGTGGTACCTTGTATAAAGGAATTAATTCGTTCCAAATGAAATTATGTTAAGCAAATTTTCCTTTATACAAGTTCCCATAGGAATGCATTGAAAACAGAATAATCCCATTTTATGTTATACAGATTCACCCCATAGGCAATTATGTTAAGCAAATTTCCCCTATCTCCAGAATTTTTTATGTTGTACAAATTTTATGTTATACAAGCTGTTTGTTATACAAGGGCCTACTGTACTTTGACTCTCTCTCTCTCTCTGTCCCTCTGTGTGTGTGTTTGTATGTGTGTGTGTATAAACAAAATAAAACACAATAAAATGGTTTCACTTGTCCTAGAGGCACCAAAATAGCAGGGGAGCTTCCTCAATCTCTTCCCTGTAAGCCCCCCCCCAAATTTGGAGAAGTTCGGGGTTTAGGGGACTGAGTTATTAAACTCCAAAGGGGGTCTCTGTAGGAGAAAATCATTCTAATTGAATTGGGAAGCCACTAATAGCTCCCCTGCGGGTTACTTTCAAATGCTCAGCTGCACTGTGATGGTATCTGTTACCAAGCAAATTGGAGATGGCAGCATCAAATGTTATACATGAACTTCGCCATTTTTGTCAAAAATGGAACCCTTCTAATCAAAGCACACGTGGACAATGGATCAAATTGTGTGGGACATGAACCAGGTCCATCTTAACTAGTTACTCAGCATTTTTGGATCAAAGCCTTAATGTGAGACTAATGTACCTAGTTCATTTGCCAGCTACAGGATAGCCTGGGAGAATGTGCTTTGTTGGTTGCATCTGTTCACAACTGTAGTTTGATTAATGGGCCTTGGGAAAAAACTTTAATCATGGCTAATTGGATCTCTGTTTTGTGTGCATGTCTATCTCAGATGACTTTATTTGCAGTCTCCCTCTCCTGTGTGGTTGGTCTGTTGCACCAATCCTCTTACCCAGCACAGATTTTAATCCACTCATAGTTCTATACAAATGCAGATTTATTTTACACATGGAACCCTGACACAAGGTGTTGTGCAGGCCTCCATGGACACCGCAAGCTGCCAATGAAACTTTCCTTAAAGGATTAGGTTTGCAATGGATTCAGTTTCACACCTGTAGGCTTAGGTGACAGCTGTAACCAGGAATGACTGCCTGGTTTAGGCTGCTGTTACAAATATATTCTTTCCTGATGAGGTCAGATCTGTCCATAAACTCAGTTATTGCAGGACACTTTACCTGGCACTACATTTGAAGATTCATGAGAAGCTGAAACTGGTCTAGAAAGCAGCAGTATTCATGAACACAGAACTCCCTCCCACTGGAGGACAGGACTGCACCGTCTCTGCTGTCTTTCTGGAAGCAGGCAAAGACCTTCCTCTTTCGGCAAACTTTCCCTAAATGAGGGACTTGCTACTAGGTAACTTTATATGGATTACTGTACATGATTGCATTGACTGATTTCATAAGAACACCAGTGTTTTCCATGTTAATTTCCACCACTCATAATGGATTTTTCTTTTCTTTTTGCAAGCTCTTTATAGCTCTGCGGTTACTTTTTAATGTTCTAAGATGCCTCTTCTAACTCCCTGTTCTTAACTTGAATATGTCTTAAATATTCTGGACTGTATATTGTTTCTCATTATTGTAAGCCACCTTGGGTCCTTTTCCAAGGAGAAATGTGGGGTAACAATATTCTAAATAAATAAATAAATAAATAAATAAATAAATAAATAAATAAATAAATAAATAAATAAATAAATAAATGCATACATACATACATACATACATACATACATACATACATACATACATACATACATACATACATACATACATACATAGCTTATTGGAAGCAAAGGAAATAGTCTTGTATGGCTCAGAACCTTAGTACTGTATGCCTTCTCCTTTATTATCAATATTGACTGGCTACAGCTTTCCAGAGTTTCAGACAGTTTTTCAGCTCACTCTAGAAAGGATGAAGATTGAACCTGACACCTTCAATGTGCAATATATCTGTGAATCTTAGACCTTCTTTGCATGCTCCAGATCTACCATCTCTCCTCCATTAAGTCACAACTTTTCTCCAAGCCTGTACCCTCAAATACGATAGCAAAACCTGCTCATGTCCAAAGAGCTAACAGAGAAGGACTTCTCTGTGTCCTCCCCGTGCTGGAGTCCACCTGCACCTATAGCATAAAATCGAACTGTGTGGGGGGAGGGGGTCTTGCAATGTGTCATCATAAAGCAAGGCTTTTTTTTAATGATAGACTTTTGTTGTACAGTATCAGGATCAGACATAGCAAAAAGTTGGGCTGGTTTGCGATCAATGGAATTTGATTGTATGTTATGGTTGGTTTTTATTCTCTCACAATCAGATTTTTTCTCTATAGATAAATGGATGGAGAAGAGAGGGGTTGATTGCCTTTCATGCTTGGTTTTCATTGTTGTTAGTTGCCCTGAGTGGTCTGTAGGGACCAGATGGATGCGATATAGATTTCCATATAAATAATTAAGCCATAAATTAAAATGGCTAAAGCTTCTAGGTAAACCTATTTCATCATTACTGTTACAGATAAGAAAAATGGAACAACTGGGAAATGTAATAACCAAACTGAAAAAAAGCAGTAATAAAGAAAAGTACTGTGGGCACTTGATTGACATTTCATTTCTCTTTTATATGTGACCTTTTTAAAATGAACGATTAAGTTATGATTAAGGCAACAATAATTTTCTATGGCTATTTTTAGACATGTACTCACTATTACTGAGTATACAGCAACTTGATGACATGATTTCCAGCCATTCTTTTATAGAGTTAATGCAAACCAAGGAAGGAAGAGCAAGCTTCAGATTAACAGATCCCAAGGGGCAGTCTAGTTGGTCTCTTACAGCAAACATACATACAAAAGTTCAACAACCTCTTGAAGACTTACTGTGATTGTGGCATGAGTAGGTATTAGCACCTGAATGCTTATGCCATAATAATTCTAGCAAGGCCAAATAAAGCATTACATTAAGTTGTAGAACTTCCAAATAGCTCTTTGGGAGAGTAGGTCTTGAACTAAGGAAGGGAGCAGATTTAATCTCCTGCCCATAGATTCGACAAAAAAAGCACAGATTTACATGTCAGTATCGGCCAAAACCCCAGGTGGAAGGACTAGAAGGTTTGTAATTTAATACTCCAAATTCAGCACTCCTTCTTGTTCTACCCTGCATCCCTGGTGGTGGCTAGAAAAAACAGGGAGCCATGTGGTCGTTGCATAATATCTGAAATTGCATAAAATCCTACTGAATTCAGAATAGCACTGGTTTGTATTACAATCCTTGTTGAAGTAATGGACTTGCTGTCCTAACAGTTGCTACTGTTTTTTCCTTGCAGAATCAAAACTAGGGGAAAGGACATCTCATATAGTAATTAAAGACAAATATCCAAAATTTGTACAAAGGATGGGAAGGGATTATCTTTGAGGTCTTTGGAAAAAAAGCATGTTTTTAATACAACTGGATGAATCTTCTTCTGGATCCATTTTTCTGGCCCCTACAATCACCACCAATTTTGCCACCACATCACCCAGTTTCAGCAATGAATGACTGAACTGATCACAATTGCTCCTCCAGCAAGTGTGCTTGAATACAGAGTTAGGGAATCTAAACAATTGGGACCAGGTCCAGGTCTCCTGGTATCCCTTTCTGAGTTGACTATATAGTCCTGTCCCCTTTACATTAACTATCATGTATTTATTCCTAGTTTTCATAAAGTTTTTTTTTAATTCAAGCATTTAAATGTCTTCCTTTTTGCTTAGTGGCTGGTAGTGAGAGTTTTAAATTAAAATATACTGGTACTTCTGGTCTCAGCCTCTCCCCCCTCCCTTTGCCCAGCCCAAGGCAGGAATGTACCTCCAAGTACCTAGGGAAAGTAGATTTCAGGCCTTGGGCTTGAAGAGGTTTCTCACCCATGCTTTTAACCGATGCTTGATTCACACTCCTTAAAGGTTCCCAGAAGTCAATTTAGTTTTTTTTAAAGGGTGTATCTCATTCTGTGTGGCCTCCTACATCTTCCACAGCCCACAGAATCTCTAGTGATCCAATAGGATCATGGATAACAGTAAAAATTAGGAATGCTACAACAATGACTTTAGTTTTAACAGTTTAAGGAGTGGCAACACAATTATTGCAGGCACACCAGAAGCATGAAAGTAGAGGACCCTGATCCCTGTGGCCACATGAACTAGTGAGGTGGGGTAATCTGCAATGAATACAGATTATGGGCTGGTGAATGTAACTAGGACCAATGACTCTGTTGTTCATCCAGTGGAGTATTTCCCCATCCAAGTTACAATAAATCACATTGAGTTTGGTCATTCATGTCATAATTTTATGGACCATATAGTGGGAAACTGACACTCCACAGAAGCAAATAAGGCTTGAGGGGAGTCACAGTCCTTTAGTTCTTCCTCTTGTATGTAACAGTGCAACATGCCATGACTAGGGATGGGCACGAAACAGAAAAATAATGTTTCGTTTTGTTTCATGCCCACCCCCTTTTTGTTTCATTTCATTTCTTATGATTTTTTAAAAAATGTTTTGTACTAAATAAAATTAAACAAAATGTAATGGCTCCCCTGGATCCTAGAGACACCAGATTAGGTACCTGGAAGCCATTTTTAAAGGGCTACTGCCAAGGTGTTATCAGCTGGACCTGTTTAAAACTGGCCCAGTTGGCACCAGGGGATCTCCCTGGTACTGACTGGGCCATTTTTAAAGGGGTCCAACTGATGGCAGCTCAGCTAGGAGCCCTCTGAAAATGCTTGGGGGGGCAGTTCTGGGCGATACAAAGACTTATATTTAGGAGGTCATGGTCTACAATTAGGTTGTCATGAATTTTTATGGCATGGAAGGACAAAAACACAAATCTTTTGAAAGAAACTTGATAAAAAATTCACTACTAGAAATTTGGGAAAAGATCAAATTAAAAATTTATGTGAAGGCACCTAGGTGGGTTTCACCAATGGAAGCATTTACCTATCCATATCTGCTAGGATTGGAGAAAATAGTCACCTATAATGAGCTCCTTAACTCTGAGGGAATTTTGAAAACCAAGACTCAATTAGCGGATCAAGGTGTGACATTTTCATGGTGGCTTTTAATGCAACTACAATAAATCTACAATCAAGATATAAAGTCACAAGGATTTTATAAAGAGTACACAGCATTTGACAAAATCTTATTACTGACAGAAGAAAAACAAATTCAAAAAATCTACTGTTTCTTACTACAATGAGATACGCAAGATGAAGAGGTGAAGGCCACTATGCTAAAATGAGCCAAGAATTTTGGCCACAATATTTAACTTCAAAAATGGCAACAATTATGGACAAGTAATTTTAAGCTAACATTGGCTACTTCATATAAAGAAAACATTTTAAAAATGTTTTATAGATGGCATATAACCCTAGTAAAACTGGCTAAAATGCTCCCTAATGTATCAAATAAGCGTTGGAGATGCAAAACTCAAGAAGGAATTTATTATCCTGGTTGGTGGACTTGTATTAAAGCAAAAGCTTACTGGGATAAAATTCATACTTGGGTTAAGCAGATTTTAAAATTAGAACTAGAGTTTAAATCAGAAATATTTTTGTTAGGTTTATTTATTTATTTATTTATTTATTTATTTATTTATTTATTTATTTATTTATTATTTCAACTTATATGCCGCCCACTACCAAAGGTCAAATACAATGGATAAACAAAATTCTTATGTATTACTACATCCTTTGACAGCAGCTAGATTATTATGGGCCCAGTTCTGATAATCAGAAAATTTCCCAACTGATCAGATGATTATTAAAAGAAGATATTAGAATGTGTAGAAAATGATAGATTAACTAAAAGACTAAAGGGACAAGAAGAATCAAAATTGTATCTTATTGGGACCTCTTTTATAACTGATGGAAGGCTAAAGCATTGTAGTATAAAATAAAAAAATGGGAGGAAGGATGAATAGATAGCATAATGTCAATGACAGAGAATCACCAAATGAGATATGTTATATTGTTTAAAAAAAAACCCCTTTTTATATGTGTACTATTTGTTTCTTTTTGTTTTTTCTTTCCCTTTTCCTTATTTTTTCTCTTATGTATATCCTGTTTTTTAAATTGAATTTTTTTTTAAAAAAAAGATGCCTCTCCGGCACAAATCCCATGCCTATAGGACCCAGGGGAGTCACCGCCCCACACCTGCCTCCCAGCTGAAAGGAGGTTGGAAGCCAGGCTGAGAGGAGGCAGGAAGCATCAGAGCAGCGGCGGTGACACACCTCCTCCTCTTCCTTCTCCTGGGCTCCAGTGGTGGCAGCTACCCTGCAGGTAAGGGAACCCTTTTACAGATGGAACAAAACAGTTTGTTTCAACAGAAAACGACCATTTCATTTCGTCTGTAATTGCTTGTTTTGTTTTGTTTCGTTTAGTTACGTTACAAAACGACAAAACAGCATTTCAATTTTCATTTTGTGCTCATCCCTAGCCATGACCTGACCCAGCAGGTTATAAGGAAAATAATTAAAATGAGCCCCAGGAATTCAATGTCTCTCCATTTACTATGGGCATAAGCAATCAGCTAAATACTAGGGAGGAAACGTTGAACAGGACAGGACCTGCTGAGTGAGTCACAGGACAGCACCAATCAGCAGTGCAAAGACTAATTAAGCGTGGCTAAGAAAAAATGCCAGGCCTTCTAAAGAACGCAAAAGTCAAATAATGATTTGTACAAGCTAGTGACAGAACACCAAATAGGACCTCCTCAAAAAAAAAAAACTCTGTTGGATATGATGGATATCCCAACAGCATTTGTTGCTACTAACCGTGCTATCCTTTTGAAATTCTGGGTAGATATGGGTTTGAGGAAGCTCAAATGGGATAAAGGAAAATATACCTGTGTTTTCAAAATGGCAAATCAAAGTAATTTATTTATTTAAAATATTTTTATCCTGTGTTTCTCCATAGAAAGGACCTAAGGTGGCCTTTCCTTGGACTTCCTGTTCACAGCAAGCCTAGGGGCTGTTCACAGTGAAATCTAACATCCAATGCATTTTATTTAAGTGTCTGCAAAATGACAGCCTCCTAACACATGGTGTGTGAATGCTATGAACAGCAGCTCTAGATCAGGCAAAATAATGAAAATGATAAAAAACGCTTGGGGGTGGGGTGGGGGTTGTTGGCTTGGTAAGTTTATGGTTATAACACACATTTTGTGCAGGAAATAAGGTAATTTCCACTTGTGTGCAGAGAAATTAATTGCTCCCTCTGCTGGTCACGCAGCCCTTGGCAGCAGAGATTGTATGTACTATATTTTAAAGATTATCTCAGACCAACTGTTAGAAGTGTTGTTCATTCTTTTGTCTTTATAGTAAAGAATGTTTTTGCTGTTGCTCTTAGACCAGTCTTATTGGATTTTTATTCATCAGATGCACTCTTGTAGGATGACACGTATGTGAGAAAAATACACAGTATCTGTATGTGGAGCAAAAGAGAAGCCAGAAGATTAACATATTTGTAATTTCATGGCCTTTCCATGCCTCATTTTGTTATACAGTGACCCCCCCCCCAGCTATCACGGGGGTTAGAGACCAACCTAACCCGTGATAATTGAAAATCCGTGATATGCAGATGCAGGTTGTGTCAGGCTGGGGGGGGTCTAACTGGGGACTCGGAGGCCTCAGAAATGATTTTTGGCGACACGGAAGTGACTTCTGGTTTGCAGAGAGGCCCTTTTGGGGCCTCCAGAAGACCTGGGAAGGCCCTTGCAGGCCCGTTTGGGGCAGCCTCAGTCCTGGGGTAAGTATGGGAGACTTGAACAAAAGAGAAGCCAGAAGATTAACATATTTGTAATTTCATGGCCTTTCCATGCCTCATTTTGTTATACAGTGACCCCCCACCTATTGCGGGGGTTAAAAACCGACCTAACCCACGATAATTGAAAATCCGTGATATGCAGATGCAGGTTGGGTCAGGCCGGGGGGGGGGCTAACTGGGGGCTCAGAGGCCTCAGAAATGATTTTTGGTGACCCAGAAGTGACTTCCGGTTTGCAGAGAGGCCCGTTTGGGACAGCCCCAGTCTTGGGGTAAGTATGGGAGACCTGAAACAGGCCTTTTCCCCTTACCCCAGGGGGCTTTTTTCATATACTGCGGTTCCGCGATATAGTGGGACCACAGTATATGAACTGTGAAAGGGCGGGAGACCACTGTACAGGTCAAATATAAAATGGTTCTGATTCTGCGTTTTCAGGAAATATTGGGATCATCTGTATTATAGCTTGGTCCAGAGTTTGGAAAAGTTGCTGTTTAAACTGTACCATGGAACTTGCCTAGCCAGCAATCCAAAAAAGAATTCTGAACTTTGGAAGAAAACCTGAATAAACATTTTTAAAAAAAGATTAGTTTCGCACTAAGGTTAAAATATCTTCTTGAACTTTCTGTGTGGACTTAAAAAAGATTTAAACCACCTTAAAGATTAACACAACTCCATTGTTTTCCTGTTGTCTGTCGTGGAAACCTCTCAAGGTGAACAGGATATATTTTTTAGAAAAGTTAAAAATGATAAGATGGGATTCCCAGTGTGGTGCAGTGGAGAAAGTGACAGATTAGGACTGTGGAGAATGGTGTTTTAATTCCCACTAAGCCATAGAAACTCACTGAGGAAGTGAAACTGGAAAAACTACTCCACATATCTCACCTTGAAAGCTCTATTAGGATTGCTAAAAGTTGTTTCTGATTTGATGACACAACACATACGCATAAGTGACATGACTTCTTTGACAACTTGGTATGTGCATCAGTGTTTTTAATTTGCTTCAAGCATTTGATAAAATCATCATATTTTTCACCCCATCAGAAGCACTTTACCCTCCCCCCATCAATTGTAAGGAGAAATGTCTGCATGTCTTATGGGAAAAATGCACCCCCACCTGGAGCCTCCAGAGTGGCAGTGATGAGGCCTCCAGATCCTGCATCTCTATGGTCATCATGATGGGTGGTTACTTTCTAGCTGCAGCACTATGGTCATCATGGTGAGTGGTTACTCTCTAGGCCATTTCTTATCTCTATGGTCTTCAATTGTGCAGAATGATCTCTGTCTCCTATTCTACAGAACAAATCAATCCTGCAAGGTAAGTTTTTTTAAACAGCTGGGTGGGGAAGCCTGTGTTGCAGCTGCAGCTAGGGCTGGGGAGCTGCACCAGGTTTGGAGGCCTCTGCAAGGGCCAGAGGCTTCCCAGCATGGAGACCCAGGTGTGTGTGGGGTTTGTCTTCCCATTTTACTCTCCAGCCATGTTGCTATAGGCCTCCCAAGAGCAGTATGGCTGGAGAGTAAACTGGGGCTGGGGCTGTATGTATGTGTGAATATGGTGGCTCCACAAGGGGCTTGTCTCTGTGTGGGGCTTCTTTGTCTGCCCTGGGAGCCGTTGGAACTGGCACAAAAGAGGGAGTCATGTGGGGGTATCGGGAGCATGGGGAACGAAGCCCTTAAAGTGGCTAACTCAGGCATATCCAAACTTCGGCCCTCCAGATGTTTTGGACCACAGTTCCCACAGTCCTTTGTCATTGGCAATCTAAGCTTGGAATTCTGGGAGTTGTGGTCCAAAACATCAGGAGGGCCGAAGTTTGGACATGCCTGGGCTAACTGCACTCCTCCCCCTCCTCTTTCACGCCGGATTGCACCCCCACCCTCCAACCCTTAGTGGTAATGAGAATGAGATATATATGGTCGCTTCAGGGCTGAATGAGAATTTTTGATTGGTACTCTGATTGGCCTATGGGCACCAGTGCATTTTCACCCATTCCATTCTCATTTACCGATAGGCAAGGCTTTCATAGTCACAACTGACAGGTAGTGCAATAAAAAAGTTTACAACCCTGTGATGTCATAGCAGAACCCCCCCCCCTTTAAGAAGGGAACCGGGCAGCTCTACAATATAAAACAACAGCCCATAGGATTAGGACTTGAAATCAGGAACAGGAAATATAGATAAAAAGTGACAGGACACTTACGGCTGCCTCAAGATCTAAGTGGACCCAGATGTGACAGGGAGGGCTACTCTTTAGGAGCAGCACTCGCATAACTGAGTCCCAACGTAACATCACAGATAAAGACATCAACAGGCGAGCAACGGGGGCATGGCATGCTTAGCTGAGAGGGAAGACGTGTCTCTGCTGAGCTCCAGGTGAAATGTGAAGAAAAAGAAAAACTTCTTCCTTTTGATGATAAAGTTGGAAAAATAACAAAGCCCTGATAAGTTTATGACCTGGTCTGCTTGGGAGGAGGAGGAAGCGTCTTGAATACTGATAATAGTTGGAGTAAGAGAAATATTTGCTTCTGTGTGCTGCTTGGAAGTGAAAGCAATGGCGGCTACAGACTCGGAGGCTGAAAGTGAGATGGAGGTAATTAACCCTAAGGAATTTCAAAAAGAAATTTAAAAAGCTGTGGAAGAAGCTAAAAACGTATTACTAAGGCAATTACAAATGTTGAAGACAAACTTTATAAGTTAGCCGATACAGTGGAACTCATGGCAGAGACTGTTAATGCTACCTGGGAAATAGCACAGGCTAACGAACAGAAAATTAAGGCGCTGCAAAAGCAGACCAGGAAATTGGAAATACACAATAAGTATGTTACTGATAAGTTAATGGGCTTAGAAAATAGAGCCAGACGGTCGAATTTACATTTAAAAAATGTTCCAGAGTCAGAAGATATGGACAAAGTCATTGAGTGGATGGCTAAGTTGTTACCGGAGCTGGGAATTTCCAAAGACTCCCTTGACCGTATACATAGAGTTGGGAAGCAAAGGAATGAGGCAACTTGGCCAAGAGATGTTGTTATGTGCTTTGGAAGATATACACAGAGACAGCAGGTTTTCAAAGCACTGAAAGCTTTGGATAGGCTTGATCAATTGGTGTATAATGGCAAGAAAGTGATGGTTTATGATGACCTGTCTCAGGAAACAATTAAAGGAAAAAGAATATACGGGTATTTACTAAGATGCTGCAAGAGAAGGACAATAAATACAATTGGAGAATAGCACCATTTGCTTTAAGAATGCAGTATAAAGGAAAGACATTGATTGCCAAAGATCAACAGCAGATGGTGGTCTTATTTAACCATGCGGGATTGCAGTTGCCAAAGGATTTGAAGGAGACTCCTAACTCGAGGAAGAAAATGACTTAAGAGAAGAGACTGAACAAGTCCAGGGACAGAAGAAAAAGAAGAAAGAAAAACAGATTGAGAAAAAATCCTGGGATCTTAGAGACAGGGCTAAATATAAGAAGTGAAGAATTAAAGAATAAGGGAAATAGAAAGAAGGAGAACTGGGACAGCTCAGCTGGGCTGTTTTTTTTTTTTCTTTCCTCAGGTTTAGGGGAACTTGCAAGATCCCTTCCATCTTAACCCCCCCCCCCAATATGGGAGTGAGTGTTGGTTGGATGAGTGATTGTGGAAGAGTTTTGGTGTGGTATGTTATGTTGTTGGGGGTGGGTAGGGGAGTGAGTGGGGGTGAATGGAGAGCAATGAATATGTTTAGGGTGTGTTGTGTGTGTCTGGATATGGATGGTCTGAAAGTAGTGAGAAGACAGAGGAGAGGAGTGGTTGGAGGAATAAGTGTGAGAATGTATGGAAGCATATTGGGTTGTGCTCCATGTGCAAGAGGTATGCCCAGTAATGAGGCATACACTTTTTCTTTTCTTCTTTTTGCCTGGACTTCTGTGTTGGGATGGAAGCGTAGGGTTCACAGTAGAGCTGATAGGGAAGGTGGTTGGGGTTGGGTTTATCTCCAGGCTGGTATGGTACAAATGGAGGAAAACAGAGAAGTGAGATGGTTGGAAAGGATATAATGAAGAATGTGAATATTATTTGTACAACTCTTAATGTTAGAGGTTTGGGTAATCAGGTGAAGTGAGTGAGAATTGGGAAGTATATTCAAGAACTGAAGGCTGATGTAGTTTTTTTGCAAGAATCATATGGGGGGGGCGGAAGAGGGAGGTAAATTTTCCTGGCTTTGGGAAAGGGAAAAAATTTATGGCTCCCGGAACGTCAAAATGTAAAGGGGTGGGAATAGTAATTAACTCCAAGGTGGACTTTGCTGAGAATAAAGTGTTAAGAGATAAGAACGGAAGGTTTGTTTTTGTTCAAGGTTGCTTGGAGGGAGAGCCGGTAGCATTAGCATCAATTTACCTCCCAAACAAGCACCAGCTGGATTTTCTTTATAAGTGTTTACAGAAGCTTGAGATATTCTTGCCTTATACAAAAGTTGTTGGGGGAGATTTTTAATGTTAATCTGCAAGGGGGGGAACAGTCCCCAAAAGAATAAGGTTGTGAAGTTTAAAAAACTATGTGAGAAAATTGGATTATTGGAACTATTGATGGAGTTGTTCCCTAAGGATTATTCATATTCATTTTATTCTAGCTCACATGGAACATTTTCAAGATTGGATGGTATCTTAATATTGCAAGAGGCTAGGAATTGGGTGAAGGGGATGGATATTGGAATGATTAAAATCACTGACCATGCCCCCATATCTGCTTATCTTCAAATAGGTCATATTAATAGGTCTTACTCTTGGAGGTTTAACCCTTGGTTGGTTGCAGGCGAGCAGAGTAAGTTAAAAATTAAAACAGCAGTAGAAAGGTATTTTGAGGAGAATCAAGACCCAGATATCCCATTAACAATAAAATGGGAAGCAATGAAGGCTGTGATTAGGGGAGAATGCATTCAGAGTCTGGCAATTTTAAGAAAAAGAAAAGATGGGAGGATTAAGGAGGTAGAAGAAGAAGTTAGGTTATTGGAAGAAAAATTCAGGAAATCTAAGCAAAAGACGGATAGAAAAAAATTAGACCAAAAAGAAGAGTTGAAAGTTTTAGATATTAATAGAACCACATTAAAGATGTGGTATAGCAAACAAAAATATTATGAATTTGAAGGAAAAGGAGGGAAAATATTAGCAAATAAAATTAGGAATTATCAGGTGAGGAAAAATATTAGGGCTATTAGAGATAATAAGGGGGGATTGGAAACAGATCCTAAGAAGATATTGGAGACCTTCTTAGGATTTTATAACAGACTGTATGCAAATAAAGGAATTAAGGAAGAATAGGTTGATTGATTTTGTGAGGGACTGGAGCTCCCCAAAATAAGTGAAGAAAATAGAAGAGAACTAGATAAGGATATAACAGAAGAGGAAGTTAGGTCAGCAATTGATTTTATGAATGTGCAATCGCCACCAGGACTGGATGGATTTAATGTGGTGTATTATAAGCATTTTAAGGATATATTGGTGCCACGTATGACTGTACGGTACCAAAGTTTTTTAAATGGAGCTTCAACTCCACCTACCTGGTTGGAATCAAGGTTGGTATTGATTCCCAAACCGGGAAAAGATCAAACCCTGCCAGACTCCTATAGGCCAATATTTGTTACTAATATGGATTATAGAATATTTGCTAAAGTTATGGCAACAAGGTTAAAAATGTATTGCACAATTAGTGGGAGAAGATCAATATGGGTTTATACCCCAGAAGTACTTGGTGGATGCAGTTAGGAAGGTAATGGGTATGGTATATTTAGCAAAAAATAAGAATTTGCCTCTTACTCTCCTGTCATTGGATATTTATAAAGCATTAGATTCAGTGGATTGGAAGTATTTGTAATATATATTTAAAAATATAAATTTGGAGAAAAAATTCAAAATATAATTGAGGCAATATATACAGAGTCCAAAGCAATGATAGGAATAGGTGGGTCGGAAATGGGGTGTGCCCAAGTCTTAAGTGGTACAAAGCAAGGTTGTCCACTTTCTCCCATGCTCTTTATTTTAGCATTAGAACCATTAGCAATTAAACTCAAAAAGAATAGTGAGATTAAAGGATTTGAAACACCAGGGAAAGGGAGAGCAGAAGGGGAGCTTCTCACAATGTATGCAGATGATATAATGGTGACAGTTAAGAACCTGGGGACTGCAATTGCGCCATTAAAAGAAATTTTTCAAGGATTTGAAAAAGTATCAGGGTTAAAATTTAATTTTTCTAAATCATCAATGATGTGCTTAAATGTGAAACCTAAAACTCAGTTAGAAGCCTCTAAATCATTGGGTATTCCTATAGCAAATAAGAAGGTAAAGTATTTAGGGGTAATGATAACTAAAAATGTGAAAAAAATATTTGAATATTATAAAAAAATTGGAGTAGTATTCAATCAAAGCTGAGAACAAGGGAGAAAAGGAAGGACTCAATCAGCACAAGAATTGCTTTAGTTAAAATGGTTCTGCTACCCAGATTAACTTACCTTTTTATGTATTGCCTTGGAACATACCAGAATGGATTCTGAAGGGGTGGCAAAGGTCAATAGATAGATTTGTTTTTGCATCCAAGAAACCAAGGACAGCTGGTAGATATAGGTACCATAGGATCCAAGATGGAGGATGGGGGATTCCCAATTTGATAGTATGAAGCTTATCAGCTGAGACATCTTATGATTTGGTTGGAGGGAGTACAGGGGGAAGATTTGGAATGTATAGAGCAGGAGAATTTGGAAGCAGTAGGAGGGAAAATAAGAATCTTCGAAAGGAGGATAAAGAAAAGAAAAGAAGAAAAATTATCAACATTTACAGGGCCTCTTTGGGTATGGGAGAAGTGGGGGGGGGAGCTTTTTCCTGACCTCTCTCCACTTACAAAAATATGGTATTATGAAAAATTTGCCCCATTAAGGAAGCTCATCCCAAAAGAGGAAGGGGATAAAATAAAGGAGATTTCAATCCAGAACATGGATAAAATTTGGGAAACAGAAAATATGATGGAAGAGGAAAGTAGAATTTGGAATAAGATTAATTGGTTACCAAAAAAAAAAAAATCTCCTCCTTGTTGAAGGAGAAAGAAGTTAAAGATTGTGGTAAAAGAATTATTACCCCCTTCGGGGAATTAGTGAAAGGATACAGGATAGATAGGACCAAAATAGTTTCAAAATTGTACAAGGTTTTATTAAATATGGGGAAATCACTAAAGGAAAGCTTAAAAGAATATTGGGAGCTAGATATTCAGGAACAAATTTTAGATGAAGATTGGGATAGAATCTTTCAGCAACCACCCTTTGTTACGACCTCTAGGATAATCCAGGAGCAGGGGTTGAAGCTGATACAAAAATGGTATTACACACCAGTAAGGTTGTATCATATTACAAAGTTAGGAAGCAAAAACCCAGACTACTAGTGTGTGGACTCGTTATTTCAGACCTGGGGGGGGCACAATATTTTTTCACAGATACATACCTCTAAAAATTTGGTGTGTCCGATGGCCCAGTGCATCTTATGGGGCAAAAAATATGGTAGTTCTTATCAATAACAAATAAAGACATTTCCAGATTGCCACAAAAATGTATGTATGACATTTCACAATAATTTCTGCATAATAAATAACTCTATCCAGTCACAAGAAATCTGGCAAGTAGGACTTGCTTCAGATTTCAAAAAATCTTAAATTGTGTGGTAGTGAATAATTCTAAAATACTGAAAAGGTGCAGGGTTTGGATGAAACTGTGGCACAATTTTGACTTCCTGTATGCATTTGTGCATTCGTGTGTGTGTGTGTTTGTTTGTTTGTTTGTTTGTGTGTGTGTGTGTGTGTGTGTGTGTGTGTGTGTGTGTGTGTGTGTGTGTGCGCGCGCGGCTGTGAATATGCATGCAAGAAGTTAAGAGTGTACGAGAGGTTCATCCAGCCACTAAATTTGGAGGGTCCCCCCCATCCCTCAGAGACTTTGGCCGTTACTTCACGTCCCTTTCATCGCGGTTCGTGGTCCCGCTTGGTACCAGTACGAAGTAATCTTACTGCACATCCATTGTGTGACAACGGGAGTTTGTCCCAACCACACCCCCTGAACTGCGATTTAAGCTGGATGAGTGATTCCCCTCCCTGGCCTCAGGAATCTGCTTGTCTTGCTTCTTGTTCCAAGATGAGAACCCGTGAAGTAAGCCTTTTCGTGGAACGTGTGCCAATTGTAGCTTGTTGCCACCTAGTGGCAGGAGTGCGAAGTGACATTTGCCAGTAAATTCCCTATGGAGTTAGCAATGCAGTGCTGAGATTTAAAAAGAGAAATGCCTCAAAGTTTGCTCCGCAATGCATTGAAGGCAAGGCTGCGGAGAATCGAAAAATCAAAAAACGGAAGGTCGGACTGAAAAAAAAAGAGAACAAAGGCATAGAATTTCACATCTCATCACGGAACAAGGACGTGTGGTAACAGTCGTCCCAGTATCATCAATCACGCCTGTGGGTACACGGGAACAGGGACCAACATCAACACGCAATGAACTTCTTCCCAGCACGAGAATGGACATGAAGTAATCGTCTTTGAGATTAGCCCTTACTTCCTGTTGCTTCTTTTGCTAGCTGCCTTTCCTCCTTCCTTCATTTTCTGGCAAGAGATGTGAGATGATATAATTCCATACTATACATATTAAAGAACACAGCCATGAAATGTTAATAAATGGTTTTTGTTATTGTTGTTTATTTGTTTTCTTTTGATCAAAAAACATCCTGAGAATTTTTTCCCTTTTCCTAGGGAAGAGCTGAGGTTGAATAGATCTCACCATACATTTTTCTGCACTAAAAAGGAAATCAGCAAATTCCAAATCACCCCAACAGACAGCACCTAAATATTATTATAATTTTATCATTTAGCAATTAAGTTATGGTTCTAGGTTTATGATTTCTGACTAGCTGAAGTCATGCGAAGAGATGTAAAACAGGTGTTCATGTTAACACAAACAAAACAAAACAGCAATGGGATGACTGCAAACAGACACAGAAGAGGTAGGATCAATGGCTTCTAAGATTTTGGCCCCTACTCATTACTATGATCAAAATGGAAACCAGACCTTCATAGTAAAACTTAGATCTTTTCCTTGAATGTTTTCCATCCACCAGTTGCCCTGCTATTCCAGTGACATCCTCATTAAACTTGTTAGAATTCTTATTGGTTTCTTCAATATTTCATCTTTGGTTTCGTTTCAAAGAATTTAATGAGGCCAGGCAGTGTTTGTTTTGAGCTGGTGTTAAGCTTCATTACTGCTTGGAAATGGCAAATGCTCAACTATGTTTTCCACAGTGTTCAGCCTGCAGGTTTATCCAACAGGGTGTCTCACAGCCTTGTAAGATAGTTGGACTTATTTGATTTACTCTTGTTGGCATTCACAGGTGGCAATTTGTGATATTAAAAGCAAAAGTCAGACAAAAACAGGACAAGCAAATTTAGCTATATAGTGCCCTTAAATTTGTTTCCCCTTCAGTTTTTGTTTTCTGTTACCCTGCGTGAAACCCAATCTTCATCAGCTTGGAGGGTCCAGAGAGAACAGTCAGGGGAAGCTTTCCTGCAGATTTGATGTCTCTGGGTGCCTTGGGAACCATTTAATAGTTCAACGAATCTGCAAATCAAACATAGCTAAAAAATCATCAATGTGTGTTCATTGGGGTATCAATACATACACATACAAATTGATGTATGAGGGTTGATTGAAAAGTAAAGACTCAATGGCTATAATTTTTTTTTATTTGTTAACTGATTTTCAAAATTCTTTTGGTACCTGATAGGTACATTTGTCCTCTATGTAATGAATTATTCACTTTTCAACATAGTCCCCATCCCTTTCCAAACACTTGCGCCAATGCACGACTAGTCAGGCAAACCCATCAGAGAAGAATTCCAGTGGTTGTTGTTGGCACCAGGATTTAATGGCAGGTTTCACCTTGTCATCAGAATGAAAGGAATGTCTCTTAAGGTGCTCTTTCATCTTTGGGAAGAGTTGAAAGTCTCAAGGCGCAAGGTTGGGGCTGTACAGTGGGTGTGGTAGAACCTCCTTCAACTGCAGGTGGTGCTATGCCTCTTGTGTTTTGTGTCTCATTGTTGTGCTGCAGAACAGGGTCTAAATTCGTCCAGATGCAGCACAACCATGCACAAAGCTTCTCCAAGTGTTGAGAGTTTATTGTGGTTCCCTCTTCCAAGAAGTCAATGAGCATGACACCTTGGAAATCCCAGAAAATGGTCACCATGACTTCCCCTGCAGATTGGACCACCTTGCAGCACCTGCAGTTCAAGGAGGTTCTACTTCGCCCACCGTACAGCCCCAACCTTGCACCTTGCGACTTTTATCTCTTCGCAAAGATGAAAGAGCATTTTAAGGCACATCACTTTCATTCTGATGACACGGTGAAAGCTGCCATTCAATGCTGGTATCAACAACCACCACCAGAATTCTCCTACGGGTTTGCCTGAGTAGTCATGCATTGGTACTGTTAAACGTCTTACTATTGCTTGGTCCAATTACCCCCCCACCCCCCACAGAGCAAATAATGAGTTACATTAAAGTTAAAAAAGGTTTATTAAACTTTAAATAGAAAACAAATTTCCACATTAAACAGTCTGTATTGAAAAATGTCCCTATACTTGTTACACCCTCTCCTAAAGCTGGATGGTATGCATGAAGGTAAGACTCTCCATCTCAACGGCCATGAGGAGAAATTAAAACTGTCATTTTCCTGTCTGTTTGACCGATAGACCTTTCAGAAAGGAGGGTGCAGAAAAGAATGTTAGTATAGACAGACCAATAGTAAGTCAGATCAGGGTGATTGGCATACCGCATTCTGAGACTATTGATCTGCATACTCTAACAGGTGCAAGTGCCTGGAAAGGGACGGGGACTATGTTGAAAAGTGAATAGTGCATTACATAGAGGACACATGTAGCTATCGGGTACAAAAAAAATGAAAATTGTTTAACAAATGAAAAGGTTACAATCATGGAAGCTTTACTTTTCAATCAACCCTCATATTAGCACCTAATGTCCTATTGAGACTATTGTTCATCTAATGAGCCTATTCTGGACACTGTTCATTTTATGAGTCTATTTCAGACCAGGGTGACATGAGGTCAAAGTGGACTATACAATGGAGGACTCTGAACTAGCTTTCCTCAAACTGATGAAGCTGTTTGGATGAGCAGCAAAATGTTTCAATCTCTCAAGAAAAGAAATCCAGTCACCATGACAGCTTCCAGAAGTCATAGAAATGTGAGAACATTTGAATCTGTTAGCAGGGTTAACTAAAGAGATGTTAGGAAAAGCCCAGGTGGCACACAAACAACATGATAAAAAAGTGCAAGCCAGGAGCTTGTCCCCAAGTCAAAAAATGCTGCTGATGTTGCCAACAGCCTTGACTCAGCAATGGCAGGGACCCATCAAGTTGGTGAGCAGAGTTGAAATAATGGACTATGAAACTAGAATACCCAACAGATATAAATCCTTGCAGACCTACTATGTCAACATGTGAAGGGGTTGGCATGATAGAGAAGCCATTTTTGATAATAAATTGAAAAGACCAGCTTAGGACTTGAGGCTGCTCCATTGATTCTAATGAGTCTTTCACTGGTTGTGACTTATTACAATACAGTGTTGAATCAATGAAACGTTTGGCGCTGTTGACTCACCATATTCCCATGGTTAAAATGGGTCTATTCTATTGCAACATACTAGGTTGAACAAGAGGATTTCAATCAAGCTGATTCAAATGTGATGGGATAGCTGTTGTGCTTATCCTAAAAAAATAAATCTGAGAGAACCATTTCATGTTCTTTTCTGCCAAGCTTGGCCTATCTTTGATAATTCATTAGTCTGAATGCCTTATTTCCATTAAAACAAGTAAAGGCCCTTAGATTCAACAGTACTGCAGCTGTAGCCATGGTAGTTGCAGGATTCTGGGAACTGTAGTCCCAAAAAGTGACTTTTCTAGGAACCATTTCTTGTTCGGAAAAGCAGCAATACTTTCCTTATGCTCTGTGTTATGGCTTTTTGCTTCTTTTAGTTTTCTCTTTAAAAGGAGTTAATACATTTTAATAAACACCAAAGCACAATTTTGCAACACGTGAAAAAATTAATGGATATCCCAGTTTTCCTCATTTTCCCCTCTCTTTCTTTTGGGAGGCGGGGAAGAATTAGAGATCAGAACCTGCTAAAAGAACACACTGGGCGTTTATACATGACCCCTAAGCTCCGCTGCAAATGGCTCCCAGCTCCGGAGCTTTAAAATGTTTCCCCACCAGCTCCGGAGCTAACAGAAAATTAAGTGCGACCACGCCCCCCTAAGCGCGACCCAGCGCAGCTTTCAAGTACCTGCTCTGGGAGAGTGAAAAATTTTGATGCAGAGAGTGCCGGGCTCTCCTCGCTTCTTTTTGTTGTTGTTGTTTTGCCTCCCGCCCCTTTAAGAGGAACCAGGAAGTGACCGGGGCTCGGAGCAACTTCCACCGGCACCGGAAGTAAGGCTTTATTCTTTTGTCCCTTTTTAAGGCTTTTTTTCCTCCCTTCCCTCACGCACACAGAAGCAAGGAAGTGCGGAGTGGTGGGGAGGAAGAAAGAGCAACGAAACCCCAAGATCTCTGGTCCGAATTTAAGGGGCCAGCGGATCCTAGGGGTCGTGTGAAAAGGCCCACTGTTACAGCTAAACATCCTAATGGTTGTAATTCTTGCACGCAACAATGTACATGAAGGAAAGCAAATATTTTAATGGAAGCATAACCAAATGTATGTCTCACAGAAGTAGTTTTCAATCTGTTAATAGTCCTTTAAGAAATAAGGAGAAAATGAAGCTGTTTAATTTATAAGCTGCACTGTCTTCTGTTCATTACCTTGTGTACTCAAAAGAATTTGCCAAAGTGCACTCAGTGCAAAGACAGGCTGACAAGGACCTCTTTGAGAATAACTTGCCAACAGCTTGAATGAAAGTCAATAAATCTGTAACAGGTGCTTTGTAGCAGCAGTCGAGTGACAGATGGATTAGATGCACCCACCCACCACAAACCTATAGAACAAGAGAGGGAGTAGGAATGAGGACGACAGGCAGTCTCATTAACTATGGAAGAGACCACAAATACAGTAAATGAACAATTAAAGATATTGCACAAGGCAATGTATGTCCGTGATTCCAGCTCTTGTTTGCTGTCCCAGAGACTAGGTACCAATAAGCTAATTCTACCCTCAGCTACAGAGAAATGTGGCTGGAAGGTCTCAAAGTGATTTCATTCATTAATTTGAAAGAAAGAGGTTTGGGGGATAAAGAAGAAAGAAAGAAAGAAAGAAAGAAAGAAAGAAAGAAAGAAAGAAAGAAAGAAAGAAAGAAAGAAAGAAAGAAAGAAAGAAAGAAAGAAAGAAATTGGAACTATCCCTTGCACAGAATCATTTTAGTTTATCAGTCTTTATGCTCCTTTAATGTGTTAAAACTCTGGTCATGTAAACATAAGTGGCTCTAGGCCAGGGATGGCAAACCTATGGCACACGTGCCAAAGCTGGCACGGAAAGAACTTTTGCCTGGCACGCGACATGCTCCTTGCCCCCCCCACTTCCCCTCTGCTGGACCAGCCATGAGGAATTTGTGGAGGGGGAAGGGGGGGCAGGGAGCATGTCAGGTGCCAGGCCAGGCCTGCCATCGCCCTTGCCATCGCCGCCCTTGCCGTCCCGAAAAACTCACAAAAACTATCAAATATCCATGGTTTTGGGATGTGCAAGTAGCATCTGCTTTTCTTTGGTCTGAATTATTTGGCTAACACATCACAGGTCACTTGAAGCCTGTCCACTATGATTCATATCCAAATATTGCAAAATATTGTTATATGTCTGTCCAAATAGTGAAAAAGTATGGAAATGGACAAAATACATGCAGTCAAAGCTGTCACCATTTTCTTTCCTTTCTTCTTTCTCATACTACCCCTATACTGGATAGTACATATTAGATAACCTAAGGCCCTCTTCCCAATGTGACCTGATGCACTCACGTCCTGCACAAAGGCAGACATTTTGATCAGTCTGTTAGACATAAATATGTAGCTGCCTGAAGAAGAATATGATGATGAAGACCTCCAATTGTTTCTCTCTTATGAAAATGGGCCTTAGATGAATTGTAAACTCTATTTTTCAATATCCTGGGCTCAGATAGGGGCTGCCAATCACATAGGGCTCAGTAGTTGTAGTTTTCAGAAGAACTTGGGCTAGTAGCTCAAGTACTAAAAAGATTGCATGCAACCCCTTGACCAAAGGTCATTTGCCTCTGAGGAGCCCACAAGCAGGACATGAATGCAATCAGGCCTTTCATTCTCAATGGTATTATTTCTCCAAAAACAAAGGAATAGTTTTACCTGATTTGCAACATCCCACCATAGGTCTCAGGGCCAACATCTGAGATCAAGGGGAGACCCTTGATCTCAGATGCATGTTGAAACTTAAGATGTCACAGAGACAGAGCAAGCAAGCTTTCTGAAGGAGTAAAACAGTTATAAAACACATACAATCACTTTAGTACGGAGGTAGTAGGACCTGGTGCCACCTGGAAATGGGTAGACATGGACCACCATGTTTTAGAGTCATCTCATGTGTGGAAAAATCAAGGCTTCTATTCCTCCATTGGTGATTGCCCAGTGAGATTTATTTCCCCAATCAGAAAAGCATAACAATTTCCTTGATCCACCACAAAATATTCCCATAGCACTTTCTGTTTCCCCCACTGGCTGTAATCCTGTGGTTTAGCACAGCAAGTTGCAGCTATTGTTGGTCCACAGAATCAGTGAAATTTATGAGGAAGCTAACTCATGCCTAGATGCCCCAAGCACATCCAGTCTCACCTGATCTTGGAAGCTAAGCAGGGTTGGCGCCCTGGCTAGTACTTGGATGGGCGACCCCCAGGGAATACCAGGTGCTATAGCGGCCTGGAGTAGTAACTGGCAAACCACTCCAGTATTCCTGCCAAGAAAGTTCCATGGACATGGGGTCAGGAAGAGTTGGTCACGACTGTATGACACAACAACAACTCACCAAATCCACACTGACTCAATGGGACCTGCTCTAGTAGTCATGTACTATATTAAGCAACAGGATTTAACTAGAGGCTTCTCTCTCTCTCTCTCTCTCTCTCTCTCTCTCTCTCTCTCTCTCTCTCTCTCTCACACACACACACACACACACACACACACACACACACACACACACACAAACCATACCATATACTAAATGTCTTGGGATAGAAAGGCCTTTACAGAGAAGTTGTTCTCCCATTATTTAATCTATAAATCTTTTAATATCAAACCTGCCTAGTTGTGTGAACAGCCCTAAGTCAGCTCTTTACTCCCAGAGTATTCAGATGAATTGGGCAGGGCCATCACACTTTGATATCAGCATGTAGTTGGTGATGTGATGGTTCCAGATTCTACCAGGAACTGTCTCTGGGACTGTTGGGAATAAGAAAATGGGGAAAAGGATACTTTTTATTAAAGACATAGATATATCTCTTGTTTCCATGATAGGCAATACCCTGTTTCCCTGAAAATAAGACCTCCCCCCAAAATAAGCCCTAGCAGGATTCCTATGCATTTGTTAAATATAAGCCCTACCTAGTGATGGGTGTGGCTATGGTTGTGTGCAGGGCTGACATTCAAGCATATTATACTTAATAAATGTAAGACATCCCCTGAAAATAACCCCTAGTGTGTCTTCTTGAGAAAAAATAAATATAAGACAGTGTCTTATTTTCGGGGAAACACGGTATATATAGGCTTCTTGATTAAAACTGTGCTCACAACCTGGAGTTCAAATCCCAGGTAGCAGGCTCATGGTTGACTCAGCCTTCCATCCTTCTGTGGTCGGTAAAATGAGTACCCAGTTTGCTGAGGGAGGGGGCAATGTGTAGCTTGCATACTGTAATTAAGCTGTAAACCGCCCAGAGACTACTTGAAGTGGTATGGGGCAGTATATAAGCAGAACACTTTGCTTTGCTTTGCTTTAATCTGGTGAGAAAACCTGGAGGTAATTGTTTTCTCAGCCAATACAGCAAGTTATTTTTAGACAACTGATTGCTTGGCTATTATTTTTATGGAAGGATTGTCATAAATGAATTCCAGTAGATGGCAGTAGTACACAGAGCTATATTAGCAGCACATACAGTCTATATTTGTGACTCATGCTGTTGCCTCCTGTTCTGTTGATGTTTTAAAGCAGCACTGAAAAATATATAACATAAACATAAACAGTTCATAATATTCAGGTGTCTCTTTACAGAATGTAAGTAAAAGCCATTTAGATTTAATTTTAAAAATATCAAGATAAAGAGTTCATTTTTAAAACTTGCAACTATAGCAGCAGCAAACTAACAGGAGTGAGTAGAGATGGGCACAAAACGAAAAAGAATTCATTCCGTTATTCGTTATTTGTTTTGTTACATAATGAAACAAATAACAAAAATTGTGATGAAATTGGAACGAACAGAACAGAACCACAAAAATTAGGTTTGTTACATTTCATTTTCGTTAATGGCGACACACAATGAAATGAGCTGTTTTTAGATGTTAAAAAAAGTCCTGAATATCCGTAAAAACCCAGCAATAATTATTTATTCTGCCTGGTAATACCTACCAGGGGGGTGGGGTCCTTAAAACGTGCATTTATGTCTTTTCTCAGATCGCTGTATTTTTTTTCCTTTAAGGGGAGTTAGGGGACATCGACCCAAAATGGCTCCCAGATGCCTAATATTGATTTCTTGTGCATTAAAACGCCCTGGACATCCATAAAAACACAGTGATAATTATTTGAAATTATTACCTACCAAGGGGTAGCGGTCTTTAAAATGTTTGTTTTTGTCTCTCTTCCATCATGATGTATTTTTTCTTTTCCCTTTAAGGATGACACAAAATGGATTCCAGCCACAAGATGGATGCAAGCCATGTGATGGGATCATGTAAATTCTTGGACAATTTCAACCAATAGCATGCCCAGGTTGCAGACTGGGTATGTGTGGCAGCCACACAGGGCATAAAAAGCTTTGGCAGCTCCCGTCCTCCTTGCAGTCTGCAGTGGGAGTTAGGGTGGGATTGCTGTCTCTGCGACTTGTTACTTTAGGCCAGGCAGGCAGGTGTGTGTCTCTGTGTTCCTGCTAGCTGCAGCCTGGCTCTTAGGGGAGAGAAATAAGAGATTTCTCTTGCAACCTCCCTGTGTGTGTTCGTACCTCTCAGTGAGTACCCTCCCCTGCCCTTCAGTGCAGTCACTCTGTGGCTGCCTTACGCCCTGGGCAATGCCCGCCACTGCCTTGGCAGCCTCCCTGCGTACCCAGTCTATACTGTGTCTCTGCCAGCATAATTTTTTGTTAGTGTTTTCCCTCTGGTCTGGGGCGTTGGGGGACGTCCACGTGCGGAAATGCTTTAAGTCGCGCAAAAAGTGGGTAAAAACAAAAAACGAAAAATGAAAAAAGAAACGAATTTTTTCAAAAAAATCACAAAAAATAAAAATGAACCGAAACAGACCCACAACGAAAAATGAAAAACTGAAACATCATTTTTTTCAATTTGTGCCCATCTCTAGGAGCGAGACTAATTATTATAACTAGAGATGGGCACGACTTAGCGGTATTCCCATTTCCGTTACTCGGTTCCGTTACTCTACGGAAACGGTAACGGGAATTACTCCGCCAGACTTCGAGCTCGAACCGACGAACGAACAATTTTGGTCTGATTTGTCGTGCTTGTTCCTTGCATCGCGCGATCGCGCGATGCCACGCGGCACAGAAAAAAAGTTTTTTAAAGTTGAAAAAACCCGGTTCCCGGCTGAAAAGCAGGCGGAAAAATGCCTGCCGTGCCTCAGGGCACCTACCAGAGGGGTTGTTTCTGGAGGTCCCCGGCCTCCCCCCCATCCCCCATCCTGGGCTGCTCTGGTGGGACTCGCCGCAGGCTCACAGCCAGCAAAAAGCCCAGTCTCGCCGCCGGCCACCGCAATTAAAACACAAGCAAGCGGCACGGATGACACAGGAAAAAAATTTTAAACTCTCCCCCCACCCATTCCCGGGCCAAAAAAGCAGGCGGAAAAATGCCTGCTTGACTAAGGGCGCAGGGCACCTACCGGAGGGGTGGTTTCTGGAGGGGGGTCCCGCCTCCCCCCCGTCCTGGGCAGCCGGACTCGCCATGCAATGCGGTGCGGGCGGAGGATCCAAAATCGGGCGGCGAACGCAATATTGTTTTTGAAATCGTGGTCCAAAAACACACAAGCACAACAGAAACACGCGAAAATTTATAAACTGCCAGATTTTTCACAGTAGCAGTGGGTTTTTTCTTGCAACAAAATGTCTCTCCTCTCCTCCTCTGTCCTCCATTGATTTTTTTTTTTTACACCTGCGCAATGATGGGCTGGCCGAGTGGCCAGCCATGTGGGAGTGGACGACCATGCAAATTTTTGGAGCCATCCCACCAATTGCATGGCCACTTCACCATGGAGACTTCTGGGATGTGCCAAAAAGCCCCCTAAAACCTGCCCTAGCCCCCTAACCCTAACGCTAATCCTTGACTCCAGTCCTTACCCATACGTCACAGAATGTCTTCTTAGTGGGTCAGAGAGGCACCCCGAGGTGCAACCCACTAGCCCACCGTAACCTTACCCGTCACTAGCCTAACCGTAGCCCTTGCACTAACCCACCTTAACCCTAAGCCAGATCTACTTGCATTGCACTACACCCAAGTACGATTCCCTTCTTTGTGAGACATGGCGGTGCGAGAGCCTTAGGCATCACCTATGGCTCTGGGTTCACTGTCATCACTATTTTCACTGTCTGCAACTGGTATGCATATCCATATGGCTATTGCATACCATTTTGCAGCAGCAGCAGGTGAGGAGGGGAGACCCCCATGTAGAGGGGTCTCTTGGAGCCTGCTTCCCTTTCCTAGTGGGTGAGGATAGGAGGCACCCACGGGTGCCTCCAGGAGCCCGCTTTCCCTTTATAGCGGGCCAGAGGAGGCACCCACCCCACATAGGTGCCTCCAGGAGCCCGCTCCCCCAAAAAAACCAGTACTAACGAAAACAAAAAAACAAAAAAACAAACCGACTAATTTTTGCAAATTTTCACGAAAAACGGAAACAACCCGAAACGGAACCGGCCCGACTAACGACAACTCGAAAAATTTTTTTTCAAGTCGTGCCCATCTCTAATTATAACATTTATTTAAAGCAAATTTCCAAGTCTGCCTCTACAGTAGTTCTCTACTCAATCAGTTCCATTCTCTATCCCCCAGTTTAGCAAAAAAAGTAGACGTTGACCGCTCTCTAGAAGATAAAGAGAATCTGTTGCTTCATGAGTTTGTAGGAACAATATCGCTCCCAACCCCCCAAATGTTTAGACAACTACAACCAGCTATACTGGCTATCATGTCCAATGGTCAGGGTTGATATTATCTGTAATCAACAAATCTCTGGAGGGTACCTGACTGAGAAGGCAGTTATAGAACTTTAATTATAGCATAAAGCATTTTCAAAATTTTACAAACAGGAAACACGACTGTTAAAGAGTCACACAGTATTTTCACACATCTACTGAAGCTGCTTTTAATATGAATGAATAACCAAACCCAACGCATATCCTGGCCAAAGTTTTTCACCTACAGTGAAAATACCTTTCTTCTTACATAAGAAATACTGCTCATCACCAATGATCACATTCAAATAAGCAGCATAAGAGGGACCCTCAAAGGTGGTGTATATCCCTTTGCCTGAATTTAATGGTGACTAACAAGGGAAATAATTAAACCAGCCATTTTCTAAATCATTCTTTTTCCCTAGAAGCCTTCTAAGGGAGGCATGATGAAAAGAACAGCCCTTCTGCAGACACATGGAAACATACTGAAGTAATGTTCTGGTAAATGTGAAAATATAGAACCTCAAAATAATTGTATACACACACACACACACACACACACACACACACACACACACACACACACACACAAACACTATTTGAATCCATATAATCACCAATAACAATATGTAAGTTTCATTTAATTCAGTTACTGCTATTTTTTACCACGATCTGATTGATATGTTAGTAAGTCAGAAGAGACTGAGTCTCAGGCTGCTATTGCAGAGATATTTTTAATTGAAATGATGCCCAACGCGTTTCAGCTGAAAAAGCCTTCTTCGGGTACAATAGTTATTTATTTATTTTATTCCTGTATCTTTACTTTATATTATAAAGTCTTTTATAATATGTATACATTGTTGTATTATGTATTACTAACTTCACTGGATGCTCCAGTTCTTTTGGTTTACAAAGTGCCAGATGAAAAGATGATCTGATATGGCCATTCCTCTGATAGAGTTGTTGCTTTCAGAAGAAATTAATCCTCCCTTCTGGCTGTAGCACTCCCTGTGTATACCCAAAACATACTCCAGAAGGGTAGGAAATGATTTGGGCATATTTTCAGGTGGTCTGGTAGGCTACATTGAAAGGGAAGTTGAGAAAGTTCTGTTACACTAGCATATGGCTACTAGAGCATAGAGAAATTGGGCCATGACTGCATAGGTGCAGCTAGTTAAAAAGAAATACAACAGGAAACTTAAAAGCCTTGTTATCACTTCATTCACTTGCAAGTTGAAAAAGGTGCTGTCAGTTACCTGGCAGATGATGTTAATAGTTTTGTTCTTGGGAGGGCAGATACAAATTATCTAAATGTGATAAACTAAGCAGCATTTTTCCAAAGTTTGATAGAGGCAACCAAGTAAAAGAAATCTTTCTATCATATGGTTATTAGCTGGCTACAAGGTGTGACTATTGTACACCCAAGTCTCCCCCCCCCCCGAGTATTGCAATCTGAAAAGTGGATTGTGCAAATGGCCAGGAAAATCCAAAGGAAATCCCAATAAGTTTCTTGTCACGGATACACTTGTAAGCCAGTGTTGCCCTCTGACCCCTTAATTCTCCTATTCTATAATACCTTATTAAATGAATGAGGTTGATAAACTTGGAAATTATTTGTTCTCTCCCCCACACTTTATGCAGATAAAGTAAATTGTTTTTTCCACGCTCAGGCATGATTAAAAATGCTTTGTCAAGAACCCCATTTGATGCATAACGACTCTGGCTCTAATAGAGGAGAGAACATATGCTTCATACATGCCTCTGTGGTCCTGCCTCCTCTGTAACGCACACTGTGATTATCATTATGAAGACAATTTTCGCCTCTGTTCTCATCTCCACCCCGCTGGTTGTGGGTGAAATGGAAGCTGTTATGTGAAGGCTCATCTACTGCTCACCCGAACATCTGCCACAGGACGCCAACAATTATATGTCACTAGTGATCCAAGAGCAGATCCATCTCTAGCTGCCTTCATCCAGATCCCCTAAAGGACCATTTGCTTGTAGAAATAGACATCTATACATTGGCTAGCCATTTGTGGTGCAATCCTACACGAACTGGGAAGATGCACATGAAGTGTATCTCCTGCATTCTATAAATAGTTGGTGCTGGTGACTTGGGCTGGGGTTTGGAAATGATTTCTATGCCATAGTAAAGTGACATACGAATTAATCAACTAATCAGCTAACTGGCACACTGACTAACTAGCCACCCCTTCCCATCAAATAAGTAAATGACATCATGTCAGACTCTATTCATAGGATATCAAGAGTGTTATGCATAGGAGTGATGTGCAAATTGTGGCCCTGGGCTCACAAGTACAGTAGTCTGAACAGACTGTCCAATCAGACTTCCTCACCATACCCAACAGTTAAATTGTCTCCAAAATCAGTAATAGATTGCAGCCTGCAGTATTACACGGGGGAGAACAGTCCCCCCTTGCAAAAGAAGAAGAAGGGGATTTCTGTCCAATTTGAGTTTCTGACACACACACTTTTCTGATTAGTCTGTGTAGCTCCTACCTAGAGGATCCTAGGGAAGAATATTCTACCTTAACCTGCTGAAGTTGCATTTTCTCTGGTCACATGGAGTTGGGTGGGATGGCAGATCATATCAGAGGAATGTTGGCAGTACTACTAACCAGAGAAGGTCAAGGTACCCAATGTCTACAAATTATAAACCCTCTCATCAAAACATTCACAGAGATGAGTCCCCTTTGCTTCTACCCAGCCCTCCTTAATATATAAGGTTGAGTGAGACGGAATCTTAGACAATGTTCTATAGACAAGAGAAACTTCCACTGGAACTACCTTTAGGGAGCTAGCTGTGGTTGTCTGTTTCAGCAAAAACAAAACAGATTTTTATTTAGGCATGTCCCATAAAGGAAAGTTCATTAGCAATGGTAAAAACCCAGGCTAATAAACATTAATCATATTTATTGTTGTTGTTGTATGACAGAGGTACTCAATTCCTTTACAACACAAGCTTTAATGAAATACTGGCATATCAAATATGCTATCATTACAATGTTTTCTTACGAACAAACCATGATCTCTGTAGCTTGATCTCTATATTTGGATGCCATTTATCAATATTTGCCCTGTTATATCTCTCTGTCCACACAGTCCAAAAATAAAGAACTGAGACACAGATGCTAGAGAGAGAAAAACTAGGCCACATTTTATTAAACTTTAACCTGAAACTTTAACTTGAACCTGGAAGAGGCCAGTCAGTGCAGAATACAGGTAAGGGTTTCCACCTGACTTCCTCTCCAACTTTTGGGCAAGTCCCAAGCCCTGAAGTCATGCTGTCATTAACATCAACATGGTACTACCTGGCCAAAGGTTGGACCACCACCACCACCCTAGCCCATCAAGCTTCTTAATCTTAGATGGGCTGCAGCCTGGGGAGACCCACAGCCCATAACCCACAACACTGTAATCTCATGATCTAGAATATCATAAAATACTCCTTGGTACTCCATGGGAATTCACTGCTCCTTGTTCCTTCTGCACTACCTGGCAGTGTGGCCTATTTAGAAATGACCATACACCCATTCATGCCTCTTGAGTATGGCCTGCCACAGTGTAAAATACTGGTTTGGAGCCGGTGGGGGGAAAAACAATGCAGGAGAAATAAACAGAGAAGCTACTAAATAGTTGTTTCAGGATCAGCCCCAATAAGCTTTCAGAACAGATGGGAACTATCAGTGAAATAGGCAAAACAACCACCCATACCCCATTATTCAGAATGGAAACCCCACCCACTCCAGCAGAGGACTGAGGAAAGCTCCACAGAGATTTTTTTTTTCAAACCATGTGAGTAATGAATATACAGTAATTAAGTTTGCCTGGGTGTCCCAAAGTCAGTGTAGTTCACTAATGTAAATCACGGTGCCCTGAGATTGAAAACTTGGGGAGTGCGAAGAAGTGACTGTTCAGAATGACACAAATGGAGTTTGTGACAAAATATTTCCATCTCTCCTCACTTACTATTAAAAGTGCCAGTTAGCCACAGCCACCTCTAGGATCTTGCCAGATGAAGAGATCTGACAGTCTCAAAAGCTTGCATGCTTTTTGGTGTCTCTTGTCCTTGGCCGAATAAAGGAATTGCTGCAAAGTGGATTTAGCAGGCTTGCCACAAAAAAGCAGTCAACATGTCTGTCTGTCTGTCAGAGCTCACAGGCATAGTTAGTAACATAAAAGCAGTGTCTCTATTCAGGCAGCCAAAGAACTCGCAGAACCTGTTTCAGTAACAATTTTATTTCCTACCATACACCAATTGTACAGCACAGAACACAGTTTTGTTGTTTCTGATGTAAGAAATATTAATTGTATGAAGAAACAGTGTACAAACTACTCCAAAATAAAAAAATGCATACATCATTGCTGTTTACAAAAGGTCTAATTTACAGTATAGCTCATCAATGCAAATTAACGCCAGAAAGAAAATGAAACTGGAAGGAAGGGGAAGAAGGGGTATGTGTGGCACAGTACACCTTAGAAAACATCAAATACAAATAAGGTAGATAAATGTAAAGATACATCCTGAGAAAACAACCAAACACAGATAAATTAACATAAGCCATAGTAATAAATAGTTCAGCAAGAGATTGCTCACATGAAATTAAGTTAAATAAAATAAAATAAAATAAACATATAACCCATTTTTTAAAAATATTTAGTAAATTAACTGTTAGTCTCTGTTGTGAGTGAACTTGTTTTGTATGCATTAAACAGGTATAGCACATTCTTTAAACTATCAGTAACGTAGGCAAGAAAAAAACAGGTATAATAATTTAATATGAATTTGATGTTCTATGTCATATTAGCAGATAATGTAAATTTTGTCAAATTGTTTTCTTTAAAAAATAAATACATTGTCTAAGAACATACACCTCTCTTGTCTAGACTAAAGTTTTGGGGTGAAGCCTAACCCCATATGAACAGCAAGCCCCACCTAATGCAGAACAGCAACCACAAGTTTATGAAGGTAGGATGACCTTGAAGAAGTTACTCCAGGGGAGAAACAGTATAATACCACTGGATGAGGGATGCCGCTGAATGCTGTCATACCCAACTGAGACCTAAAGTAGGCCGTTTAAAACCAACACTTCCATGGTAGCACAGAAAAATTGAAACACACGCTCAATCCATGAATACATTTTACACTGAGGCACATACGCAGGGGAGACGTGTGCATACAAATAAAAAGGCAGCTCAGCTGGTTCTTTATACCTTCCTTTAAAACTCTGTGTGTGTGTGTGTGTGTGTGTGTGTGTGTGTGTGTGTGTGTGTGTGTGTGTGTGTGTGTGTGTGTGTGTGTGTGTGTGTGTGTGTGTGTGTGTGTGTGTAGTGAGGGGACAAGATTTGATTACTCATGTTCTCTCAAACAGACATTGGACCTTCTGTTGTAAGTGCTACAAAACTGAGACAGTCAAGAGGTCCACTTGGGATGCGTATGCCTGTTTCTGAGTGAGTGTTTTAGGGCTGCGGCATTTGTTGGGAGACCTACTGTTAGGGGAAAGGTAGTGGTAGTGGTGGTGGTGGTGGTGAATGACCCTTCAGAAATTATTGGATTCAACTCCCACTCTTGATTACCAGTGACCACATTGCCCACGATTGATGGGAGAGGCAGTCCAATGATATGTGGAGAGCCAGAGGATTCATATTTCACCCCATCCCTGCCTTAAAGGACTGGAAACAAATGGAAGCCAATGTCATCCTCAATCACCGCTCCAAACAGCTATAGTAACCGGATTTGAGATGGGCATGAACTGGTCCATCCTGGTTCAGAAAGGGAGCACCACAGATGTTGCTGCTCTCCTCTCCTGCCTCCTCAGCCGATCTAGCCACTCAGTGGGCCAAGTTTGCCATATTGTCAACTGATCTTCCACTCCAGGCTACAGCTCAGGCTTCCCTGCCCACTCTTATGTCTAAGTGGATGATCAGCCAAGAGGGTGGGGCAGAGAAGCCCGAGCTGTGACCAGGAGAGGAACATGGGTCGAGAAGCTGCCAGAAGCTTGTAAACAGGACCCGGTGAATGCCCCAATTTGAGTCTGAGGCGGCAGGGGACTGATTTGTCCCTAACTCTAACCCTGATCCAAAGCTACACAGGACTCTGATCTGTACCCAGGTCTTTTCTGTAAACACAAGCTTTCCACTAACTTCAACTTATGGCACTGTTCTGTGCATACCATAAGGAGACACAGATGGGAGGGAGGGGCAGTATTTCAGTAGTTGGCCACATGCACTCTTATATACCAGAGTTGGAAACCTCCAGAGATCAAGGTGTCAAACATGATGATCCATTCCACAACTCTCAGCCCAATGATCTCTTCACAAAAATGACTTTTTTAAACTAAAAAAAAAAAAAAAAAACACCTTTCCTTGCACCTTCTAGTAAATCTTATCTATAGATGTATATAACTAAAAATGGGAGACGGGAAGTGGAAGGTGCTAGGAGATCTTGATCATGGCCCAATTGTCCACATGTCCCACTTTATAAGCCTCACTTTTCCCCAGCTTAAAAAAAATGGAGTGTAGATTTCAGGGAAGCCCCAGGAATGCTGGTGACAGCTTAGCTTGAGCTCATGGAGGCCACATATGGCCTCTGAGTGCCAGTTCCCAATTTCTGTTATCCATCAACTTATTACTGTCCAGATGTCTTGGAGGAGGATGGGCCTTGTAGCCCAAGAGATTTGGATAGCAACATCTTGGAGGAGGTGATTAAAAACAATAAGCTCTCATTCCATGACACAAGATATGCTTTGCATGTAGGAAGTATAATACACTGAGCCAAACCAATGGTCTAGCTTAGTACAAAGCAACTTGGTATACTCATGGTGTGACTAAATAGGTATTTTTCTAGCAATTTGATCCTAGTTGGAGATAATCTAGTTTGCTCCTTTTCCTGGTTAACACACAACATACCTCCCACTAAGAACCAGCCCATGCCCAATTGATATCGACTCCCACCTTTTAGGTCACTATCAGGCTATTCAGTTCCAGCATGTCTGACTGTGGGAATCAAATCCAAGTGGATGGCTTAAACTGTCCCTTGTCTGAAGCCACTTGATGATCATGAGAAATGGAAAGCTTCCTTCCTGCTCCCCTTTCAAGACACAGCAGATGCACTGTGTAAGTTAGCCACAATTAAAAAGAAATAGAAAACTTCATCTCCCTTTTCCTCTGTAGGGGAGAAGGAAGGAAGCTTTCCATTTCTCAAGATTGTTAGGCAGCTTAAACAACCACAGAGGATAGGAGGAGGACTTTGTTTCTTTGTTTCTGTTTAGCTCTAGTTGTCCTCAACAGGGTCAACAGAGGTGTGATGTGGTCAATTCCTACACGGGAATGCAAGGACCACCCCAAATGGCATACTGTGCCTCAAGGCAACCCAGATTACCATGGTCTAAATCAGTGATGGTGAACCTTTTAGAGACTGAGGGCCCAAACTGCGATTCCAAACGCACTAATTTTTCGCAAAGTGCCAATAGGGCAATTTAATCTGCATACAGGTGGCTGTGAAGGGGCAATGTTGGGTGCCCACAGAAAGGGCTCTGAGTGCCACCTTTGGCACCCATGCCATAGGTTTGCCACCACTGGTCTAAACCAAGCCAGGCCAGAATAATTGGGCCATTTAGTAACCCTCTCAGATGGAGTCCTGTTAATTGTAAAGGAAGTTACTTTATGTGTAATTCAAACAATAGGGCTAAAACCATTCTGTGCGTAGCTATAGTTTACAGTTCTGATCATTCATCCTATTTTGCTGCTGTGCAGCTTCAGTTGACTGCAGTGGGGCCTTATTCCCATCTACCACCATCAAAAGAGAAAAGCAATCATAGGCTTCTCCCTTCCTATCATTATCTTGGCTTCCTTGCATGTACAAAATCATTAGTTTGGAATTCATTTTCCCCAATATGAAACTATATTGCTATTGGCCAATTGACCAGTTTTAATAAGGCTCTGTGTGAAAAAGCAACCAGACATTTAGAAGCCTGTCACATTGAAGGGAATTAAATGTGTGTGTGTGTGTGTGTGTGTGTGTGTTTGTGTGTGTGTGTGTGTGTGTGTGTGTTCGTTCCATTAATGAACCTGAATCAGAAAAAAAGAAAGAAAGGAAGAACCCTTACATCAACCTGGTCTTCCCTTGAATGGTTTCAAACAATCATTTTATGCAGGCTAAGACACCTAGTCAAGTCCAAAGCATTGTTGTTTGCTATATTTCATTATTGCTAAGTCTTCTTGAGCTTTTACAACATGCTATACTCAAGTTCATCCAGCAGAGGGCACTATTCACCTTTGTATCCCTGGTCTCTCTCATGCAATCGCAACCATTTCTTATTTCATTATTTTTTTTAAAAAAAAGCTGTTATAAAAAAGCAGGATGTGGTGAAAATAAAACTAGAATCACAGTTCTGTTATTTTGTTTCTTTCATAGCTTCCCCCTTCCTCCTGTACAAACCCAGTGAATTATTTAATTTACAGTATAACTTTCAGTCTATTTAAAATCCCATCAGAAAATAAATTAACAAACACGTTTGTAAAAATATGGCAGGCTGCAAGAAATGCTGTTAAAATATTAAAAACACCCACACCCACACACAAATCTTTGATTGAAAATAAATTAAAAATGTAAAAAAATAGTTACACACACCTTTTATATTCGCTTTACAAAATGAAAAGAGTGCAAAACAACAAGTGATGGAGAACAAAAAGGATTTGTACAGAAATAAATATATTCTGTGACTTGAGTCATTGCTGTTAATACAATAGTCTTATGTTTTTTTCTGTCCTTTTTATGACAGCTGGAAAAAATAGTGCAATGTTGTAGTTGGAAATGCAGCACAGCAATCAGGACTCTTAAGCAGTTCCGGTGCTCTTCGCAGATCCATCTGGAGCTCTGCTGTGTAACTCTGCCTGCCCGACAATTTCGCCACCCTACACGTGGATGCCCTTCACAGCCTGTTTGATGCTTTCCAGCAGAGCCTTGCAGTCCGGGGAATAGTCCCGCTCCAGATTGCTGTACATCTCTGTGAGTGTATTTACATAGGCTTCAAAATTCTGCTCACTGATTGGGCCCTAAGTGAAAACAAAACATGGGGTTGGGGGTCAAACAGCAAGGCAGTCATTGTTAAGCAGAAGAAGGAACCTCTCGGAGACATGTATCTACAGCAGTGTTCCCAACCTTAGGTCCCCAAACGTTATTGGACTACGACTCCCAGAATTACTGGCTGTTTCTGCTTGTGGTGAAGGTTTCTGGGAATTTAAGTCCAAAACAAACGGGGATCTGAGGCTGGGAACACTGATCTAGTGGACTTATGTGATGAGAAACTTGTTTTCAACTACTGGAGGCCATTGGAAGTGGAAGATCATCACACTTTTAACCTAAAGTTGAGGACCTTTATTTTTATTAAGAGTTCCATGCCAGTGGCTGGGTATACTGTACTTCAAAGCCCGTATGGATTACAGGAAAAGCAGAACAAGGAAGAGCGCCCCTTTCCTCTCTGCCTCTGCCACACATATATTACTCCCTCCTTTCATCCCCATTCCTTCTGGCCCAGCAAGTTGGCAGACTGTCTAGAAGTCTCAGTGTATTGCTTCCAGAGGGCTTCTGGGAAATGGAACTCTTGCAGTTAAGAGGAGGGCAGCAGGTTGCCCACTTCTATTTTAAGATCCTGGCTCTTGTTAGGATTCTGGAAGCTACTGAATGGCCTGACTACTATCCTCCCAGCATGGGAATTTGAGGAGCTGTCATCCAAAAATGTCTTCTCTCCCCCCGCCCCAAGCTATGGGAATTTAAAAAAATAGTGTGCGAAATAAGAATAGAGATGGGCACAAACTGCAAAAATGGTTATTTGTCACGATTCACAATTTATCAAGGTTAATGAATTATGAATCATAAGTGTATAAATCATTTTTGATGAGCCAATGAATTGATTCATTGGTTCATCTCACCTCCCCCAAGCCTGCCAGAATAGAACCAAAAAAGTAAAGTAAAAGTAAAAGTAAAAAGGAAGGAAGGAAGGAAGGAAGGAAGGAAGGAAGGAAGGAAGGAAGGAAGGAAGGAAGGAAGGAAGGAAGGAAGGAAGGAAGGAAGGAAGGAAGGAAGGAAGGAAGGAAGGAAGGAAGGAAAAATGGGCCAAAAAAGAAAAATGAATTGATGAATCACACATTTTGTTGCTTTGTACTCATCAGCATCATTGCTTCCAGTGAATATGGAGTAACAAATTTCTGATGAGCCAGTGTTTTTTAATGAATATAATGATTTACTTTTGGATTCATGTCCATCTCTGAATAAGAAACGTCTTCTACCAGATCGTGTATGTGGGGCTATCATGGTGATTTGGGGCATTCACATAAACCCTGGCCCTCAAGAGCTCCACTATCTGGGAGGAAGGTAGACCATCACAGTCAACACACATATGTGTAACCTGTTTCCAGGTGGTGGGATTTTTTGGGTGGTTGGCTTACATGTCAAGTGAAACCATCCAAAGCAGAGACTGTAAGTCATCTTAACACACTGAGAGGACTCTTAACAAGTGAAAGCCCCACCTTATCAGAATTCCCAGTCACAGAATATCCAGCTATGACTAATTGACTTCTTGGTTAGGAAGAGGGGATGCTTGGAGGTGCAGCTGGTGTGTCCTCCTCACCCTCACCCCCCCCCCAATCTTCATGTATTGAGGCAAATGCCTGAACAAGGCTAGTTAGTTTCATTAATTTGGCCATCAATGGTTTATTCCGAATTATGGTGCACTTTCAAATGTTTCCTCTGGCAGACTTGCACCGGCCCATAATTTTGTCTTAGAAATTGCCCCATTCTTGGCCACAGACCTACCATTTGTGGAAGCTGAATGTCGGCAAGACTGGAGATGAGGGCTTGGCTTAGACCTGCCAATTCCTTTAACAGGCTCTCATTGTTCTGCTCTATAAGTTTGTTCTCCTCTTCTATTGTTTTCAGGTTGCTTTCCATGGACGTTATCTGAAATCAGGAAGCAAGAAGACACACTGCAGGGTGAACTGTAGGACTCCTGACCTAAAAACACAGTCGACGCCTGCCTTCCCTGAGAAGAAGCTGGCCATAGCAACAGTAGCTGCCTCGGCCAAAGTGAATCTCTCAGATCCAGTCAGTTACATGCACGTCAGTGTCACAAGGCACTCCTAATTGGGGCAAGCCATGTTATTTCCAAACCAGTGGCTTCCACTGTCGTTCTGCAAGAGAAACATGTCGGAATTAAGCTCTAAGACAGCGACCATGCTAGATGAAAAGAGCGTTGTTTGTGGGAAGTGAGCTCACAAATGGGTGAAAGAGATGAAAGGCTGCAGGCCTCAGGCGAACATAAAATGGGAAGAGGGTCACTAGCAAGTTAAAAAGATGACAAGTTTTGCCTTGAGGCATGGAGGAGACATGTATTGTAGAGAGGGGATGCAGCAAGCTAGCAGCCGTTTTATGTGTCTGCGTTTTCCTTATAGCATCTCTGCTGACTCACTACAATAGAGTTTCTGAGGTACTTTCCTTGCGGGAGGGTATGTTATAGAAGGACTGGGATTCAAAACAGGGCAGAATGAAAAAAAAATGGAAATAAAAGAAACAATAAAAAGAAACAACAGCTCAGGTTGCAATGGGTTATTTGTATTGTACATCTGGCATAAATTGGTAAGAACGAACACAAACACATCAAAACATTAAAGGAAAACAGGAGCAAAGGGCTGAGAAATCTGTATTTCATAGACATGTGTCCTGACTGCTATGTTAAGAAAATAAGAGGCATGTTTTAACTTATTTGTAAGGGGAAAGACAAAGTGCTTACGGATGAAAATTACTAATAAATAAGAAGAAAACAAAGGTCAAAATATGGGGAAATGCTACATATTAGTAAGATGGATTTTCTAGGAAAAAAATGGAGATGAAAAGACCCAGAGGTGAGACAAGGGGACTGTTCCACTAAATAATTGGAAATTTGACATATTTAGCAAAAACAACTTCAACAATAAAATGATGTCATATGGGTTGGTTTAAATATACAGTGGTACCCCGGTTTAAGAATGCCTTGGTTAAAAAAAAAGTTTAGGAAAAAAATTCAAATGGAATGCCCTGGTTTACTTTTTTTCCATGAGGCATTAAAGGTTAATGTGTGATGTTCGCAAGAGGAAAAGAATCAGGATGCCTCGGTTTAAGAAAATATTAAAATGGAACGCCGTAGGCTGTCTTTTTTTCTGACCTCCAGACTGGATTAATTGGTTTTCAATGCATTCCCATGGGAAACTGCATTTTAGTTTAAGAATTTGTTGCAATACAAAACGGTCTGGAGAATGAACTAATTACTTAAACCGAGGTACCACTCGGTATTTCTTTTCTTTCTATTTATTTGCCTTATTTATAGGATATATTTCTGCCAATAAGGGGACTCAAGAGTTTTTAAAAGTAGAATTAAAAACATAATAAATATACTTTAAAATAAAGTAGAGATGGGCACGAACCAGAAAACCCATGGTTCGGGCGTGTCTGGTTTGGGCCCACCCTCGGTTTGCTTGTAGCACAATGGATGTACTGCATGAATCCCATGTCTCTGCAAAAAGCATTTGTTGGGTACATATATTATCTACCAGGGATGCAAGAAGTACTGAGGGTTAAACTACTGACCACTGGGCTTGTTGTTTGAAAGGTTGACATTTCAGATCCAGACAACAGGGAGTTCCCATTGCTGGTCCCAACCCAGAAGATTTTGGCTTATCTCCACTATAGTGTATGCTACCATTGTACACTCCTTCCATCCCTCACAGCTATCACATCTTACTGTCCATTTGTGGCTAAATGTCTTTGCTCCCATGTGCATTTATAGGTAGATATCAGATCTACAGATCTAATAATAAGGGAAACAACATAGATTCAATGCTGTTTTCTTGAACTGTAGTCAAAGTCACAATTTTTGTAACTGCAAAAAAATCAGAATAATGGATATATGCTGCTGAGACCCAGACAATTTGTTTTTACCTGTGTCTGAAGTTTCATCATGTCAGCTTCAATTTTAAGGTTGGATTCGTTTAGTTCTTTTATTTCTTCGTCCAAATGTCTGATTTCCTCCTCATTCTCTAAACCTGCACAGAATTTAATGAGTCACATCAAGTGTAAAATAACACCTGGCTGAAAAGATTGACAGATAGTATCCTCTGTCTAATGGCACTTTGTAAAACAACACTCTTAGGTTCAACTGCTTAAGTATCCTTCCATTTCCCTCAGGACCAAGACTGCCTGTTTATAATTTAATTCTATCCTGATGAGAGTCAGATCTCCAGTTCTGTCATATCAGAGGCAAAGAAACATTTTCATTTCGTTTCCTAGCACTGATGGAGCCCAGCAGGCCTTCCAGTGGCCCAATGTGACTTACAGTTGACCTGACAGGAAATATATGAGAAAGAGTTGAGAGGGCAGGAGGAGGAGGAGGAAAGAGCTTCCTACAGTACTATTTCCCTCTATTTCCAGAGTGGATTCTTTGTCGTGAAACTTGAAACGACTGCTAGGATTAGTTATTTTATACATAGATGTCATTTGCTCTGAAATGAACAAGAGGCCTGAAGTACACAAAAACCCACACACCTCAGTTGAACTGTGAGCCTCTGCACACTGGCATATAGTTATGGTATATGGTTTTTGGTTGTTGACCATAAATATATTTATTATTATTATAGCTACGGTATATGGTTTCCTGATAGCACTGTTTGGCATAGAAAAAAAGTCCTCATTCACTTGAATTTCTACTTAAAATGATCCATCTTTCCCCTGGGGCATGATTTTTTTTTGAGATGATACTTTTAAATGTAAAATAGGTCCTTGTTCTGCCTTCACAGACAGACAGGTCCCAAGAGTTAAATAGTCTGAAGATAAGGACTGTTTAAGCACCAGCCAGATTACACTGCATTTTACAGTGAAAACAGGCCTATGACACTGAGTATGACTACATACTAAAAGCTTTGGTGGAGAGTCAAGCTTTGTCATGAATGAATGAATGACATACTTCCTGCCTTCATTGCAACCCCATAAAGGTTTCAGGTACAGTCAGGCATTCTCCCCATTAACTCCCTGCTCTGGTTGGCCAACCCACAATTTTTTCTCACTCTCTGTTGCTGCTTTTAAGGAAGGATTGGAAGACCTTTGTGTAAAAGTCAGAACAGAAAAAGTTTGTTGTGCTAATTTTAAGAAGGGTAGAACAACAGTAATAACAACAACATACTGGAAGCATCACTGAGGATGCTCAACATACCGATATCATTAATGCATTGAACAGACATTGTAATTACTTAATGATATGGGAAAATTTGCAAATTCAGAGAGGAAGCCTTCAGCTGGAGATTAATAATAATAATAATAATAATAATAATAATAATAATAATAATAATAATAATAATAATAATAATAATAATAATAATAACAAGAAGAAGAAGAAGAAGAAGAAGACAGACAGACAGACAGACAGACAGACAGACAGACAGACAGAAAGAAAGAAAGAAAGAAAGAAAGAAAGAAAGAAAGAAAGAAAGAAAGAAAGAAAGAAAGAAAGAAAGAAAGAAAGAAAGAAATCTTGCTCCTAGGAGTGAGATGAAACAGAGACCAAGAATGGAGCTTTTTCCCATGAAGCAGAGGAAGAAAGTTTTTCGGTTAAAAAAAAAATACTTGGGATAATGCAGATATGTTATGCCACTTAGAACATTTTAAAATGTTCTCTATCTCCAGGAACTTGGGGGAGGCAAAAGAGGCAAAGGTAGAGCCAAACCAAATAGGATTCCTTGGGGTGGATTGACAACATGAATGCAAGGATCACTCCAAATGGCACACTGAACCTCTACCCCAGTGTTTTTCAACCTTTTTTGGGCAAAGGCACACTTGTTTCATGAAAAAAATCACGAGGCACACCACCATTAGAAAATGTTAAAAATTTAACTCTGTGCCTATATTGACTATATATAAAGTAATTTTTCAGTTTTTACCACGGCACACCAGGCAACATCTTGCGGCACACTAGTGTGCCGCGGAACAGTGGTTGAAAAACACTGCTCTACCCAACTTCAGTGAACCTATTTAGCCCAATTTATCAGGCTGCAATTGAGCCCATGTAGAAAAGTCCTGAGTTGTGACAGCATCGCACACTCAAATACTTTTGACATCTTACCTCCACTTGCTTTCAACTTGATGGTCATCAGTTCTTCAGATATTTTGCCCTTTTTTAAGGCTTGTGCATTCAAAGGGCACCCAGACAAACTGAAAAGAGTAGGAAAGGGGACCTATATGAAAGTTGAAACACATTTTGATAGCTGCTTCCAGTCTCTTGTAAGTTCAAGTCCATTTTATTATGGTGTTAGCAAGCATTACAGTTGCTGTGATGTGATCAGGTGTATAATGTTGCTATGACACAAATGCTTTTGTAGTAACTAAAATCTGGCAAATAGGTATACTGTATGTGGTTTGACTCCCACCAAGGTCTTTCTCCACAGCCCATTGTGAGTAGAGAAAAGAACCATACAAAGAACCATAAGGATATTAATTCAGTAGTTTGAAGCTAAGAATAATATTTTGTCCTTTAGAGCAGTGACTCCCAACTTTGGGTCCCCAGATGTTCTTGGGATAAAACTCCCAGAAGTCATCACCACTAGCTGTGTTGGCCAGGATTTTGGGAGTTGCAGTCCAAAAACATAAAAACAGAAGAACATAAGAGCCATGCCAAAGGCCCATCTAGTCCATCTTCCTGTATCTCACAGTGGCCCCTCCAGATGCATCTGGGAGCGGACGAAACTAGATATCTGTCTCCTGATACCACTCCTCTGCATCTGGTCCTTGAAGTACCCCGGTTTTAAGCCTGGATATTACACATCTCCCTCATGATTTGTAACCTGTGATTGACTTTTCCTCCAGGAATCTGTCCAATCCCCTTTTGAAGACATCCAGGCTAGATGCCATCACCACATCTTGTGGCAGGGAGTTCCACAGACAAACACCACACTGGGCCAAAAAAAAATCTTTTGTCTGGCCTTTATTATCATTTTGTATAATGGCATTATAATGTTGGCTGTTTTATTCTCAATCCGTTTTTTGATAATCCCTAGTATGGAATTGGCCTTCTTCACCGCTGCCACACATTGGGTAGACACCTTCATGGAGCTGTCCACCAACACACCAAGATCTCTTTCCTGATCCATCACAGATAGCTCAGAGCCCATGAGTTGATAGTTGAACATCTGGGGACCTAGGGTTGGAAACTACTGCAGATTCTCCATGTTCTAGTTAAAAGTCTGAATGGTTGGAAGACAACCAATGAAATCATGAAAGATTGTAGGTGCTGGACCTCAAAATAAGCTGGAGCATTTAGCAGAGAAGTTCATGCAGAATCCTAAAATAGTTTTCTCCCAATCAGTGCAATAGTTTTAGATATTGTATTAATATAGTTGGACATAAATGCAGATATTTTAAAAAAATCATAAAAAAGAACAAAGTGATACCTTCTGTGGGTGACAAAAACGTTATTCACATGGCCCAGTCCATTGCAGCCTGGTAAAGGGCAGTGTGGCAGTTCTTGTTTGTTCAGTTTCCAAGGCAATGAAGACCCATTGAGAGGACTTTCCTTCTGTCTCTTGGCAGCCATAGGACAACCCGAAGCAGTGCGATGTGAAGTGTATTTACCTGATATGTGACCTTGGCCATCACAGCCTAGCACCGGACATCTACAGAAATATAGCAACATTGAATTTATTTTTTTGCCCTTTATAAGAACCAGAGGAAAAGGTCCTCCTGAAACTACAAGAACTCAGAAAAAATGCTTTCTAAATGCAAAGCATATTTTGTTATACTACAAAAAGGTTGAAATATTAACATTAGTACCATTTTTAACAGATATTGATTGCACTCTCTTCCACCCATAAAATAACAAGCAAGTGGCGTCAAGTAGATTTTGACTTATAGTGACCATTTTTAGGGTCTTATCAATAGAGAATATACACATAGTATTTTTATTTATAAGACACATTTCCAGGGTCTTGTAGGTAGAGAATACTCCTTTCTTCTGGGAGCATCCTGGGACTGTGCAACCATACATACACAGGCTAGCCTTCCTTCCAGAAGGCACAATGGGGAATCAAACACCCTACATATAACTCTGCAGCCCAATTACTGAGCTACCCAGTCAGCAACAGGCAGGCAGGCAGACATAAAATGGGGGACCAAGGAGCTGCACTAGAGAAATGGATGTTACCACAACTAGTTCATGAGTCTCACTTTGCCTCTACCTCAAAGCTACATGTGCCATCAATTTTGCCCCATATCATCTGTTGAAACTCCAGCTGATATCAAAAGTGTGTGTGTGTGTGTGTGTGTGTGTGTGTGTGTGTGTGTGTGTGTGTGTGTGTGTGTGTGTGATTACAGTCATGACCGACACTTCATGACTCCATGTCCATGGCAGGAATACTGGAGTGTTTTCCAGTTCCTACTCCAGGCGCCTGCAGCACCTGGTAGTAGCCCCTTTTAAATCAAATGTTGCATTCACGAACAGAGTTTTTTTCATCCTGAGCACAGACACTTGTTACTGCCCTGCAGCCATCAGTCAGTGAACTGGAAATTGCTAAGCACCATAAAATAATGGTACTTGTTTCTTTTATTGTACTTTACAAGAAGATGCAAGGTTGGCGAAAAGAGAGCTTCGTGCTGTCAAACACACAGAACAGAATATAGGGCGTTTATACACAACCCCTAAGCTCCGCCGCAAATGGCTGCAAGGTCCGGACCTTAAAAATGTTTACCCACCAGCTCCGGACTTTGCAGACAATTAAGTGCGACTCCGCCCACTTTAGCACGACCAAACAGCAGTTTTCTTGTACCTGCTTTTTGGATGTGACAAATATTTGATCCGGTGTAAGGATAGTGAGTGCGGGGCTCTCCTGGCTTCTGTTTGTTCTTTTTTTTTTTTGCCCCGCCCCTTTAAGAGATCTGAATGCTGCCGGGAACAAAACGGAGGTAAACCGGCATTCTTTTCTTTCTTTTTTCTCCCTCCCTCAGGCAGCCAGCAACCAGGAAGTGCGGAGGGGGGTGGGGACAGAGGAAGAGCGAGGAACCCCTAAGATCTCTGGTCCGAATTTAAGTGGCCAGCGGATCTTAGGGGTCGTGTAAAAAGGCCCATAGTTGGGCTTCAACCCAACCAACTGCATGCAAAAAGGGGTACAGCCATATTTCCTTGTTTCTAAATTCATCTTGCTCATCTAAAAACATTCGATGAGAACATTTAATGAGAACATTTTGTGGAAGAGCTAAACAAATGCATTTTAAAAAGCAGGAACTTTCATACATTTTTTTTCTTAGATCTGTGAATTAAATACACAGAGCTACCCCACAGTGCCAAAAGATGAGTACTGAAGACCCAGGTGACTATGCTGTTCTTAGAGAAGCTCAAAGAATAAAGCTCATGGAAGCTCCCAAGCCCTGAGAACCAAGGTAGCCTCTAAGGATGTCTGATAGTTAAAGGAAGCCTCTCAACCCAACTGGATGTTAAGGGAAATTTGCATACCCTCAATTTAAAATATTTTCCTTCCCACAACATTATTTCCTCAGAAGAGATGACTCAGCAGCAGGACTAAGCCCAAATTACCATCTAATTAACAATCACAAAATGAAGGATGATGAATGCAAGATGAAGAGGTGACAAAGGCTGATGCCATGACAAACTGATGTCTTTCCCGACTTGAGGGAGCATCTCTCCTATATATTTGTTATATAGCTCGATCCTTGCTTATATTAGTCAGAATCTTAGCATGGGATTGTAGGAAGCTGAGGAGATGGGGTGGGGCTGTTACCACCCATCTTGAAAAGAGGAAAGCTTTATCTCATTTGGTCAGTCAGATCAATTTAGAGATTACAGATATATTTGGCTTCAACGCTCAAGAATCCTCCTGAGCTGTAGTTTTGGATACATCAGGGACAACACGATTCCCAGGAGCCATAAAGCTTGTCATCACAGGCTTCAATTGTAATTGTTAAGGAAAAGAAAGGATATGTGCTGTTGGATCAGAGGCCAAGCTCCTTTTGATGGTGAGCAGTAGGCTACCTCACTTACTTAAGTTCAGGGTCTTCTTTTTCCTCTTTGGTAGGAGTCACTTTGAGACCTCCTTTCCTGGCTCGAGGGCAGCCGGACAAGCTGGAAGAAGAGCAGAAAACAAAGCTATTATTCGCCTGTAATATAAACTCCCAGGATTTCTCTGGAAATACTTCACTTCTGTATATGCGAAGGATTCTTACCTTCTGTGGGAGGCATAATTTCCAGTCACATGACCAGAGCCATCACATCCAGGAGTAGGGCACCTATGAAAGGTAAGGGAGAAAGTGGGCGAAGAACAATCACAGCTAATCAAATCAGTTAGCATAGGAGAACTTGGAAATTTTCCACACTCCTGGTTTGGGCAAATTAGCTGGTTACTGGAAATACTGGAAAGGCTACAAAGGAATGGAACAGTTTCCATTTTGCACAGAGCTTTCAAGTGGAGACTGAGCAACTTGCACAGGCCTCTTGCCTTTCCTAGGTGCTAAAGACTGGTTGGAGCATAATTTTTCAGCTTGGAGGGGGGGGGGGGGGTTACAATATAGCAATCCTCTAGTCTTCTTATTTTACCAATGGCTGAAATTCTGTTGATTAGCATAGTAAGTTGCAACTAGAGTTGGCCCATTGAATCAATGGTACTTATAGAGGAGTTGATGCATGAATCCTCCAATTTAGTGGATTTACTCTAGATGTGACTTATTATGCTAAACAACAGGATTTCAGTCAATGAGAAGAGGAGGGCCACAGTAGCCTTCATGCCCTCCATTGTCACTTCTCCCTTGCTTATTCTGCACATAGCAAAAATACAGATTTGGATGGGGAGCCATCACAGATACAAGAACCTTTCCTCCTTAAATAATTGTTCTGTCATTGAGTGTTGACTGAAAGAAGATGATTATGCAATACGAGCAGTAATTTATGCACCCAACACCTTATTTTCAATCTTTAACTCACTTAAGCTCTTGGGAATTGGCAGCCATCAAGGATTTCAATGTCTTGTCAGCTAGTGGGCACCCAGAGACACTAGGGGAAAAAACAAATGTTAAATAAGCTTCAATGAGCATGCTAATACAACACAAAATAATGAAGATAATAGCTGAGTCTTGTTGGTGTAACTAACCTGCAGAAGTGTTACAGTGTCACAAATAGCAGTGATTTGCAGTAATTAAATACTTCTTATTTCTGTTTCCTATTTTCTCATTCCTCTTTAGTCCTATTCATCATGTAGAAGCCATGGGAACCATGGGACAGAAGGAGGAAGTGGAGCCATGGGAACTGCAGACCAGGAGGATGACATTGCTAAAAAGGGAAGATTTCCCATAACAAAATACTTCCTCTTCCTGTTCTATGGCTGCCTTAGCATCAACAAGATGAAAGGGATTACAAAAGGGCCAGAAAATTCATGAAGCAAAAGTAGGAAGCATTTAATTACTGAAAATTGCCATACCTGATCACTACCCTTCCACAAGCATAGTTGCACCAAAAGGATTTCAGGCAACAAAAACAATATTAAAATGTTTAATTAAAAATAATTCAAAAATTCATCAAAATTCATTTTTCAAAAACATAACACACACACACACACACACACACACCCTGCACAAACAACTTGAGTTTTAAAATTCCAACTAACAGATCAAGGAGCAATTCCTTTGAATAAATAAATAAGAAGCAGGGATTCCAAGGCCATGTGCTTCTTATAACAATACACTTGTTGCCCAGAAGCAAAGAGTCTTGATCCATGTGCACATTTCAGATCCATGTGCACATTTCAGACTGACAGCAAGCGTCCTCTGTTTTGCAGTTTCTCTGTTGTGCTCAATGGAAGGACTATTTTTCCTTCCTGGAAAGGGGAGGGGGGACAAGAGCCAGTTGCTCAGCACCTTTGAAAAGGAGGAGAGAGAGAGAGGGAGTGTTCCTGCAGAGATGGCTCATGTGGTGAATGAATGAGATATTTGACATTCTAGCCCAGAAGGCCAAACTGGGATAGGAAAGGGCAAAGAAAGAGGATGAGTCGGGCTGGTGGGAGATATGACCTGCAAGACGGAAAGGAAGAAAAGGCAGAATAAGTGCTGACAATGCTAGTGCCGCAGCATTGGTAGTTGGAACAGTGTACATTTCCTTCTCATGATTAAAAAAAAAGTTCAAGGGCTAGATCCAATACTACACAATTCCACTCAATAAAGAAAGAGCGATAACTCCCAAACTGCAACTGTGCAGTCAAATACTGTGAGATTTGGTGCAGGTGTAACATGGGATACATTCACAAAGGTATTTGTTTAATGATCACTTGATGCAAAGGCCAATGTGAATTAATCTGGCCTATTTTTACTCCTGACATGGGAGTTTATTTATTTATTTATTTTTCCTGCTACAAGGGATGCCTGATATTTTTGAGCCACAATGATTGCTTAGGAAGAGTTAAGTACCCACCAAGAAAGAATAATCTCAGAGTTCTCTCCACACTGCATGCACCCCTCTCTTACCTTGCATGTTAGGTGCCAGTTATTTGGCAGATTTCAGAGGTAACGGGTAAATACCAGCAAAGGAATTACAAGGTGGGTTCTCAACATTCCCAACTTTGGAACAGTGTTGTTGGAACCAAAGGCAGGAAGTAAAGACCTCAAGGTCAAGTACAACCTTAGTGACCAAGTGTTTCTCAAAGCTGTTTTGCCTCCTTGAACACTCTACCATCAACCCCCCCCCCGGGCAAAACAGCATATGTAATGCCATTCCTGGAAGTTCCCAAGTGCTGCAATGAACATTTTAAATACTTCTCTGTAAAGGGCAGGGAAACCAACAACATAAAACATGGTACTTGTATACTGCACCATAGCACTTAAAGCACTCTCTGGGCAGTTTACAATTTAATTATGCAGATGACACATTCCCCCCCACAACAAGCTGGGTACTCAGTTTCCCAACCTCAGAAGGATGGGATGCTGAGTCAACCTCAAGCTGGCTACCTGGGATTGAACCGGGATCATAACCAGAGTTTTGGCTACAGTACTGCAGTTGAACCACGGCTCTACAAGGCCCAGTAATGTTGAGCACCAAGTTGGCCACCTCTTTTCTAGACCAATAGACCAATCTATTTGGTTGAGAAAGCCCTCAACCAAAGAAATGTGAGAATTTGGTAAATAGCTCATTTTCTAAACAGAAACCCAGTAACGAACTGAATAAGCTTTACTAAGAAGCCCCACCTATATGGACCTAGAAAGGGGCTCTGAGATGCAAGAAAGCAGTTGTCTCTACTGATAATATATTATCAGAAAATATAAGTGGCCTGTGTAGCCTGCATAAATAAATTGCAAACCACCCATAGAGTGCTTTAAGTGCTATGGGATGGCATATAAGAAGCATACTTTCCTTTGTTTTTTGCTTTGGTCCACTCATGGTTACATGGCATGTGCTCACTAAGTTAGTGTTAAATCTATACCTTTCTCACTTGATTTGGGTAGAGCACCTGGGCAGGCTCTCTGAATATATCATCATCATCTTAGACCCATAGAATGGGAAGGGACCTTATGTTTCATTAAATCCAGCCCAGTACAGTGGGAAATTCAGCATCCAACTTCTGGTGATCATAAGGTTTGATGAAGTACTTATTGGAGAAAGCAAGTCTTTACTTATGAATGGTTAAGGGCTTTAAACCCGTTAAAAACAATAGCAGTACTTTAAATTGGGACTGAATTATATCTGCTATTAGAGATGGACACAAACTGGAAACATGATCAACTGGTGGAGCTACCTTTGAATCACCCCATGAATCCCAGAAAAAGGAGCTGATTCATGGTTTGTTTTTTCCTACCTTGTGCCTGGGGGAGGAGAACCTAACACTTCCACCCACTCTGCTACCTGTCTACCACCTTTGCTCTGTCCCCATAGCCTCTCTACCTGGTCCCTCTGCTTCCTCCTCTTCATCCTTCACCACTGCCATCTTTAGAGATAGCTGATAGGCATCCACATGCACCAAGACACAGCTATCTCTAAAGATGGCAGTGATGGAGGATGAACAGGAAGAGACATCAGGAAAAGGTAGGGAGGTGACAAGCCTTGATTTGTTTTGGCAATATGGATTGCATGAACCAAACCACATACCAGTCTGATTCATCATATTTCTTGCTTTTCTCTATCTATTATTGTTTAAAGTGTCACAATAGCATTTAGTTGCAGCTTCTACACTGTTGTTTTTTTTTAATTTTTACCTGCGGTGTGATGCATAGTTTCCTGTCACATGCCCACTGCCATCACATCCTGGTGTTGGGCACCTATGAAAATAAATGAATGAAGATTGCATTCACATGTAAATCTCTCTTATTGGGTGTTATGACATATACACCATCAGATAAGTATAATTCCTTGGAAACTCTGAGAAAGGTACTAGTAAATATCCCTGAGCCTGCAAAACTGCAAAAATAACTGTGGGCCCTCATATTACAATGCAAAAACTCATGGTAATGCTTCTTCAAGCACTTATGTCCTCAGAAATAGAATACAGTGGTTCCTCAAGATTATGGGTACCTCATGTCACAAAAAAACTCAGTATATGAGAGGGAAGTCCATCTGGGGCACAATGCACCCTGGGAATGGAATACTCCCACAAAAACTCAAGATATGAACATTTCCTATGGAAAGCCCCGGGATATGAAAATGTTGCGGAAGACTTCAATTCTCGAGGTGTACTGCACCCCATTCAGATCCATGATATGAAAAGTTCACGATATGAAGCATCTCGAGATACAAATTAATTTTGTATCACGAGGTACTGTACCACTGTAGTTTGGGTTAGAATGCTTCAGGTGAGAGCTAGCCTTCCTCTGAAATGGTTGCCTTTGGGGTTATGCCTAAACATCATAATGGTAAAATAAGGATGAACTACAGCACGTTGTGACAATAAGCCAGTTACCAGTTCCATAGCTCCACAGCACAATGGCAGTGATGTCACTGGCAGCAATTGATTGCTGCTAATTAAACTGATACTTCCATTTTGGGTCCTGTTTTGCAGGATACTCACCATAGAAACAATTTACAGTGGGGGAAGTGACTTAATCAATTGCACCAAAAGCCAAAAGGAGACTTGTGGCACCTTACGTCTAACAAATTTTATTATGGCAGAAGCTTCCATGGCCTATAGCCAAGTTCATTAGAAGCACAGAGTCTTGCCTCAGTTGGCAGATAATTCAATGCATGCTTGGGTGAGTGGGATTATAATTAAAGGGGTCAGAAGGAAATGCAATGCAAAGAGAACCAGCATTGACAAATGTTTTATCCATGGCCATTGACAAAACAGTAGTTGGATGGTGCCACAGACATTGCAGCAGAGTGATTTTAAAAGAGACTGTGTTCCTTTGTTCAGACCACAGGAGACAGAAACAAGCTGCATACACCTGAGTTGATTTTCCCACATCACCTGTTCTGAAAACAAAGACTTTTGTCACACTACATGCATTCTTCAGCTCATCAGTGCAAGGATATATTAGTATCCAAATACTGTTGTGTTGATGGCCACTTTCAAGGTAGTTCTTATTCTTGACACAGGTGTTGCATTTCAATTCCACCAACCCAAAGGTGGTTATAATAATCTGCCAGCCCAGGCATTCCATGACTTTGATTAAGTATGCTGTATTTCTGAAACCTTTTGCCATAATAAAATCACTTCAACTTTAAAGTGATATAAAATTATTTGTTTTTTTAATGAAAATTGGTCCATGTCTAAAAAAAAGAAACACAAACTAGAACCTAATTCATTCTGTGCTCTTTTTACAATGCTACTATCCAAGCATTGTATGCATTTTGTACCAGTGTTTGTGTACTATCATAGAACCATTTTGACAGATGACTATAACCTGAGAGCAAAGTTACACAATCCCAGTGCAACTATTTCTGGCATATTTGGTTGTCATAGGACAAAGGAAAAAGAGAAACAGGAGATATCTTGTATGAACCTTGGCAGTGACACTCCCTCAGCAACAAGGGGAAAAAGAAATAAAATGTCTTTTATTTAGATAGGCCCTAACATCTTACATTCAAGGGAATCAAGGGATATGTCCAGTGCACCGTGCTTAGGTCCAGTATTATTGGATGAGTTTCAATTATTGAGACCTGAGGATGTGGGACAGGGTGCTTGGATCTGTCCGTTCTACCACCACACTGCTTGACCCTTGCCCTTCTTGGCTAATTGAAACGTCTGCTAGGGGGGTTCGCACCTGGGTCCAGGAGACTGTAAATGCCTCTTTAAGAGAGGGAGTGGTCCCCGCTACCTTGAAAGAGGCAGTATTTAGACCCCCTCCTTAAAAAACCTAATGTGGACCAAGGGCTGGTGGTTAACTACCGACCACTAGTGAACCTCCCTTATTTGGGCAAGGTGTTGGAGTGGGTGGTGGCCGGGCAATTCCATGCATTGCTAAATGAAACAGATTTTCTGAATCCAATGCAATTGGGTTTCAAGCTGGGTTTGGTATGGAGACTGCCTTGGTCGCCCTGTATAATGACATTAGCCACAAGAGAGACAGGGGGAGTGCAACCCTGTTGATACTCCTGGACCTCTCAGCAGCTTTTGACACCATTAACCATGGTGTCCTTCTGGATAGGCTAGCCAGGTTGGGAGTTGGAGGCACCTCTCTGTGGTGGTTCTGCTCCTTCCTGGCTGACCCTGTCCAGAAGGTGATGCTTGGAGACAGTTTCTTTGCCCCATGGTGTTTATGTCACAGGGTTCTGCAGGGCTCACTACTGTCCCCCATGATGTTTAATATCTACATGAAACTGCTGGGAGAGGTCATCAGGAGGTTTGGGCTGAGGAGTAAGCAATATGCTGATGATACTCAGCTCTACCTCTCATTTTCTGCCAATACAGTTGAGGCTGTTTCTGTACTGAACTCATGTCTGGGCCAGATAATGGACTGGATGAGGGTTTATAAATTGAAACTCAATCCAGACAAGGCGGAAGTGCTGTTAGTGGGTGCTTCGCCAGACAGGGTAGAGAGCCATCTTCCTGTTATCGATGGGGTTGCACTCTCCTTAAGGGACAGGGCCCACAGCTTGTGGGTGCTAACTCTGGAAAGCCCAGGTGGACTTGGTGGCCAGGGGTGCCTTTCTACAGCTGGACAAATAGAGCCTCATGGCAGTTACTCAGCTTTTCCCTTTTCCTGCCTTTATACTTGCTTAATTAAAATATTTTTACCCCAACTTTCTTCTTAAAAGGATCCAAGGCAGCTTACATACTTAAAAGGATGCCATTTAAAAGCACAAAGCAGTTAATATTAAAAATAATTAAAGAGTAAACAAAATACTAACACATTTAAAAGCAACAGAGTACAACAAGCTGACTTTAAAAAATCTTCTTAAATTCCCAGTCACTAAAGAAAACTGTTTGAAGAGAAAGATGTTTGCTTTCTTGTGGTAGGGCAATAAAGATGGGGCCAGTCTGGATTTCTGTGGGGTTTCCAAATTCTGGGAGCAGCAACAGAGAAGGCTCTCTCCCATGTCCCCACCAAACGTGCCTGTGAGGGTGGTGGGACTGAGAGAAAGTCCTCATGAATGATCCTAATGTCCAGACAGGCTCATAGAGGGAGATGCAGTCTAAATGGCTTAGACCAGTGTTGCGCAGACTTTGACCTTCTAGATGTTATGGACCACAACTCCCATAGTCCTTTGTCATTGGCATTACAAGTTTGGAATTCTGGGAGTTGTGGTCAAACTGAATATGCACTACATATCACCACAGTATGAAATGCTGAGTATGGGAGTCGTGGTCTAAAAACATCTGTAGGGCTGAAGTTTGGCCACCACTGGCTTAGACCCAATGTTAACATTTCTAACTCCTCAAAATGTCTGATTTCACATAAAAGATTAACTGGGATTTCCGTTCCACTCCCTGTTGCAAAATCAGTCAAGATTCAGTTGGTGTTTGAACATTTGGCTCAATATTGTGCATAGCCCTAACAGAGGATAGGCCCATTGAAGTCAGCACTCATATATTCCATGGATTCAGTCAGACTTTTTCATTTGGAAAGAGCAACTGGATTGTTAAAAGGCAAGCCAAATTTCTCTTTTTGGATTTCTCTTACATTTTTTTCTCCTGCCATTTTGGATTGAAATCTGACTTGGTTTTGACTTTTTTTATTATTTTAAAAGCTCTTTTAAAAGTACAGTTAATTTGGGTGATAGAATTATTAGCAAATGCAATTAGAGATGATACCAAAATAAAAGGAATAGGGAATACTAAAGTGTTTAAGGTTAATCTATTTGCAGATGATACAATGTTAACAACTGAGGAACCAATAAAAGTTCTAGATAATATTAAGGTACATTTAAAGGAATTTGAGGAGGTCACAGGATTGAAGATAAATTGGAATAAATCAGAATGTATGTTAATAAATTATAGTAACAGTGATAGAAGTAATATGAAGCAAAAATTTGAAGGGAAGATTAAAAATAGTATTAATTATTTGGGAATAAATATTACTTGGGAAATGCAAGAAATTGTCAAAACTAATCCAGATGATGTGAAAAAACAAATTAAGGAGCAAATTCGAGAATATAATAGATTGAAAATATCATGGTTTGGAAGAGTGGTAATTGTAAAAATGAAGATTATCCCTAAATTAAATTTTCTTTTTTGGATGTTACCCTTAAGGATAGATGACAAAGAATTAAAAGAACTACAGAATTTTATTAATAGATACTGTAATGAAAACAAAAGGGCAAGAATAAATAAAAAATTATGGTATCTCCCACAAAAGAGGGGAGGATTGTGTATTCCTGATGTTAAGCTATATTATATAGCTAATCAATTGAGACATGTTCCTGAAATTATAATAAATAGTGAGGGATTAATTTGGAGTGATCTAGAATTTTATAGAATTTGGGATAATGTATTAAATATGTTCTTCAGTGTAAATTTAAAAGAAATGTTAAAAAGTATTGATAATCCCTATTTAAATAATATGTTAGAGTGTTGGACCAAATATAAAAGAATACTAAGCCCAAAGATTTCCCCATTGACTAAAATAGTGGACTTACCTAATTTCCCAGAAAATTTAAAGATAAAAATAAATAAGATTTTGACAGAATAGAGAGTAATTAAAATTAAAGATTGGATAAACACCTTTGATACAGTGAGAATAAAAGACGTATTAAGGAAAGAAAATCTTAATTGGCTAAGCATAGGGCAGTTAGCTAACTGGACTAAAGTGTGGATAAAAAAAAAGAAGGGAAATGTAGGGCAATGACTGAGTTTGAAGAAATTATTGAAAAAAGGGAAATGTTTGAAGATCAGTATCAAAGAAAAGGCATAATAAGTCTAATATATAGGATGTTAGTTGAGGAGGAATATAAAACAACAGCACTAAAACTGGTTTGGCAAGGAGATTTAAATAAAGAGATAAAGGAAGAAATTTGGAATGCGATATGGAGGGAAAGAATAATGAAAAATATGTCAGTAAGAATTAAGGAAAATTGTTACAAAGTTATTTGGAGATGGTATTTAACACCAGTAAAAATGCACTCAATAAATAAGGAGGTATCACCCTTGTGTTGGAGGTATAAGAAGGAAAAAGGAACCTATTATCATATGTGGTGGTCCTATGAGGAAAAACAAAAGGAATTGATAATAGTTTTTGATGAAATAAAAGAATTTATAGGGATTGATATAGAAAGATCTCCAAAGATAGCATTGCTAAACATAGTTAAAATTGTGAAATAGAAAAAGAGGTAAAGGATCTGATTAGAATTATGGTAACATCTGCAAGATTAATAATGGCAAAAAATTGGAAAGATAATAAGAAATTGAGTCTAGAAGAATGGTATGAAGAAATGTGGAGTTTGGCTATTAATGATAAACTGACCTGCGAATTGAAAATTTAAAAAGGGATGGTAAAAGAGAATGTATTTAATCGAATCTGGTATAAATTTCTGGATCACGTATTTCTAAAGCAAAAAGGTTATTTTCCATCTAAGAATCAATTCAGTTTTGGAAAGAGACAGGTTGTTTAAGACAGTGCTCCCCAACCTTTTTATCACCGTGGACCGGTAAATGTTTGATAATTTTTCCCTGGCCCGCTTGCGGGGGGGGGTTCGCGGTGGCGGCGGCGGTGATGCTGGGGCGGGGGCGATGGCGGGGTTCGCGGTGGCGGTGATGGTGGGGCGGGGCGGGGCGGGCGCGATGGCGGGGGTCACGGCGGTGGCGCGACTGCGGGGTCGCGCGGCGGCGGTGGCGGCGATGGCGGGGGTGGGCACGACTGTGGGGGGTCGCGGCAGCGGCGCGATTGCGGGCGGTCGCGATGGCGGGGGGTCGCGGCGGTGGCAGCGATGGCGGGGCAGGGGTGATTGTGGGGGGGTCGCGGCGGCGGTGGCGATGGCAAAGCGGGGGCAATTGCGGGGGGTCGCAGCAGCGGCGGCGGCGATGGCGGAGCGGGGGCGATTGCGGGGGTCGCGACGGCGACGGCGATGGCAGGGCGGGTGCCATTGCGGGGGGGTTGTGGTGGTGGTGGCGGCGGCGAAAACACCCGGGCCGGCCTGTGCCGCCCCCCCGCCGCCCACCTCAACACAGGCGCGGCGGCAGGGAAAACACCCGGGCCGGCCTGCGCCGCCCCCCGCCACGCACCTCAACACAGGCGCGGCAGCGGCAGGGAAGACACCCGGGCCGGCCTGCGCCACCCGCCCCCCCGCCCCCCACCTCAACACAGGCGCGGCGGCGGGGAAAACACCCGGGCCGGCCTGCGCCGCCCCCCCTGCCCACCTCAACACAGGTGCGGCGGCAGGGAAAACACCCGGGCCTGCCTGCGCCGCCCCCCGCCCACCTCAACACAGGCGCGGCGGCGGCGGCGGTGAAAACACCCGGGCCGGCCTGCCCCCCCCCCTGCTGCCCACCTCAACACAGGCACGGCGGCGGCGGGAAAACACCCGGGCCGGCCTGCGTCGCCCCCCGCCCACCTCAACACAGGCGCGGCGGCAGCGGCGAAAACACCCAGGCTGGCCTGCGCCGCCCCCCGCCGCCCACCTCAACACAAGCGCGGCGGCGGCAGGGAAAACACCCGGGCCAGCCTGCGCCGCCCCCCCGCCCACCTCAACACAGGCGCGGTGGCAGGGAAAACACCCGGGCCGGCCTGCACCGCCCCCCCGCCGCCCACCTCAACACAGGCGCGGCAGCGGCGGGGAAAATACCCGGGCCGGCCTGCGCCGCCCCCCACCCCCTCCGCTCACCTCAACACAGGCCGAGCTCGTGGCCGGCCGTTAACGCCTTTCCGGGAGCCGGGCCGCCACCACAGGGAAATGATTTGAAGTTCCTTGGGCGGCGGCCCGGTGCGGATTGTCCACGGCCTGGCACCGGTCCGCGGCCCGGGGGTTGAGGACCACTTGTTTAAGATAAAACATGTGATTGCAATGAATGAAATGTTATATAATGTTATAGAGTATATTGTTATATAATCCTGAGGGTGGTGGATAATTATGCACAATGTGTCGTAGGAGAGTTATGTGTTGTTTAAATTTTTAATAAAAAAAGTAGAGAACAGAGAAAAAGTACAGTGATACCCTGACTTAAGAGCAGCTTGATTTAAGAGCAATTCGACTTAAGAGCAGAAAACTGTTGGCATTTTAACTGCCGCCTTACAAATTTTAGATATGGTCTGCTTGGCTTACAAATACTTTTTTTCATTTTCTTGATTATTTTTTATTTTTTTTAGTTAGGTACCCCAACTTAAGAGTAGTTTGATTTAGCATGCATTCAGAACAGATTAAATTCCTAAGTCGAGGTACCACTGTACAAAAGAAGTTGACTAAGCCAATAGGAGGGAGCTCTGTTTGGATGGGCCCGCCATTAAGAAATATACTTGGTGAGTTCACCAAGATTCCCAGGTCCAGTTCAGATATACTATTTAGAGGCATGCATTTTCACCTCTTTTTAATTTGTCAGTTCATCAATCCCTTTTGAGGATGCCTTGCCACATGCAGCTTCTGTCACTTTCCTGAAGCTGCCTCTTTGATTCTGCATAATTTGGACAACCGAAACCCAAACTTTGTTTAGCTTGCGGAAATTGTTGAGCAGAACAAGGGGGAGTATTCCTGTGATTCTGGCATCTTTGGGTAACGGGGGGCATTTAGGGGTGCATACCTCATACATTAGAAACCCAAGCTTCCCCTAATTTGCAGGAAATGTAGAGGAGAGTCAGGGGAAACTCCTCTGTGATCTTGGTGTCTCTAGGTGCCTGGGAGCCAATTTTATATTATGTTTAAAGGTGAGCCAAACCAATGAATTGATTCACCTGTTCATAAATTTTGTTTGCAGATTCATGATTTATCAATCATTATCAATGCATTATGAATCATAAGAAATTAGATTTTTTTTCCAGTTTGTGTCCTTCTCTAGTAATAATCTCACTCTACTTAAACATAGCTAGTTAAACCAAGTGGACACATTGCACCCGTATGTACTATCATTGCGATCTTCTCCCCCCTCTCATGCGGTTTTCTTTGCTGTGTTAATATTTAATGAGCCATGGTTTCTTATGCATTTAAACTAGAAAACTGTGGCTTAAACTGTGGTTACAAGCCTGGGTCTGAAACACAGCCTGCTCCTTGTTTCATATTCTGGTTTGTAAACCAGTGGGAAACCTAGGTGTTCTGGTTCACATATTTAATAAAGAATCATCATCATCATCATCATCTTAGAACTGCAGAGCTAGAAGGGACCCTATGGATCATCACACCCAATCCCTGTCAAGGAGACATGGTGGGGAATCAAACTCCCAACTGCTTGCTTTGCAGCCAGATACCCAAACCATTGAGCTATCCAGTAGTTCTTGAAGTAGGCAAGTGTCAGGGAGGTAGCTGGGTTAAGACAAAGTGCCTAGATACAACAAGCAGAGTTGGTTTAATAACTCCATGGTATGTTAGACTGCAACTAGAATCTGTGTATTTGCTTCAAAAGGATAGGATGGAAGTGAAGTCTGAAAATCAGCCCAAGAACTCCTAATCATGCAAGAACTGCTAATCATGTAAAGGCGTCATTATCATACAAAGAGGTTAAACAATTCTAATTCTCTATAGATTTTCCACTAATATGTTGGTTTTCCCCACCGTTGCCTTTAAATAATCAAAAAAGAATGAGAGTGTTTTCTTTCTATAAGCCTATTTGTGAATGCCACTACTTCCTAAACCTTTTATTCCCTTCTTCATTTTAACCCAAGGTATTATTTTCAATTATATCTTCTTAAGCAACAGTATTCACCTTGTTTGTCTGCCTCTGTGGACTCCAAAGCAATGTCTTAAAAATAGGCATGGAACAGATAATATTCTTTTAAGAAGCAGTACATCATTTAGACAACCTGTTTCATTCTAACTCATGGAGCTGCTTGGGTATAATATGATAACTGGTGAGCCCATTAATATTTCAAAATCTGTAATCTGTATTTATAATGACAAAAGTTCATTCATTGTAATTGAACCTTGGAGGTAGAATTTTTCTTAGCAATTGCTGCTGTCATTCGAGGTTCTTCCTCATGATGGAGCCATCTGTATTGTTCACTAACTACCTTTTTTGCCAGTGAATAATTAGTAAATGTTTCTTGCCCTCAGTGTTACCTTTACACTCTTTATATACTGATATTGCAGTGTTTTTGAATGAAATTGCGCTGATAAGGATGTTGCGAATGCATATCAGGATGCAATGTGGAAAGCAAGTAGTTCAGATGCTTTAAAAGCCCCTGCCAGGTGTGTAAATGCTGCACCCATGGCAGAAGTCAGAACTGACTTGATGGCACATGATTAAGGGAGGGATGGAGACAATGTGGTACCCCAGATATTGCTGGACTGGGCTCCCATTAGCTCTGACCAGCGTACCCAGTGCTGCGAGGAAATTGCAGCTCAACAACATTTGGAGGGTTACCGCTCCTATTGAGAAGAGAAATTGTGTTCACTTATTGATATGGTAAATAGTTTCACAGATTCTGGGAATGGATATTACAGACCTACTGAACTTTTAAAAGTTAGTGGGGAAATTTGTGGGTTTTTTTAAACTTTAAAAGTCTTTTTTAAAATGGCAAAGCTTAATTGTCAGTGATCTGCAAATGTGGGTGCCTTTTGACTAGTAACTTTTGGGTTCAGGTTGAGGTATATATTGCTCTTGTAAATGTCCATTTTTTAAACTCCAAGCACCGTGTGGACTGCAGCTAAACTAATATGGAAAAGGGAAGACCAATGGGAGTGGTAGGAAATATCATTGACCCCGCTATCCTTCTCAGAATGTTCTAGTAGTGCTTTCATCCTGCAAGCCTGCACTCTACTGCACCAATGCCAGGAACAGCTAATTTACTGCCTCTAAATCCAGAAGGCAAATATCAGACCTGGGACTGACACCAAGCTAAACTTGGACGATATTAAATCCTGGAACCCATAACACATTCTCGTTTAGGGGGTGAGATCGAGAGGAGTTCCACGGATTTGCAGCAGAGAGACAGAGTTGCCCATTGACCGACTTCAGCAAACAAGCCATGATTTATGTAATCCAGCCCTTGGCAAGCAGATGTATGACCTCATTACTAGGCAACCCCATCCTACAGGTCCCATATGGAGTATGCTGAACAGATTCAAAAGCAAAGGAAGCTGTTCTTGATTTAAGTCTTCCCAGAGATCTCAACACAACTACCAAACAGGGAAGGTGCTCTCTAGCATCAGTGGCTCTACCCTTTCTGAATCAGAATCAAGTACTGCTTACTGGTTGGGGTTTTCACAGGTACAAAACGCAAAAAGGAGAAACCAGCCAGTGCTTTTGTGACTCACGTGATCAGTTCCTTTTTGAGATCTCTTGAATGAAGCTTGGGTTTTGGACTAGGGACTGACACATCTGAAAATTTCTTTTCCTCCAGATTTTCAGGGCAGACCATGGAGTCTTTCTGAAATAATAAAATAATTGTTATTGCAATATGTTGCTACCTTTTGCTTGGTGCTGACTGCTGGAAAATATTATGTGGGTTCAGAAAATGCAGATGCCACAAAATGCATGCTTACATCCAGTTAAGGGTTCATTCAGTCAAAACTGTTTAAATGAATATGTTGAGTAGGCAATGTGTACAAAATTCTGAACTCTTTCATTTCTGAATTGTCTTTTCCATGTACTCTCATGTAAAATAGACCCATCATCATATCTGCAGAACCTCTTTTATGTGCATTAGTAATAGAGACGGGCTCGAAATGAGAAAATGGTGTTTCATTTCATTTTTTGTTCCATTTTTTCAGTTTCATTTCATTTCATTTGAAATGATTTTTTAAAAATGTTTTGTTTTTTATTTTGTTTCATTTTTCATTTATTTTACTTTTTTGGACAACTAGTTGGGGCCCTGCCAGCTGATTGTCACTTGTTTTTCAAGCATCGAACAGCTGTCACGTGGAGCTCTGTCGGTGATTGGCATTTTTTTGTTTTGTTTTGTTTTGTTTTGTTTTTGTTTTTGTTTTGCAAGCACCGATCAGCTGTCACATGGGGCCCTACCAGCTGATCAGCACTTTTTTAAAAAGCACCAATCAGCTGGCCGATTCACACTTTTCTTTTACAAGCACCGATCAGCTGGTGTGCGGCTCCACATACCAGCTGATTGGCTTTTATTTTTAATATTTATTCTCCACAAATGCACAAACCACCTGTCTCAAATATCTTAAAATAAATTCAGACTTCAGACACATTAGCATTACTTTAATGCAAACAGTGTTGAAACGTTTAATAAATAAGCATGTAAGAAAAGTACAGGAGGGCAAACTCAATAATATAATTGTCTAAGAAGGCAACGTAACCTGATAATGGTTGTGCTAAAATGAAATGAAGCCAAGAACATATGTAGGTCAAGCACTATGCTTGTTTTTGTTTTCTTTCAACATTAGAAAACCTTTATCCTACCCCAAAAACCTATTTTTTGTTTCCAAAATGGTCTACCCCAGTGCATTTTTTATATGTAGGAGTCTTTTTGCTTTGGGACTGCAGCTCTCTGGATACATTTTGTCCAGTCTTTTCCTGTGCATTCCGGGGGTGGGGTGATAGTGGCAGGGAGAATGAAATTCCATTAATGTACAGATGGACATTTATATTGATTTCAGCAAAGACTACAACATAATGACAACACAAATAACAGATAATAGCATCTGGCACTTTTAACATTTTAAGCCCTGAAATATTTGGAGAACTGACAAATGAACAAAGCTGACAGCTCCAGTTATTTCTCAGCATTTTTCTTTTGGAAAGGGTATGAGCCTTTTCCTATTTCCAGATTTTTAAGGGGCATCTGGACCTGCCTTTTGTTTTTAGTGTATGGGGGAGAGAGAGACACAAAAATATTTTTGAGAAATGGCTAAGCACTGTGCATATGAATCAAGATACAATAAATTAAAAATAGACATAATAGTGGCCTCTTTTTGAAAGGCAGTTAACAGCATCACACAAAGTCACTCAGGTTTTTATCTTGAGAGGCCAGTCAATATTCAATATTATATGGAACCAATATATCTTTGACATGGATCCAGAAACATTTACAGGATTCCTTTCCTTGACTCCTTTAATCTTGTGGAATGTAGAAGACATGCTAGGTTTCTTTCTTCCAACTGTTCTCCCAAGACCTTCCTTTTTCATCTTGTTCCTGTCATACCAAAGGCTGGACACCATCACAGCTTTTCTGATTATGGATACAGCAATTCTAAATAGCTATTGTGAGGCATGACCAAACCAGTTTCTAAGGTTCTTTAGCCAAGATGATCTTGGACTTTCTACTAGAAATGAGCACAAAATTCTAAAATAGCATTTCTTTCCATTTTTCATTTTGTTCCGCTCAGTTTCATTTTTGTTTTGTTTGAAATGATTTTTTTAAAAAAATGTTTCATTTTTCATTTTGTTTCATTTTTTGTTTGTGTACTGTATGTATATATGTGTGTGTGATGCTAGTGTAGCTTCCCGCACCCAATTGGGCACAGGAAAAGGTGGAATTTGTAAACTTTTTTTTTTTTTGCCACCACAAGCACCGATCAGGTTGGGGCACCCAATCAGGTGGGGGGAAAGGTGGTATTTTTAATTTTGGGGGGCTGAGCCCCAAGCACTGCTCAGCTGCAGGACAGCTGGCTGAGGGCACTTTTTTAACAAGTGCTGGCCGCACTTCAGCTGATCGGCGCAGCCACTTTGGAAGCCCCCTCCACGAGGGCTGGTCAGCAGCAATGGCAGGGAAATGAAAAACAAAATGAAAGAAACTTTTTTTGTTTCATTTCATTTTGTTTTCCTTTGAGGGGGCAGTTCATTATTCATTTCATAACAAAATGAACAACAAATAATGAATAACAAAATGAATAAAAATTCATTTCATGCCCATCTCTACTTTCTACTCTTCTTTTCCTGTTTATTTTACTTGGAATGTTTTATGAACCTACAGAGAGGAGGCAAGTGTTTGCACAACATTTGCAGTTGAGGAACCTCCATCGCATTCTCCACCCCTGTTTGAGAGATATGCTGTTTGGCATAACTATTTTGGGTTATTATTATTATTTGCTCCCTAAATCCTATTGTTATGCCTGTGAAGATGTAATTATTCTTCATAGCTCAAGGCCAATCAGATGAAATGGTCAAATCATCAACTGCAAAGAGCATGTTGAGAATACACACACACACACACACACACACACACACACAGATGGTTGTATCACAACTGGAAAGAGGATGTTGAGAATACACACACACACACACATGCACACACACACACACACACACACACACAAAAGCCAAAGATATATGTGAACTTTTTAATAAAAACCTGCCAGAAACGTCAAGATTTCAAAAGTTAGCCCTGTGTTTCCTGCTGCCCCTATTGAATATGTACAAGAGAGAACTGTGCCTTCAGAAGCCTTCAGAGAGCATGATTCCCTTCTAAAGCAAGGCAACATTAGTAAAAAACAAAACAAAATAAAAATGCAGTACCCCAAACAATTATTTTAGCAGAAAATATTATTTTGGTGAAAATATTTAATAAAAAAACCTTATGCTTTTAAAATCAGTTATGACCTATTTGGGCAGGCCAGATGCATGCAGATCCCAGAGGTACAGAAAGATAAGATCTTCTTCTTGGGCCAAAGCCTACCCTTGCTCAAGGTGAAAGATTCCAACCAGGGTCCTCTCAATTTGCAACTCTGACTTTAGTCCATGCTCATAATCCCCTTTGTGATGAATATGGCCCATGGATTGTGTGGTCTCCATCTTTGATCTAGACGAGGGTGGAAAATAGCTGCTCCATTGCAATAAAAACTGGTTCTCATTAGGCCCTTTGAAAACATAATGGCCCAAGGATCCAGGACATTGTTTAAAAAAATATGCACATGGGTTGGGTCAGGTGGGACATTATGCATAAGGATCTCCAGGTCTGAAAGAAGGGTGTGATTATTCATTAGATAAGGCATCGGTAGACATCCATTTTTGAGGACAGGATAATTTGTGGATGAGATATTTAATATATTTTTCATGCATTAGTTGCCTTGATTTTATGTCTACTTATACAGTAATATTTTCTTTCTTTCACATAAACATCTTTGCTATCACAATTGGAACACACCAGGTTTTTAGATGGATGCCGCTAAGGAATTTAGTTTCACAACAAGGGAACTATCAAGTGCATAACATGGGCTTGCAACACCAATAGAACTGAACTCTGTGTATATTTGCATCCAAACAAACAAACATAGGTGTGAGAGTGTTCAGAGGTTTGTGTGTGTATATGTGATGTGTACTGAATCTGGTCTCTGGGTCTCTGAATTTCGTTGTATTTATATACTGTGTATATACATACAATGGCAATAAATTATTATCATCATCATCATCATCATCATCATCATCATCATCATCATCAACATCATCAACATCAACTAAATTAGACTACATTTATGTTGAAATCACTCATTCCTGTTTAGGATTGCTGAACTAACCAGTGTTTCGGCAAAAATAGCCTTTGAAAATGAAAATTGAAAAGCTGGGTTGAAACTTTAGAGAACATGGCCTCCCATAATCAAGATGATAGGAAGACAGCTGAACACTGTTGCAGTGTAACAAAGTCAGCTTCAGAGATCTGCTTTCATTAATCCCCGCTAACAGTTGCCACCCCAAGGTGAGCCAGCAGGGGGAGACAGAGTAAGAATGTGTGTGTGTGTGTGTGTGTGTGTGTGTGTGTGTGTGTGGTTGATTTTTAATTGTAGTTTTTATATATTGGGTATGAATGCTGTCAGGTGACAGAGTGTAGGGTTGTGTGGGTGTATGTCTGGTTTTATGTCCTTTTTTAAATGGGTACAAGTGATGTTGGGTGAGAGAATGTAGGAATACGTGTATGTATGCTTGTTTCTTAAATGGTAGTTTTATGTATTGGATTTTTTTTTATATCTGGGGTGAGTGATGCGCAGACTGGATGGCACTTTTTAATTTTGTTGTATTTGTACAATGACAATAAATTGTTATTCTGTTTTTACCACTGCAGTAGTTGTTTGTAGGCTCATGATTGCCAGTAATCCTAGCTCCTGATGATCATATAGAGTGTGATCTCCACTTAGAGGTTTGATGTTGACTTGACTCTCAATATATTATTTTATCTATCTTTTTGATATTGACTATTTATATAACAGTCCTGTTTGTACTTTGCGGCTTTTCTCAAAAGTTTTACAATGTTTTTAAAATGTTTTATCCTGGCAAATTGTTTTATTCTGGCAAATTGATATTTTAGTATTTCTTGATTTGGTTAAAAACCGTAAATAAAGATTCATTCATTCATTCATTTGTTATTCTGTTCTGTTCTGTTCTATATCCATCTCCCTCTGAGCTCCACAATCTTTCTTTATAAACTCCCTGCGCTTTACTCCATGATGTGTAGCCCCCTTAATATATCAATCCCTTTGATGCAAGTGCTAGAGGGCATCCTGGTGCTATGTTGCCTATAATTCTCAAGCAAGATATTCTAAATACTTGGACTAGAATAGCAACTGGCTTCCTAGGAAGATTCTAAGAGTGCTACTTCACCACATCAAGTCTGATCAAAATCATTCTTGAGGTTCCTCAATACCAGAACATGCACAATGGCCACTAGGTAGATTAAGTAGCATGATCACCAAAAGGATTGGTAGATTTTATGTTATGGCATTGCAGACTGACCCACCCCAAGGTTTGCACATACACAGAAGCAAATGCCCTAACTTGCTGTATTTAGTAATTCATCATTGGCCAGAGTTTGTAAGATGATATATTTCATCTGGCTTTCACTTGGCAGCCATTTTGAGCACATTGTTCCTAAGTAATGCAGAGAGATAAATATGAACAAATAGCCACTTCCTGTTGATTTATCAATGTGTCAATCAACTGGCATTATAGGGCCCGATGCTGATTATTCATCTCATAAAAGCAAATCCAAATAACACTCCAGTTTGCCCAGTTTTTGGCAACTATGTTCATATGAAAAACATGGCCAACAAGACAGAGGGAGGGGAAGAACAAACAAACAAACAAACAAAGAAAAAACATACTGCCAACATCCAATAAACACATAAATGAAAAGGGCATAACAAAAATCAAGGAAATCACCAGGTTTTAAATTATAATTTAGTACAGTATCTCTTACAAATCAGGATTCACTTTATGTAAATATTTGTCTTATTTACGAAGACGTGTGTATGGGCCCACAGCTGCATTTTTGTTTTCTATTCAGTCTCTATTGTAGGCCAAATTGACGTGCCATGTTGACATGCATATTGATGTTCTCTTTGTGTTACAGTGCTTTTGTGAGGAAGATAGCTGAATGAATGAATGGCTTATATTTTTACTGTTGGTGCGATTTCTCCATGACTGGAGTTTATTATTGCCTGAGGAGCAAGTTATACATGACATTAGTGAGTCACTTCAGAGCTCTCTACCAGTTAAAGCAAGAAGTGAAGACTGCAAGTCCAAAGGAGGTGTTCAGTGAAATGTGCCCTTTTCTCTTCCCTTACAGCTGGAAAGAGGTAGCTTTGGCCCTACAAATGTTTTAATCTACATCTTCCATTTCCTTCCAATATGACACACGCTAAGGAATGGTAAACATTGCCATGCAAAACCCTTGGAAGAGCAAAGGTTCACCATCTTAGATGTATAGGCTAAAATCCCACTGAGAAATAACATGTGCATGAGGTGAACCTCACAGTGTTCATATTTGTTAATTTAATCTGCAGCGGACTGTCCTTCACATGATTGGTTGCACACCTGTTCATTCAAAAGACATCATGGACAAGGTGCAAATAGTTACACAAAGAAGAGTCTTCTGGAGGAGGGAAATACCATGCGATTGCTGTTATATAATTTCAAAAGCAAACCGGATTCCGGTCATACCGGGGGGGGAAATGCCAGACTATGGGAGGGCAGATGGACAGCTGAAGACAGATGCTCTTCAAGAGTTATTTAGTCATTAAACGGATGGTAGATGTCATCATACTGACAAAGCTACTTGGATGAATTGTGAAACATCTTGATCTCACAAGAAAGAGTCAAGTTGCCGTGACTCAACTTCTGAATAGAAGGTCGAGCTGCATTTAAGGAGATGGGACTGCTGCTATCTCATGTAAATAGGTCACACGTCTACATGCAGCTTGGAAGTATATATGAATCTTAGTCCTAGACAAGATCTTGACCACCATGTAATAAAAGCCACTGTGGATTATGATCTCAGGGAAATGAAGAAGTAACTCTTAAAGACCTGGAATATGCAAAATGCAGGTCTCTGGTTATTGTTGGGTGACAACTCCCAGGATTCCTCACCATAAACTATTCAGGCTAGAGCCAATGGGAGAACCACATTTTTACCCCCCTCCTCCATTAGAGAGTTAAAGATGAAAGTAAAGTAATACATGGGGTGGAGGACCTTGAACCATTTTTGTACATGCAACATTTTCACTTTATACTCTGATGAACTTAATAGGAACAGGACTATGTTTCAGGGAACAAATCTGAGGAGTGCATATGGAGACAGACATAACACATATTCCATGTTTAGAAGAGGAAACTTCAACTGATAAAGTCATGTGATTGCCCTAGCAAGGATTATTTTCATCTCCAGAAAATTGTGCTTTATTTGATTATTGTTCTTCATGAGTTAAGCACGACAATCCTTTAGAACCTTGTTTTTTACAAATTGAAAATACAGCATCCCTTATTTTTCTGCAACATACAAATTCAGTATCACAAAATTTGATCAAGGGCAGAAGAAATGCCTCCATTCAGATCACATATTCCTTAAAATCTTGACTAAAATCTTTAAGTGAGATAACCAGTAGTAAAGCCTCATGCCATAGTTTTACCAAATCACAGTATACAGAGATTTTGAATGCACATTATATTATGTGGCCAAAAGAAGGAAATAACTCTAATTCAGAGTGTATATTATATACGCATGAGAAGTAGACTACTTCACGTATGTCGTAACCATGGAGAAAGAGAAATTCCAGGTATCAATCTTGGAAATAAATTAATAAATTTAGATGTCTGTGTCATAAATACTTTCTCCACTTCTAACAGAAACTAGTTTCCCCTATTTCAAACTGCCCGCCAGGTATACTGGCCATATTTTCTAGAGTGCATGCTTTAATGATTCACATGAAATTCTGAGTATCCATGTAGCAAAATCTGTCCTTTAGAAGGTAGATGGGTAGAACAAGATATAACTTTGTAAATGGCCCAGAGTAGCTTTTTTGCTAGATGGTTGCAGTATATAAATCAAATAAATAAATAAATAAATAAAGTATTATTTAATTATACTATAGCCCTAGTACTGAATAGTTGAAGACAAGCGGCGTTTATACACGACCCCTAAACTCCGGGGCAAATGGCTCCCAGCTCCGGAGATTTAAAATGTTTACCCACCAGCTCCGGAGTTAACAGGAAATTAAGTGCGACCCCGCCCACTTTAGCGCGTCCCAGCACAGCTTTCAGGTACCTGCTTTTTGGATGTGACAAATATTTGATCCGGTGTAAGGATAGTGAGTGCGGGGCTCTCCTGGCTTCTGTTTGTTCTTTTTTTGTGCCCCGCCCCTTTAAGAGATCTGAATGCTGCCGGGAACAAAACGGAGGTAAACTGGCATTCTTTTCCTTCTTTTTTCTCCCTCCCCTCAGGCAGCCAGCAACCAGGAAGTGCGGAGGGGGTGGGGACAGAGGAAGAGCGACGAACCCCTAAGATCTCTGGTCCGAATTTAAGTGGCCAGCGGATCTTAGGTGTCGTGTAAAAAGGCCCAAGGTGAACATTATTCCTCTCCCCTCAGTCCATCCCTGGTACCAAGGAAGTGACAAACAGAAAAGGTACCTCTTTCTCTTCCTCTTTTCTCCCCTGACTTTTGCTATAGTTGATTGGTGTATCCCAGCCTTCCTTTTCGCACAAAGCCTGGTAGAAGGTGGCATTGACCAGAATGTGGCTTGTTTTGAAGGGGGATGAGGAAGGAGAAGGAACTGTAGTGCTGGAAGAAGTCAGGTGTGTAACCTTTTCCTGGTTTCTATTCTTTTTCATGCTCAGATCCAAGGTGCCATTTTCATCGACTTCTATATCTCCACCCTGATAAGAGGAAAGAGAGAGAAGTGTCAAAAGAAGACATGTGGAGCTTAAAAGATAAGTGTAAATGCCTGCTTTTATTTAAATTTATCTAAATCTAAAACCAGATTTTCGATTTACAACCATTTACATTTAATTCTTAGGCAGACTTAAGTAGTATCTCAGTTAATGCTCTTTCCCTATTTCTGTGCTTAAAAACAGTAAGCAGAATTTGAATAAGATGCTTCTTGAATGTAAACTATATTATAAATCTGACTTTAAAAAAAGTTCAGCTGTAAATCTCCTCAATCACTTGACTTTTACAGAGAACGATGACCTCTTTATGATAAAAGCATTAATTCACTGCTTAATTCATCAAAGTATTATTATTGCATTCCACCCTCCCCCCCACACACACCCTAGAGATATTACAACATCTGTATGAGAGGGGGCGGGGAAAGAAATACACTAATCAGATACAAGAGGGCCATTTGTTATGGGTCTTTTATACATCACTTACAATCTCACTTTATCTCAAATGGAGTTTGAATTACAAAGATCTTTTAAAAGGTTTACTGTGATAAAGAGAGACAGATTGTGTTTTCTCCTCTGAAAAAGCAGAGATCTGTTGGGAATGGTGCAGGCTAAATGAAAATTATTTTCTCATTCTGCATTTATCTGAATGCTTCTTACCATGTCTTTACATTTGTTTTTGCTACATTTTTTCTCCTATGATTTCTGGAATGTCCTCAGTGTTTCACACATAGCTGGCCTTGTCACTGTATTCTCACAACCCTCTGGGATCAGTCAAGCTAAGAGAAAATGGAGAGCCTCATGTGTTTCAGGGGTTTTTCTGGCTCAGCAGTCACTTGGGACCTAGAGTCCAACACTCTAACAACCAAACTGTTGTCTGTGAAGATTCTGTCATCCAGGGGAATTTATCCAGGAGTTGAGTCATGGCAACTGGACTTCTTTTCTTGAGAGATGAAGCATTTTGCTACTCATACAAGTAGCTTTGTCAATCTGACAAAGCTGCATGGATAAGTAGCAAAATGTTTTGGTCTCTCAAGAAAAGAAGTCCAGTCACCATGACTCAGCTTCTACCACACTGTTGGTTCACAGATGTTTCTTTCTCATTTGTCATGCTACCTTAAAAAGATCATTTACAGAGACAACTATATCCAGTTCAGTTAAATGTCAGAGAAGGACGTCCATACAAATCATAGTTTTTGCCGCCTCCGGCAGTCATATGGTGCATCTCTCTCATGGGAATATGATGCCAAGAAAGAAATACGGCCCCAAATGAATTCACCTTCTCCAATATTTGTGTTTTCTCTTTGGTCAACACAAGTGACATTAGCAGAAGCAACTTAACTTCTATCATGTTTTCTGCAATATTTTGTTGTTTCCTTTGCACAAATTCTGCCAGACAACAAGATATCAAAAACAGCCCTGCCTCTTTAGTGGGAATAGCCATGTCAAATAGCTCAAAGTAGTGAACTAAAAAGAAGCTGTTTCCTTAACTGGGTTTCAGGACTATCTTCAAAACCATGTTTGACATCAAAGATAATTAAAATCCAGGGTGAGCATTGCAACAACCACAGGAAGGTGTCTCCAATCATTACTACTACACATACTCCATTATTATATGCACACACCTCTCTGGTCCCTTTTCTACAGACCTAGCCACTTCGTTATTTGTGCTGCTGGTTTAGTAGTTTGCCTAGAGAGAACAATTCCCAAATATTTCCTCAGTATTAAGGGTTGCTCCTTTAACTGTACCAACGAGAAATGGGCATGAAACAAAATAAACACTGTTTCATTCTTTCATTAGGTAACAAATTGCTTTGGTACATAACAAAATGGTAGGATGCATTTCATTTCATTTTCTAACAAAACACATTTTTTTCCTGTAGAACAAAATGATTTGTCCTAGAGGAATCAATGGCAGGGGAGCTCAAGCTCTTCCCTATAAGCATTCAAAATTTGGAAAGACTTGGGGATCAGGGAGCTGAGTAAATAAGCTCTAAAGGCGGTGCCCCAAGAAAAATAATAATTCTAATTGAATCTGGAAACTACAATAGTCCCTGACATGGGCAAGCAATTAGTGCTGTGGCTTGGCTTCCAAATCAAAATTAATTAGAAAAGGTTTTTTTCCTAACAGCAACCCCTTTGGGACTTAAGAACTCAGCTCCCTGACCCCAAAATCTTATCAAATTTTGGAAGCTTGCATAGAATTGCTTGAGGAAGCTAACCCTGTGGTTTTGGTGCCTGTGATCACTATTTTGGAGTACATATTTTTAATGTACTGGAAAATAGTGATTGCAGCCAATATCTATTTAGCATAGGGACCAAAACCACAGGGTTAGCTTCCAAAGAGGGCACAGGTAGTTAATTGAAAGAGTGTGTATGGTACATGCCAGCAATTTAGGGGTTAATAGGGGTTAAGCTGGTGGTTCAATTAACCCCTAATTTTCTGGCACATTCTGTATGCACTCTTTCAAGTTAGGGGTTAGAGGTCAAGCTCTTCCCTGTAAGTACCCAACATTTGGAGAAGTTTGGGGGTCAGGGAACTGATTTATTAAGCTCCAAAGGGGGTGCTCCTAGGGAAAAAAATATTTCTAATTGATGTCAGATTTGGAAGCCAAGACACAGCGCTAATCGCTTGTCCACAGGGGAGCTATTATCGGCTTCCTCAATTAGAAAGATTTTAGGGGCACCCCCTTTGGAGCTTAATAACTCAACCCCCTGACCTCCAAACATCTCCAAATTTGGGGGGCTTACATGGAAGAGCTTGTGGAAGCTTCCAAGAAATGAAATGAAACACTCTTTTTCCATTTTTGTCCATCTCTAGTACCAACGAGCCACTGCCATTTCCCAAGTAAATGACTATATTGTGTTATATTTTTGAGTGAAATGATCTGCTTAGCAAAAATTATGGCTGCTTCCTTTTCTTCAAGGTAGCCTCTATAGATGTTGGTGTTGTACATGACATTACTGACTGCTAAGTTTCCTTTGATTAAAGCTGTACTTAAAATAAATAAATAAATAAATGGAAGAGTTGCATTTCAGACAAACAAACAGAGATTATTTGAGATGAACAGATAAATGGGCAAAAGGAAAAATAATTTAAGAGATAAATGGAAGAGAATAAAAATTCTAATTCTATATTCATTAGCTGTTTTCACACACACTTCATCACAGACTACTCTCCTACATACAGACTCAAGGCTAACTGTTCCACAGGCAATACACAACAGACCCGTCTTCTCTGACTACCCAAGAATAGTCTCCCTTACTAATGGACCAATTGCCACCTCATGTAGTATCTCTTTACCTCCCAAACATATCAACCAAGTGGATTTCAGCTCTCACCCAGTATTTCATCACACATCTGCCAATCTTTCTAGCACTGAGCTTATGCTTGTATGCCAATCATGCATCCTAACTATATGCCATACAAACTAGTATAACACAGAGAGAGGCACACAAAGAGAATGGCTCAAACCTGCACTCACAGACACACAGGCTTTTGGGGGTTGCAGTCCAAGAACACCCGGGTTATCCAGGATTGGGAACCACTAGTCTAAGGAACAATTCATGGCTAATGGTGGGCATGAACTTCAGTTTGGTAGTTCATGGCAATTTGGCCTTCTTGTTCCACAGGCACCCTTGTTTCACAACCCCACCTCTTCTGGCAGTTCCTCACCCAGAGGCAGCAATTGTGGCTTCCTAGCCCTGCCTTCTCTGGCAGGCGCCAATTCAGATTTTTTTTTGTCTTATTGGCAAGGAATATTGAAATAGAACCCAGCTTTGAATTCAGATTTTATGTAGCATTTCAGTTGGCTAGCTACAAGAAAACTATGTGTTAGCAACATCCCAAGAACATGCTATTGGCAGCATGGTTTCTGGAGGAGGAGGAGGAGGGAATGCAGACTCAACCTGTTTTGGCATAACCAATTCCACTTCAACCATTTTCAGAGGGTCCTGCTTCTTTACACATATTTTTGAAACACAGTTAAGAGAGTCACATCTGTAGAAAATATTGTTTCTTTTTGTATATCTATCTGATGAAGGAAAATTATTCCAAAGCAAATCCATGTATAAAAATAATAATTATGTTTGATCTCATTGTCACCGGAATTTTATCCTCTATTCCTCTGTTATGACACAAATCAGGAAATGTATTTCATGTGTGACACCTGGACTTGGCAAGGGTCTAAGGAAATCAGTGATTTTGATTTATTTTGAAAAATTGAGAACAATCAGGCCAATTGTATAGTGCAAGTCAGAAACTCTTATGTGTGCTTCTCTTGTCTGAAAAAGTCCATATTTTCCATTCCACAGCTTACAGAGGGATGTGTGTTATTATATTTATGGGAAGTAAATACACTTCTAATACGTTCATACTAAGATGCTTTGGTTATATCTTTCCTGTCCCTTTTTAGTAAATAGTTTAATCTCCTGTGATAGTTTTAAGCCCTGAATTTGACAGTACAGCTTATCCTGGATAATAACTTAGTAACCACAACATCTTATGCCATCTGTATAATATCAAATACATTTTATATCAGCATTAATAAACCTTACTTATAAAAAACCCTCAAAAACAAAAAACCAAATAAAACCCAAAACAAGATATTAACTGTATCTGTGCCAGCTGAACTTCCCAGGACCGAACTGCATTGCCGTGATTAGTGATTACTCTTGTGTTTTTCTGGCTTCATGGCTGATATCTAAGTGCAGCCATGAAACAGAGCTACAAGTAATCAAGTTTAATTACCACCGTAAAGTGAAATGCTAAATATTGTAGTTGCTGACATTTTTCATAATTAAAAAAAAACTTGGGTTAAGTCTGCCTGACCAACATTCACATAAAATGCCAGACCTCTCTGACAGATGGCTTAGGAGAAGATGCCATGTGATAGGTCTGCAGTCGTTTTATAGTGCAAAAACCATAAATAGTGCAGATTTCCTGTCACTGACAAATACCCGCTACTCTGAAGGCAGAGACAACAACTAATTCCATAAAACACAGTCTTCTCAAATTAAAAAAAAATCTAAACAGGAAAACACATTTGGCTGTGGGGAATCCAGCTTCTTTTTGTGATGTCCATGATTTTATTTTATTTTATTTATTTATTTTGAAACAGAATATGAAGATGCAATCTGGGGGCAATCTTCTGGTTTGTAAGGCCTGGTCACCAGATACCAAATTCTATTGCCCCCCCACTCGGAATGACCAGGCGAGACAGGTGTTGGGGGTAACTGGGCCACACTTTATTAACCAATAACAACATCATAACAACAGGAGGGGCCAGGCATCCCTTCCTTGGTTGGAACCCCGGGGTCTCCCGGGACCCCTCCAACCGAGCAGCCTCAGGCTAGCCGTCGACCCCCAGGTGGTGCCGTCGTCCGACAGCACCCACCAGGCCAGTCAATTTGGTTATCTCCTCCCTGCCCTTGTTATTCTCCAACCTGGGTAATTCCCAGCGCAGGGAGGCGTCTGCCTTCCCCCACCCCAGCCCCGAGACCTCCTGGCCCGCGGTGCTGTGGTGAGGGGGCATTTGGGTTTAGTTGTCAATCATGGCTGCCTGCTGCCCTCCCTCAGCTTTTCGCTGCCATAGTGTGACCAAAGAACAATTCCGAACATGCCCAATCTAGAGTGCGGGTCAAAAATTCCTATCCGGCCCCAAAAAAGGCGACCAGTTAAACTCACACTGGCCCTTGTAAGACTGACTGGAGTTGGGGGAGGAGCCGCCTTTGTGCGCGCTCCTCCCCCCGCCCTGCCAGGGCACGTCCTCCCTGCCTCGCCCCTCTGTCCTCCTTGGGAGGGGCAAAACGGCTCCGCGGGGGGACTAGCCACCCGCGGAGCTAGCATTCAGAAAATACCCAGTGTATAAATCTAGCTGAGTACAGATGGGGTTTAAGTGAGCTCACAGATGCATATGACAATCAAATATAGTCATGGAAAAATAGCCTCTTGTGCTCATAAGGAGGATGGGTCCCATGTTTACAGCATGCCTTTTTGTAGTACAAAATTCATGTAACAGTTTGCTGCAGTGACAGTAGCTGCCAAATACCCAAAGGAAAAGCTACTACTACAGAATTCTGTCCTCCCCCCTTGTGTATTTTCAACTGTCCTCTCTTGTCTAGAGATAGATGGGCAAGAATGTTATTTCAGGTCAATCTTATTATCATGTATGTTATGTGCATATTTAAGCGATTTCCAACAGAGAATAGAAACCATTTTAAAAGGTGGAAATGGCTGTTTGATTAATACGGCTTATTTCATCTTGCCAGAGTAAAAGGGCATTTGAATGGTTCTGGGAGATGAGATAGAATCAGGCTGCTGTTCTCCTAAATTTGAGACCTTGTCTATTGCAGCTGGGAGACAGCATCTTGGAATGCTTCAAGAAAGAAACTATATACAGCAAAGCAGGACTTCAGAGGAAAGGCTAGGCAAAAACATCTCACACATATTGCAGTGCAATATTTATACTGTGTGTGAACCATCCCACAATACTGTTTTAACTCTTTGAAGATACAGGTTCCCAAACTGATTGCAGCACAACATTCTCCTGTCAGCATTGATAATACAGGGTAGTCCTTCCCAGTCATGTAACTAGGGAGGGGCAAACAAGGGCAAATGTCCCGGGGCACCACAAACTCAGAGTGCCAAATTGATGTTAGAGGACCATGAGCCTCCTTTGCTTGGAAGAGAAGGGGGAGGGGAGGAAGAGGAGAAGGAGGAGGAAGAAGGGACAGGGGACCGCTGAGGCTGGGACAGATGTGTGTGTGCAAATGTGTGCATGTGCAAGTGTAAGGTTTATGTGGGTTGGTGGGGGAGACAAGCTGGGTGGGCAGATTTGTGGGTACACCAGCATACACACACACACACACACACACACACACACACACACACACACACACACACACACACACACACACACACACACACACACACACACACACACACACAATATTCTCAGTTATGTTGTTTCAAAGTCTCTGTTGATTCCTCCTCCTCTCCTGATCATCTTATTATGTCCCGCCCAAGACTTCATGGGTCTTTCCATTTATTTGCATTGCCTGGGAATCCAAGGCATAAACATAGGCCAAGAAAGGCAAGGAAGTATGGCTAGTCTCTTCCAAAACACTGCTGCAGACATGTAATAAGAAAAATATTGATGGATTAAAGCAAAAGCCCATTTTAAAAGGTGCTTCTTTGAATTCCAAGAGGTGCAGTCAGGCCTGGTCCTTGGGCTTCAACCACAATTCCCCACAGCCTCCCTCTAAAGGAATATTCAAATGATGAAGAAAGTGACAAGAGAGTGGCAGATAAGAGGGATGCAAACCCCTAGCCTGACATGGGCATATGGAACACCACTTCCCAGGATGATCCCTCTCCCCAAGCTAACTTCCCATGCGTTGCAGCATATCATTTCTTTTTCCTCATATTCAAAAGCATTTTGTAGTCAAGAAAGGGGGGATGCCAGCTGGGCATGAAAATGACTGCAGATGTACATTTTATTATTTTCACTGTAAACATATACTGTTCCTTTCTACAACAAAATAGTACTTATTCCCAAGAAAGGGATTTTAGCACAAGGGCAACAGAAACAAACTCTCTTTATATAGTCCTGACAGTGCTATGTTTTAAAAGATCTCATTTTTATCAAGGTTGGGGAGATGTAGCCAGAAAGTTTGCAATGACGTGGAGTGGGACATAGTAGGGAAGATTTGGTTTATATATTTCATAATTGAAGTTCATAATACATGGCAGTTCCAAGTAGGAAGGAGCATAAGACCATAAAATGCAAGGTCTAAGAAGATCTAGCTGCATCCCTAGGAGGCCCACAAGTAATACAGTGTTCCCCTGCCCTTTTGCGGTTCATATACAGTACTGCAGTCCCAATATATTGTGGGATGGCAGTATATGAAAGGCAAAACCCCTGGGGTAAGCTGGATGGGTCTGTTCCAGGCCTCCTGTACTTACCCCAGGCCTGGTGCTGCCCTGAACGGGCCTCCAATAGCCTTCCAAGGGCCAGTTGGAGGCCCCAGGAGTGCTTTCTGGTGAACCAAAAGTCACTTTTGGATCACTGGAAATCACTCCAGGGGCCTCCAACAGGCCCAGGAAGGCAATCAGAGGCCTGTTCAGGGTAGCACCGGGCCTCAGGTAAGTATAAGGGGGCCCAGACAGCCCCCCAAGTCCCGACCTGACCCAGCACCTGCATATCATGGATTTTCAATTATTGCAGGTTGGGTTGGGTCCCTAACACCCACGATAGTTGGGGGTGTTACTGTAGTATGAAGGCAATGGTCATGTCTTGGTACTTTTCCTAAACAATTGGTTTATAGGACCATAATTTCCTATGAGCAAAAAGAATTTATTTAGAGAGCTATAATGAGTTTTTTGGGCTGTTTGGCCGTGTTTTGGAAGTTCTTTCTGATGTTTCACCAGTCTGTGTATCTGGCATCTTCAGAGAGCAAGGAGGTCAGGGAACTAGGAGTTCTCTCTGTTCTCTGGGTTAGTTCCCTGAGCTCCTTGCCCTCTGAAGATGCCAGCCACAGAGTCTGGCAAAACACCAGGAAGAAAAACTTCCAGAACATGGCCAAACAGCCCAAAAAAACTCACAAAAGCTATCAGATCCTGGCTGTGATATTTATTTATATATTTATTTTATTTGACTAAACAAATCTAGAATAATATAATTTTATTTTCTCCCACATCTAACATTTGAGGGGATGTTCGCATTCTTTTCATCCTAAACAAAAAGGAATGTGCTTTTAAAAATACATACAAAAAATTAACTTGGAAAAAAGTCTTACCTATCCCTAATTATAGGTATAAGCTGCCTAGATGCCCTAAGCACATCTGATCTTGCCTGATTTCAGAAGCTAAGCAGGGTCAGGCCTGGCTAGTACTTGGATGGGCGACCACCAGGGAATACCAGGGGCTGTAGGCGCCTGGAGTAGGAACTGGCAAACCACTCCAGTATTTCTGCCAAGAAAACGCCATGGAAATGGGGTCACGGAGAGTCATTCATGAGTGACTGTAATGACACAACACACACAAATATAGGTATGCCACATGGTTCCCATAATGCAAATGGTTGTAAGGTGCTCTCCACATGGAACATGTCTTGTTCCCAATTCCAGCAGTGCCTATGAAAGGTGTAAATATGTTTTCCATGTGAAAAGCACTTATATACCAAAAGCCACAGATGGCCTCACCCATAATTTAAAAGCACAGTTTTTCAGTTGAATGGTAAGATATAATTTAATTAATTGATATGAAGAGATTTCTTGTTTCAAGTTGTCTTCTCTAATTGACTTTTTCTGTGATAAAAGTGTTTCTTTGACAACAACCCACACTGCTGCTGTAACATATGAAATGACATAGTCAATGCTATCTATGACAAATGTCAATTCTTGTTCATTGATTTCATAGCTGCTTGGAGGCATTGCCATGATTGATCACACTTGCTCACAGGCAGTGTAGCTTACTGAAGCTGACATTTCAGGGAATTTGAGTGTTGACACCACTATCTCCAAGGATAGAGCCTTAGATGATATTCCCTGGATGAGAAGAAATCAGAAAGAGAGTTACTACACTTCAGGGCCATGATATACTCTGCATACTTGCTTTCCAAATATTACAGGTGAAATCCTTTAGCCTTTATGATCTAACTTCACACTCTGTATTCAGTACACATCATTCAGAGAAGGACTGTTAACTGTCCATGAGTAATTAAAAACTATATCAAAAAAAGCAGAGGCAAGGCAACAAATAATCAATCTGCTCCAAAAGTAGGGATGGGCACCTTACAAAAAATGACACACTTGTCATTTTGTAAGCTTACATAACCTTACAAAATGAAATGAAACAGCAAACAGTGTCATTAAGAAATGAAATGAAACACCATTTTCATTCGGAAATGAAACAATTCACCCAAGCCTCTTGATCCAGCCATCTTGAGAACAGGAGGTTTAATTTTAAACTGATTGATTTGTTTTCCTTTCTTCCCATGCCACAGCTGTTGAGATAGCTTTTCTCCTATCTTGATCTGTCTGAAGCTAGCCAGCCCAGGAGCTGAGCTGTTTCCTTTGATGGCTGTGTCTGCAAGTTGATTTAAACTGATTGTTTTCCTTTCCTTTTTAAGTAGGAATATGGAGGTTATTTTTTAATGTTTTCTTTCCTTCCCTCACTGTGCCACTGATCAGCTGTTGAGTTTCTCTCTCCAGTCTCTCTGTGCAGCAGCTAGCTATTAGGTTTTTACCTTGTTTACAGAGGGTTCTTTGCTTGAGCGCAAATTGATTGGAAGGGTTGAAAGTCTTTGATTTAGGGCACAGAGCAGAAACCTCCCCATTATTTATAGCCCTATGAAGCATTTTGTTTCATGATGAAAATTATTTTTAAAAATCCATTATTAACAAAACAAAACCAAATAAAGACTGAAATGAAATGAAATGAAATGAAACACTATACTTCCATTTCGTGCCTGTCTCTATCCAAAAGTATAAAGTAGTACAAACAACAACCACTACCAAAAAACTAATCCCCCAAACTCCCCATAAAAATGTACACCTTTAACAAAATAATTATTCAGTAATTTAACCAAGAACAATTTTTAAAAAAATATCAGTGAAACATAGAGAATACACCCACAATCACGTGAAAATAAAATAGTAAAATAAGATGCAAAAACACAACTCCTCTCCCAAAACCCACCACCAACCAGCAAATAGACAAAAAGTACAATCAAAGCCTATCTTGTCAAATCAAAATGATTAAAATATGGGGAGATTTCTCACTCCCCATCCCACTTGATGCCTTCTTTTATCTGAGTGCAACACAGAAATAGGCAGGCAGCAAAAATAAACCAAAAAAGAAGCAAATATAAACCCCAAAGGAAGCCAGTGTGCCCAGGAAATAATCCAAAGAAGTAACACTGACACAAAACAGCCACCTGGTGGCAGCAGGAAAAATGATCTAAGAAAGGAGGCAACTTCCACCAAAAACTAAGGCCAAAAGGAAGAGATCCAAGGCAGGGGCACAGTGATGGGTGGCACAAGACATGGAATGCCAGGAGCTTGTAAAATCCCAAAACGTTGTTGAAACAAAGAAACAGCACCCCTGCTTGGCTCAAGCCCATTTACAGATTCAGAATTCTAGATTCTCACCCTCCTGGATCTTCTGATTGGCTGCTGACAGTACCCTTCATTACTCTATTGGATGAAAGGCATTATGGCCAATTGAGCAAACAAAGGGTGTAAGAAGGTTGAACAAAGGAGGGAAATATGAAAGAACACAAAACATTTGAATCATGTCATTCATCTTTTAGAGGCTCTCTTTCAGTAACCAATGAAAGAAAACAAGAATTAAAAAAGAGAGAATCTCTTTCATGTTCCTTTCCACTTGTTAAAACATAGACATCTGCATCTCTGACAGCTCCAGTTAAAATATCAGATAATAGCAGATGTGAAAGGCCCCTGCCAGAAATGGTTGAAGTTGGCTTCCAGTTAGAATAGGTAATATTGAGCTGAATAAAGAAATCTGACTAGAAGGAAAGCAAATTCAGTGTATTTCTTTTATTATCCTTTAATAATTGGATACTCTGACATCCGGAAGAGAAATAGTCTTCTTCCTAACCACCCTACATACTATCTATGTGCCTAAGTGCTGATAAGCCATAAGAACCATGTTTCTTTGGTGGCCCAGATAACTGTGACACTTAATATCTATCTTACTTTTGTAAAATTTTAAAACATTTAAAGAGTGATAGAACTGAATTTTAGATATTTGGATAGATGTACTTTTGAATCAAAAGATGATTTTCTAAAAGTAGAGGAGAAAAACAGTTTAAACACACACACATGCAGAAGGTTCTTAACATGAATCTTAGGTGTTTCACTAACTTCTCAAGTACTCAAGATTTTATAGATGCAGTAATCTTAGAACTTAGAACTGTAGAGCTGTAATGGACCCTATGGATCATTGACTGCAGCCCCTGTCAACGGAGACACAGTGGGGCATTAAATAAATGTCTGGTTCCACTTTTAAAGATCCTTTAGTATTTTTAGAATACTAAGAAAACTGGAGTTGAGCTGGAATCATTGGGTTCAAATGGTAACTTTAAGAGTCCTTGAACTCAATTGGCAGAAGGAATAGAGGGCACTGCACTTCACTTCCCCAGGAGCAGCTTGTATGTGTTGTATTGTTACAGTCATAACCAACTCTTCGTGATCTCATGTCCATGGAGTTTTCTTGGCAGGAATACTGGTTTGCCAGTTCCTACTCCAGGCGCCTACAGTACCTGGTATTCCCTGGTGGTCTCCCATCCAAGTACTAACCAGGGCTGACCCTGCTTAGCTTCCGAAATCAGGCGAGATCAGCTGTACTTAGGGCATCTAGGCAGCTCAGAAGCAGCTTACGTCTTTTGCTATTCATTTGCAGCTGCTGTTATTTGATTGTTTAGCAGCTTCCCTTCCCTAACTAAAACAAATATAAATATATTACTGCTGGAAATTTCATGCAAAAATTCTAGTGTAAGCCAACTCTAAATTAAACTTCCCCTGATGATAAGAAATGCCCCACTTCAATATTTATTTCTATATTTTTGAACCTAGTTAAAATGCAAGCCCCTCCCATGGTGCTGCCGAATCGCCAACAAGCATAATCTCACTTTTCTGTCTTGACATCATGTTTGCATGTGTGTGTTTTAAATAGTATGAGATAGTTTTCTTCCACTGTTACATTCGCTGGACCCTCCAAAAGTGAACAAGTGACTGATATATTGGATAATTTTGTTCTTCCTTTTCTCCCACACCTTCACCAGTCTATATAAAATGTACATGGCAAGTAGCTAAAACCTGGGGACATTGTTCAGAAGTGTTCAGTGATAATGTCATAGAACACCCGTACTGTAAGTATGATTCTTTGCAGATTGGTGAACAACATGTGATTCTGAGAGCATACAATGTTCTGAACATGAAAGCAAAATTTAATACTATCAGTGAGGTATCATTAAATCCTCTCTCCAACCACCCCCAGTTTGGTGTTTAAATAGTAATAAAGTAGATGCCTGCCAAATGTTCTCACTATGGGGATCTAAGAGGAGCAGTCACTTTATTTACACCTGAAGACTGGGTTCTAGAGAGTAGTGTCTCATCAGAAGATCTTAGTGGCTGGGCCAGTTGTTAAAAGAAAAAATACTCTAGATTTATTGTGGAAGCTTCCATATCCAGTGCATCTATGTAGGCTCAGCTCTTCTAGATCAAATTTAAGGTCTCTGTTGAAGCAAAGCATTTTGTGAAGACACAGTGCTAACCAGGAAGATTTTGTTTTTGCAAACATCACATCCCTGTTTGCTTCAAACCCCCAAACTCTCCCACCAGAGAAGTAATATAGTATGTATGGTGCAATGCAGTGAGGAGTGTGCACACCTCTACATTAGAGAAACTAAACAGCCATTTAACAGGATGACGACCCAACACAGGAGAGGCAACAGCTCAGGAACAAAATGAGCAATGTACCTCCATTTGAAGGACAAAGGGCACTCATTCAAAGATGAAGATGAACACATATTAGACAGAGAAGATAGTTGGTTTGAGAGGGGGGTTGGGAAAGCCATTCATGTTTGTATTTAAAACCTCTCTATCCTGTCTGCTACTTATCAAGCTATCCTTTCATTAATCCCCAGACAAATCAGAACCAGTTCACACATCCACCACCAAGGCCATAGCTAACAACCCATGCTTAATGGGTGTTGGGAAAGGTTGCATAGGTGGGAATTCATGCACCCTAGGGCATTGTCCACCTAATGAGCCTATTCAGACCATTGTCCACCTATGAACCTATGAAGGCTGATGTGAAAACAAGGTGAACTATAAATTTGAAGGCTCCCCACTAACTTCCCTCAGACTGACAAAGCTGCTTGGATGAGTAGTAAAATGTTTCAGTCTCTCAAGAAAAGAAGCCTAGTTGTCATGACTCAACTTCCAGATAAACTCACCTGGATGACCTGAACCTTCACAGACAAATCAGGAAGAAACTTTGTCCCAAAAGTTTGGACGAGTCTGAAGCCACCTGGATAATTGCCAAATACTTTAAAACTGTAAATAATATTTATATTTCATTTATTACTGCTACATGCAATGCAATAACTTTAAATATAAAAAGTTTCTTTTCTTTAGGTTATGAGTTATCTGCACCACACGCTTGTGTGTGGACCCCACCACACAGCTGTGGATATAGCTCTGACTCACCCAATGTTTGAAAGGCATGGTAGATGCTTTTCAACTAATTATTTTATGCTGTTTATTGTTTCCTCTTTTTTTCTTGTGAGACACCAGAATGCATATGCCATTTTGTCAAAACACATGGGGGGAACATACAAACATTAAATAGAATCCTTGGCAAAAAGCAGCGAAATGGATAAAGCTAGAATGCACCACTTGTCTATTTCTTTGAGTGGCAATACCATAAGTCACTGTATAAAACAGGAGAAATCTGCAATGCAATATGATATGACTGACAATGTTATTAGTGGAAAAGGGGGAAAGCACACTTGCATTAGAGTAGGTGCTGGGAACCTTTAAAATTCCTCAGAGGTTTTCTTGGCTCCACAAAGTGTAGGATGACGTTCCAAGCCAAAGACTTCATTTCAAATTCATTCCTTCATCCTTCTGATTGAATCTGTATCTTTATCATACTTCTTTCAATGACCAAGTATATAAAATATACTTTAATGTATCAGTCACTTTAATGTATCATTGTAATTGAAAACAACATTGAAATGTTTTTTTAAAAATCACCATATTTTACATGTAGCTGGTTGTTGTGCGTAAACATAGATTATTTGCAACTGGATTTAATTTGGATTCAGTTATCCAGATTAATTTCAAGAGGTCTTCATAATGATCTATGACATATCAACAACATGCAGCAATCATTGTTGTGGATTGGATCCAAAGTAAGATTGCATGCATTTAATACTCATTGAGGGGTAGGTCTCATTGAACTCTGCTGGACTTCTAGTCAGAGATGTAAGGGAACTGTATTGGAAGGTGGTTGCACTTAGATATAACAGTGGTACCTCAGTTTAAGAATGCCTTGGTTAAAGAAAAACTCGGTTTAGGAAAAAAAAATTATTCCAAATGGGGATGCCTTGGTTTAAGAAATTTTTTTCAACAGAATGCCCAGTTTTAGTTTTTTCGTCAGGCATTAAATTTTGAAGTGTGATGTTCACATGATGGAAAGAACATTGATGCCTCAGTTTAAGAAAATTTAAATTAAATGTCCTGGTTTGCCTTTTTGCTGACCTCCGGAACAGATTAATTGGTTTTCAGTGCATTCCTATGGGGAACCGTGTTTCAGTTTATATATATTTTTGCAATACAAAATAGCCCAGAAAATGAATTAATTGCTTAAACAAAGTGCCACTATAGTTATAGCAAGAACTTGGATTTCTTGCTTTGACCATATTGTAAACCAATATAATCATATTACAGAAGGATTCTGAAATGTTATGTTTTCAAAAGACAAGTATTTATATACATATAACTGATTTATCCTGGACATTCAGAAACACACTGAGTTTTTGTGGTGTTCTTGAAAATATCTAACCGAGAAACAGACTATGATTTTTCACTTGAAGATAGGGACATTTCATTCTGCTGTTTTAATCAAAACCAAAATGTCATGAAGACAAAGGAGCCAATGCTTTGTTCCATCATTCATACAACTAATTAGAGAGTTGTACAGATACTTCTAATAAGTAAGATGTTACAAAGAGTACGGCTGTCTACATGAGCTTTGCATAACCTGGCACAACTAATTGCAGCGAGGGTGAAATTTGGCTGCAAGCATGGTCACATACCCAATTGCAAAATTGAAATGAACCTGGACACAGTGATAATTAGTGACAATTAGCTGTGGCAATTCATGGAAACCTTATGTGAAACCTAATAGGATTCCGTTTCAATCAGGCTTCAGGCCTGGCTAAGGGAAAGACTCCCTTGGTGGATCACATTCTCTACACAAGCGGAGTGTATCCCTGCTAGACCTCTCAGCCTCTTTTTTCCTATAAATTTTAATATGATCGCTGTTTAATTATTTTTACATGTTATAATTATTGTTTTAGCGTTTAACTTTGTTTCTTGAAAGCCACCTTAGATCCTTTAGGTCTGCGGCCCCCACCCTTTGTAACCCACAGCTGGTGGTGAAAGTTTCTAGGAGTTGCAACCCAAGAGCACCTGAATGACTCAAGGTTGAGAGACACTGCTTTAGGGAAAAGTTGTCATATACATATTTTAAATAAAGTAAATTCCAACCACAGGATGAACACTATATTTCCTATATTATATCCTGAGAGCTGGAAAGGGTCTTTCTATCCATCCATCTCATCCTTAATATGTTCTTCTTTATCATTACTGCTGGATGAAGATCAGAATGAATCAAGTCTAAAGAGAAAGACACATGTTTGCCAAAGGTAAAGTCTAGCAGATAACACCAATCATTTTCTTTTGTTCTTTCCTCTCACCACTCTTTGGTCTAGAGAAAATAATCTTATGTTTACAAGCAACACAGAATCAAATGGACTTTTGCAGAATTCATTAATTGTAACATAGGATATGTTCCCAGTAGATTTTGAAAATTTCTCTTCTTTATAGCAATGCAAGAAAGAAAGAAAAGATAACAGGATCCCAGATTCATCTGAAATATTGTTCCAGATGAAACAAAGATGCTTTCTGAGGGAAATGATAATGAACCTTGAAACAAATCCTTACTACCCAAGAAAAATTGCCACAGAATGCCAGAAAAAATTAACACCAAACAAATATAACTGTTTCACATTTAGCCTACACTGTATTTTGAAAATCACAGTATCATTTGTTTTAGTATAGGTACGCACATCTCGAGAATATGGTGGCATATATTTTCCTGTTTAAATCCCTCATTTTCAAAAAGGGATCACCATCCAAACCAGATAAAAAGAATATGTGTGGTTTTGGCTCCTCCACCTTGTGGAGCTTTGCTTGCCTTCCCTCTGGCCAGAAGCTGATTCTAATTCTTCTATCAGATATTCTGTACCATCGATTGTCATCGTGCCCTACTGGAAATCTGGCAAAAGTGAAGGTTGGCAGAAGATGAGGCCATGAAGGGCATTTTACATTTTTTTTATTTTAAAAAATCTGGATGTTAAGTCCCCCTCCCCATAGCCCCCCTCCACAATATGCCCCCACAGCCACCATGAGTTGTTAGAATTACCTTCCATTCTTTGGCAAATGCAAAACAGGTGTACAAATTATGAGGGGGGGGGGAATCTTATGTATGGCCTCTTTATTACCTTTCTTTGGCAAGAAAGGTCTGTTTCTAAGGTCAGCCAAAGGTAGGGGAAGCAATTTAATACCGACTCTGGCATCGACCGGCTTATCAACACGAGCAGGGGAAAGAGCCGCCTATGTCACAGCTCAGTGCTAGACAATATTTGTGGCCAATATCATGAAAAAAGCTGTGGACCTGGAAATAAAAATACATCAGCAACAAACGTCATTCCTAAAACAAAAGTGGTCTAGTTACACTGGTCTACGAATACTATACTACCAGCTTCATGAATTCACTTATCAAATAACAAGAGTATCTGAAAACAAGCAGACACAATATTTCACTTCATTGTATCCAGAGCTCAATTGAACATCATATTTGGTTTTTTCCCCCTTTACATGGGATTGAAAGCAAAAGAAAAAAGAGATTTATGATCAGGAATAGAGACTAGTTACATGGAACAGGTACTACTCTGAAGGTGCTTAGCTGTAGTTCAAATTACTGCTGTCCAGATACTGGCGTTTTGGGACAGTTGTTGCATTATGCAACAGAAGGTCTTCAAACCTAGCATAAACCACAGAGAATGCTGAAAGGCAAAGTTGTATGTGTCATTTGCTGTCTTATACACAATGTCATCTGTACAAAACTAGATGAACCACCAGAGTATCTACACCAAAAGGAAATGGTGTAGTATTTATTGTGGAACTTTAATGTCTTTATTCTTTTTGACTTTAAAATGGCCTCATACAGTACTTCTGTCTTTGTTTTGTTTGCTTTTGATATACACATTGAAACAATCCAACACAGCTACCTTTTTGAAATCCCGACATGCAAGCAGACTGCCAAGTAGCATTTTTTTAAAAAAATCAGTTCTTGGTATAAGTACACATAATTGTATGCTAATCAGTGAGATAGTTAGAAATAAATAAATAAATAAATAAATAAATAACATTGTGGACAATGCAATGGTGTCCTTTGGCCCATTTCATGTAGTCTGCCATAGTCTTTGGTCTATGCAAAAGAAAGCTTTTTTAGAGGAAATCATGCAGTAGTGCCATGATGAGTTTGGTGTCCCTCCCTCCTTTCAGATTTCTCTCTCCCCTTCAAAACTGATTATGGCAACTCTCCACAGCACAGCTCTTGCCTCCCCCAATTTCCTTCAAAACCATCTCTCTGTCTTTCTTCCAAAGTACATCCAGAAAGTGCTGCTCTTTTTTCTCGCTCCCTCCCACCCCTTGTTGTTTTTTTTGAAGGAAGTGAGGATTGAATGCAGCCCCGTAATATGAAAGACAGTTTAGTCACACCATTCAGCCGCTCGCACACCCTCCAGGTTCTTGGACTCGCCTACCTTGGCAGACAGACTCTGTGGTTTGTTGGAGAGGATCTCTGCTGCTTCCCTGCAGTGGGTGGAAAGGTTCAGGATTGCAGCAGCTGCTGCTATGTGGGTGTCTTCACTACATTGACCGTAGCCATAAGAGTTGGCATGGCAAGGACTCTGTGTGTGGGCGCTAGCACTAGGCAGCCGATTAGAAAATTTCCCTGGATTTGAAAAATGCTTTGCTGTTGAAGAGAGATTTGATTAGAAATAGCTTGCATGGAACTGCCACCCCCCATTAAAGATACTAGGGTGTTGTTGTTTAGAAGACGATCATTTCGAAGAATCAAATAGGCAAAGAATGCATTAGAGAATGAAAGGAAACTTAGCATTATGATTAAAAAGCTTTAAACAGTATGTAAAACTATGGACAGTCTTGCTATTGGTACCATTGCTACAAAACTGCAGGAAGTATACAATAATTCTGGTACTTCCATTTTTTGTTAAAAACCCCCATACAATTCCTTACTCAAGATCTACTCATTACTTTCACAGGAAAGTCTTTCTTTCCATTAATTTCAAAGAGGGACAACTCAAGAATGAATAAAATTAACCTAAGCCTCAATGGGCTGGTATGCTTAGTTAATATTAACATGATGACATTTATTGAACTCTGATTTGTAATAGGTAATAAGCAAAGCTGATTACCTATGCTACAAAGCTGGTTATTTCAAATGTCCTGCAAAGACTTCATTCATCTAGTTAAATAAATCTGAATCTTGGAAGAGTAGGGCTGCTGGATAAAACATTATCGCAAACAAATGCAATATTATGGTAGTCACCAGGAAAATTAATATTAATCTTTCCTTTTTGCCAGTTGTTTTGAAACAAGAAAGCAGAACTATGGTAATATTTAACACAGTGGGTATCTCTGAGCATCATAACAAGTAAAAATTCATTAGATAGGTGTACGCTGGCTGATAATTCCTGCAGCTCAGACCTTCTGTCTTCAGTATGTTACTGTGACATCTAAACACAGCAGGACCGAACACTCTTACTTGTTTCTCCCCAGACAAACTGAAGCAGTCACCTGTGGTTCACTTTAGGTTTAATTCAGTGATGCAGTGATGACCGTTTGCAAATATCTTGAACATCCCAAGAAATATTAATATCATCTAGGATCCCATTTACTCTATTAAGACCAAGACAAATGTAGATTTCTCAGGTATAGTCTATCTCACTGTTGTAAATTTCATACTGGGCTTTCAGTTGAATGACAGTGAACTTCACCAGAAGGAATGGTCCCCACCATCTCCATTTTTACACACAAATCTTCATGGGGGAAAAATATTTTAGACAAAGCTTGGAAATGGTTCATTAAAATTTGTTGTTCTCACTTCTGGTGCAAAAAAAAAACATGATTAAAAATTTGCTACTTTAATCATTAGATGCCAAAGATGTTAATGTTTTAATTAATGAATAATGTCTTAATTAGTGAATAATTATTTAAACTTGTTACTGGGTCAGTAATTTTGGAGACACTATATTTGATTATATAATTAATTTATAAATGTATTTTACAAAATTATCTTAAAATTAATGGGGATTAATTAATTTTCTTTAAGATATTTTCCCATAAAAATACATTAACACTAATATCTCCAAGTTTCAGTTTTAAATGTATATTTAGTTATGCCAGACAATAACCTGCTGGTTGTCCCAATGAAGAACAGACCCATGGAATCAACTGATGAATGGTAACTCAACACACACATAAATCACACTGAGTTAGTGGGTCTACTTTAATTGGAGTTTACAATAGAATACTAGCTGCTGAGGTTAAAGAGGATTCAAATTCTGGCTAAATCTTACCCCAGGCTTATTTCAAGATATTGCTTGGAAGTTTTGATAGTAAAATGGTTTTTTTAATTAAGTAGGGAAATGGGATAATATATTTTAGTCAAGCAACATTTAGTGGCAATTTTTAAGTGGCTGCTTATTTACCAGATGTGGGTCTGTGGGCAATAGTGTGAGAACCAAAGCAATTTTTCTGGCTCCACACTATTATTATGATCCTATTACCCATATGCTTCTAGTTTCAAAGTTCAAGATGGAGTCATTTCTTGAAACCTAATTAGCATCAGTATAATAGATCATCAGTCTAACAGGCCTAATCAGCCTAAAATCAGCCGCTTTCCTCCTAGCCAATGCAATCTCATTTTTGAGCCTATTGTTGGTTTATGGTTAATCTCAACAGATGTATAGAGTAATAAAAATATGTTGATTCCTGTTTTTCCTCTAATAGTGTAGTGCTATGTTTTGAAGAGGAAGAGACACCCCAATATAGTAATTGATATACAAGTCATGTTATTGAACATGCTTAAGATTCCATGTGTGCTTAGGGTTTACGTGTGCTGGTGTGTTCATAGAAAGGTGCCCTAGCTTGTGTACCAGCAACTATCTCCAGGCACAGCAACAAATGGTCAGCTTTGCATCATTAATAGGGTTGGGGACTGAAGCAGTGTTTTCTCAACCTATGATCCTCCAGATATTTGGGACTTTAAATTACAAAAGTTCCACCAGCATTTCCAATAGTAAGGAATCCTTGGATTTCATATTCTAAACATGTGGGCATTGAAAACTACTGGATTAAAGAATGAATGAATGAATGAATGAATACTTTATTGCGGTCAATGATCAAATCCAAAGTACATATATATAAAAATAGCACCAGTTACAGCAAAACAAGGAAGAACAAGGGAGGGAAAATATCATACAAATTGAGCCAGCTTAAATTGTGAGTGCTTGAGCAATTGTTGAAACCTCTTGAGCATGAATTATAATTGCTGCCGCACAAAACTTAGCTACATTAGACAGCATGCTTGAGTTAGGACATTCTGCAGTGTATATATTTTGCCCTGACAACAGGAGGTGGGTATAAAATGCCTCTGGCCGTCCAGGGAATTGCTTTAAATAAGGAGCAATAAGTTTTCCCCTAATTTCATCATATAAGGGGCAGTGCAGGAGTACATGTGCCAATGTTTCAATTCTATCTGTCCTGAAGAGGCACTTACGATGAGAATAGGGAATCTTTTGGAATTTTCCCTCTTGTATTGCAGATGGCAGAGCATTCATCTGAGCAAGTATAAAAGCTCTGCGTTGATTCTTTGTTAAATGAGCAAAGAAATAGTTAGCTGGTTTGAAGAGGATCAATGCTGGATCAATTGATATGTTATTAGACAGAGCCCCCAAATCATGATGTCTCTCTACCTCCAAGATGCGTTGCTTGAGGATTTGTTTAGCCATCTGATAGCCTACTTGTATAAGGCACTCCAATGAGAGACCATAGGTTTTAAGTTTAAGGGATAGGGATCTCTTCCATGTTGAGTGGTAATTGTCTACAAATAGTAAAGAGGTTAGGGTTCTTGGGAGAAAAATTAATTTCAGCCAAAAATTGAAGATGGCTAGCCAAGCCCTAACTTCCACTTTCATGAATCCCATTTCTAACCTCAGGGCTGCATTAGGCACCCAACGGGGTACTTGTAGGATAGCTCTCAAAAAGTTTGATTGAACTACTTCCAAGGATGTGAAAGAAGGATAAGGGCCCAATTGTGCTCCGTAAAGAAGTTGGCTGAGCGGTTTAGCTTGAAATAGTTTCAAAGCTGCTGGAATATTTTGCCCCCCTCTGGTATAGAAAAAATTTATTATCGCAGAGGAAGCTCGCTGAGCTGATTGCGCGACATGTGCTCCATGCTCCTTATGTGATCCATTGCATTGAAGGACCACTCCCAGATATTTAAAGGTCCTTGTCTGTTCAATGTTATGGTTATCTATTGACCATTTATAGGCCTTTGGTCTTTTAGCAAAAACCATAACTTTTGTTTTTTCATAATTACTAGATTAGAGATAATTTCACTATGGTATATTTTGAAACATAATGGTCATCCAGAAATGTTTAAAAAGGCTAATGACATTTGTTGCTTTATATGTGCAATCTGAGATACAAAATCAAAGGGAGGAGAAGCATAGGTAGTATTTCTTCCATCTTTCACTTACATTCAAGGAACTGTGTGGGTTTTTGTCTCTGCATAGTTGACACCGTTGTGCGTTTGCCAAAGACTTGGGCATCAAAGCTAGCATAGTCAAATGGAACTTTCCCACATTTCTCTTGCTCTCTTGTAAAGGTGGCTCTGGATGAAGGGAATGGTTGCCCTGATTGGCAGTTGTGCTGAGATAATTCAAGTTGCTTCATTAAGCTTGTCCTGCAGAGACAAAGAAGAAGAGCATATCAAAACAGAATAAGGAGTTTTATTATATTGCAATGAACTTTACTACATGATACAGAAGATAAGCAATACAGACAGCACTCTGTTTGTATTCAGACAACCTAGAACTATGAGGAGACAGAATAAAGGCAGACTCATGTTTACCTCTTTGTTCTTAAGCTTCCTTAAAGTTCATTTAATTTATATGAAAAGTCACCAGGCCCAAACAGTCAATATATTATGTAGAATAAACACATGTAGTGGGGTCAGATTATGTCAGGCAGCCTATCACTGGCTGAGTTGCTCTCGCTGCTGGACTTGTTCTCTGAATTAAATTTGGCCATATGTAAAGTGAATCTATCCTCTCTCTCTCTCTCTCTCTCTCTCTCTCTCTCTCTCTCTCTCTCTCTCTCTCTCTCTCTCTCTCTTTATTGAAGGCCATTGCATTAAAGTGTGAGAGAGGGGGGAGGGAGGGAGGTTATTTGGACAGTGGTAATGGTTCTGTCAGGTTCTTAAAATGTGTGCATTGAAGACTATATTTCACAACCAAATTAAGACATTTCCCCTTATAATAATGCATAAGATACAATTTGACCCTAGCTTCATGTTTCTGTTCTATCCTATTTTGCCATTTGCAGAAACACATTATGAAATAAACCTGGTAGTATTGAAGTGCCTTAGGCCTTTTCTCATCTGCAGCCTTCTTTTGATATGTGCTGTTAAAGAAAAACTCAGTCCCATGTAGATGTACAATGTTCACACAATATTCAACTAACATTATATTTACAATTTGGCCTGAATATACAAGAGACAAACTGCTTACATGGGCTTTATACTAGAAAAGGCAATTGCTGTTTTTCCCACATCGTTTAATATTGTGCAGAATAACATATTGTGCTTATAGAACAGCGGTGGCAAATCTTTTTGAAACCGAGTGCCCAAACTTCGATTCAAACCCCACTATTTTTTTTCGCCAAGTGCCAATACAGCAATATAACTTGAATACAGGTGGCTGTGAATGGCTGATGTCGGGTGCCCACAGAAGGGCTCTGAGTGCCACCTTTGGCACCTGTGCCATAGATTTACCAACACTGTTATAGAACAAAGCCAGTATTTAATTCAGCATATGTAGGAAAAGGAACCTGGTCTGCACAAAGAATGTAGCAATAGAATAGACTAGAATAGACTAGAATAGAATAGAATAGAATAGAATAGAATTAAAGAGTTACCATGTGAATAAGCACAGTAACTAGCATGGCATTCATGTTCAGCCACATGTTTCTTTCACAAGACAATTTGCAGTTGACTACCTTAAGTTTTATGGAGTTCTCTCTACAGTACAAAATCAGAAAAGGAACATTTAAGGCATTCTAAGCAACACCCCAATCAATGTATGCTTTACAGTGAGTAGTGCTTCTTACCTGTGGACTTGATCATGGCACTGCCCCATTTTGGGTGACTCGTGCTGATTTTTTTCCTGAGACATTGCCATTTTTTCAGCTGCAGCAATTGGACAACCAGAAAGACTGTTTGAAAGAGATTTGTAACATATGAGTGATTGTTACCAACTTATGTTTCTTCCCTCCAATGGAATGGCATGTTTAAAATGTGCCCTCATGCAAAATATTATTTCACATGTTATGCTACTGTCCTCATCACCTACCCTAGGTCATATTCCACATGCCCTGTAAGTCCCCCAGTATCTTTCTACATAGGCATCTATGTGTCATAGCAGCTTCTTCCCACTCCTAAATTTCTTGATGATCCCTAGTTGAATTAGATCTTCCTTTCTTCTTCATTCAAACTTTGTTACAACATCTTATCTCTTTGCCTGTCCATTGCACCTCCACCATCACAGTCACAAATTCTATTGTATGCTATTCATTAGCTACATATTGTGTTATTCAACACACCTTTCCAGCCATAATGATGACTTTGTAGCCTATTTTGTAATTAAGCTCATTTTGTATCTCACATTGCAAAAACAAACAAACAAACAAACACCTAACCATATCTATGGTGAATCATAACTAAAACATATGTAGAAGTCAGGAGATGGAATTAGCATACCAAGTATGGTGTGTGTGTGTATGGGGGGGAAATCCAATTTATACTCAATAATATGTGCTTTGTAATTTGCATTATTTGCAATTTGGATGTAGCATCAAGGAGACAACTAGGAATTCACAAAAAGTTAGGATGGTGTAGCCATACTATTTTCATTAAATTATATAATGATGTGCAGTTTCAAGCAAGAAGCAGAGTGCATCTAAGAACATAAGAACATTCCTGTGTCTGGGTCTTCTACATATCAGTTAGGCAAGCCTTTCGAACCCATGCCTGACAGCTGGAGTTGCAACCCAGTGTAGCTGAAGGGTACCAATTTGGGAAGGCAGCCTTTGGGCATAGGTCAAAGGGCCATGACAAATGAATGATTTTAACAATACCATAATAAAATGTGATAGCACAATCCAGCTACAGTGGTACCTTGATTTATGACATTAATCCATTCTGAATGCATATTTTCATAAGTCAAACAGCAGCTTCCCATAGGAATGCATTGAAAATCAATGAATCCATTCCAGAGGGAACAATTTAATAGGTTTTCATTGCATTCCTATGGGAAGGTTGTCCCAACCCCCTCAATCAAGGGCAGCTGAAGACTGCTCTCTGCAGCCCCACCAGACAGCTGATTTTGACAGGTTGGACCTGTCAAAATTAGCTCTCTGATGGGGCTGCAAAGAGCAGCCTCCAGCTGCCCTTGACTGAGGGAGATCACCAGCTCTTCAATCTTCTAGGTGCTTTGATATCTACAAAAGATATTGAAGCACCTGGGAGAAGGAGGAGGAAGTGGCAATCTATGCCTCCGTCATCTCCCCCCCCTTCTTCCTTGCTTTCCTTGCAAAGCGCCTGGGCTGGCCGAAGATCAGTCAGTCCCTGCTCTGCTCAGTGTTGGGCACAGCAGGGACTGATCATTATACAGCCAGCTGGGGCACCTTGCAAGTGTGCTTGCAAAGTGCATGGGCTGGCCAAAGATCCTTACAAGCACACTTCCCTTCCCAAAGGAAAGCATGCTTGCAAGGTTCCCAGGCTGGCCAAAGATCAATGGGTCCATACTCTGCCCACCAATTTATTGAACAGACTAGGGACTCATTGATCTTCAGCCAGCACGAGACTCTGCAGCCGTGCCAGACAAGTGATTTTGACAGGTCCAACCTGTCAAAGTCAGCTGTGTTGAGGAGCTGCAGAGAGAAGCATTCACTGCCGTTGCCACCTCCTCCTCCTCCTTGATTGCTTTGATCTCTGCAAAACAGATTGAAGCAACCAAGAAGGAGGAGGAGGAGGCAATCGGCAGCAAACTCTACTCTCCACAGCCCCACAAGAGAGCCAATTTTGGCAGGTCGGACCTGTCAAAGTTAGATGTCTTATAGAGCAGCGAAGAGCATTTGTAAGTTGAACTTTTTGGTTGTCGAAACAACTGGACGTCGAGGCACCACTGTATATGTCTTAGGGATTTCAATCAGATAATTAAGTAGGGAATTCTTTATTTCCCACTAAAGAGCATAAGACCTTCAGGTCCTTTCTTTTGGCTGGACCACAATACCTTGTGGAAGTAGAGTGATTTTACTACCACTTTGTACTGCATTAGTAACAAAAGCTAATGAAAGTGCCCCCCTCTTGAAACATCTACATTATGACAGAATACAATACCTTCGATGAGTGTTGCGGTTACTGTTGACATGTCCTCTTCCTGTACATCCAGGAGTGGGGCACTTTAGTACATTTTCATGCATGGCAAGGACTACAAAAGATGAAGAAGAAGAAAAAGAAGGAAAGAGTGGTCCAAATGCACATTAAACTTACAGTGCTAGTGATTGAGAGTGGCATTCAACACTTACAATATATGATTACCTACTACTTATGACTATATCTGGTTATATTCTACACAAAGAGAACATTGCCAGATGCTTAAATCACCATACTTTCAGTCTGGTGTTTGTTTCTATACACATCTATTAGGAGCTGGGACATGCTCTCAAAACTGCTCTCCTCCATTCTTTTGAAAAAAAGAAGCTGCACATCTTGGCTGGTTGAGGGAAATAAGCCATGCCAGAGCAGGATTCTGCCAGGTAAGCCAGTCTCATGAACAGGTCAGGCAGGACATAGTGGGAAGACTCCTAAAATGATCTGGAGAGGGAAGGGGGTTTTGCCTAATCCCTTGGTGGTGTACAGGCCCTTCAGTGGCTGACCTATAAAGAGCACAGCTTTAGGCTGCATTGGTGCCTTCAATTTTGTGGTTCTGACTCATACAGTAGTTCAGTCCGACTATTTGTGAGCATGTTTGCCTCACTGCAGGAGTATTGCCCAGCAAGCATTCCTGGGGAAGAAGGCTCTTTGGTTACTCTGCCAAACAACCTAAGCTACAGAGAATGAAGAACTGCTTGCCCCTCTTATCTTTCTATGGGAGTAGTAATGTCCTTCTAGCATAAGAAACTGCAGGTACGAAACCACCTTTGCCTGGTAGGACTATGACCAGTACGAATAGGGTAGGTTAACCAAGGAATTTTTGGCATTAAAATATACCGGGCAAGCAATGAGAATATGCAGGTCAGCATCTTGTTCTTGTTTATTGAGGTAGGGTAGGATTAAGCCTAGGAACTAGCTTCAAGCTTCCAGGTGCAAAGCAGAATTTGGATATATCCATAGTTTTATTTCCCATTGCAGATCCTTGCTGCATAATAAAGTTGTGAACCTCTTAGAAAAAGATCACTTCTCATGTTTTCATTCTTGTGAGTGTGGGAGCAGGTATCTTTTTCTGTACTGAAGAAAGTATGCTTACTTTCCAGTGGCAATCTGACTTTATGTGGACAACCTGAAAGACTGCGATGGTGTGGATACAATCCAGTCACATGGCCTGTGCCATCACATCCTGGGATAGGACATTTTGTCTCTCTCTTTTCAGGCCTTGGCAAGTCTGCAGGAAGCAGAAATGAAGATTTCATTTGCACATAGTAGACATGTAAATCTTAGTTTATTATGCATTCAAAAACATTTTCTAAAAGGGTGTACTAATGCATCAAGATACTCTCATTCCTTGAAAATGAGAATTTTTCTGTAAGGATGTTGTTTACATCCTTAGAACGCTGTTCTTGCAGTGATGGCTCATGGACCAGAACAGATGTGTGTGTGTGTCACCTTCCCCCAAAATTATGAGGGATGGTGCAACACCCAGGTCTGTATATGCCAGGCAGATTGCTTTTAAGAGATAAGATGAGAGCAACTCTCTGCCAAGGTATTTATGAAATTGGAAATGCTGTTGATCATTTAAAAAATCTAATTTATTCTTTCAGCAATGGCTTCCTTTTTTGTACTGAAACGTATGATTTTGGAATTTTACAGTGACATTTGACTTATAAATGGAAGGAAGGAAGGAAGGAAGGAAGGAAGGAAGGAAGGAAGGAAGGAAGGAAGGAAGGAAGGAAGGAAGGATGGATGGATGGATGGATGGATGAATCTGTTTCTATTTCTCAAACCCCAATCCTTCCAATAAAATAAAGTATAGCTGTTGTGAGTTTGTTTTGGGCAACTTGGCCATGTTCTGGAAGTTTTCCTTCCTGGCATTTTGCTAGACTCTGTGGCCAGCATCTTCAGAGGCCGAGTTGCTCAGGGAACTAGGAACCAGCCATAGAGTCTGGCAAAATGTCAGGAAGGAAAACTTCCAGAACATGGCCAAACAGTTTGAAAAAACTCACAACAGCTATCATATCCCGCCGTGAAAGCCTTCAAGAATACAAAATAAAGTATATTGGGTGCTCTGGTCTAATTAATTATTCCTGGGCTTTTTGCATCTGGGGAAGACACAGGCAGACCAAAGATAAAATATATGACAGAACTACACTTTCCAGTTTAGTGCCCTGGTCTCTTTCGCTACAGGTGGACTTTCCAGTGCAGTTGGGGAAGGCACACACAAAAAAAATCTGGCTGCATGATCCAGCAGAGTGGCTGCATGTCCTGTGTGAGAAAAGACTGCCTTCTTTTTGAATAATTGCCAGAGGACTATCCTCCTTTTAAAGTTGTTCCTCATTTGATGGACTGTCCATCAGTATCAGTCTGATTTAAAGGTGAAGAACCACCAAAGGGGGATTGGGTACTTCAGAGTTGCCCATTAGTGGTTACTATCTGGACATCAGAATCAGCAGGCACAGTACTTAGAACATACCGGTATCTAGTACATTGAAGCTTCCTTATTTAGGTAGTGAAATTGCTAAAGTATAGTACAATATAATTTTAAACTCCAATATCTGTGATGATTCAGCTACAATGGACTACTGATAATTTCATGTGGACTCCACCACACTTAGCAAAAATCTGCAGTCACATATGATACTGTACTGTAGCTACTATTGGTAGCAGCTAGATTAAACAACACAACATGATGGCTGAAACCATGCAAAAATATTATGAGGCATAAGACTGATAATAGCATCATCCAGGGCAATTTTTAAGGCATTCCCCATGACTGTCAAAAAGCCCCTATGAGTCTGAAGTAATTTCTTTAATCACTGGAAACCTGTGGGAGCTGAGAGACCTGTGGGGGAAGTCTTTAATCACCACCACTGGTGGTTTTGATGATTAGACATGCGCAAAGCTGATTCTTCTAGCCAGTGGCCACCCAACCTTGTTGAGGAAAACGTCTTGGATTTTTAACTAAATCTAAATTCAAAAGGATCCTTGAACTTTGCAATTTTCTGAGCAACCCCTGTATTGGTGCTGTTGTCTAGGTCTTGAGTGCTACAAATTATAGCACTTTGTTGCTGTTATAACTGCTCCTCTTACATAACTGTGAATAAGAAAAGACTCATTTTGTGAAATTGCATTTGCAAGATTCATCAATAGATACTGTATATAAGTGAGCAAATAGTTCCATACAACACAAAGGTGTTATACACAGTTTTCATGAAATCTAAGAGATGAGTGGAACAACCAGCTGTCAAAACAAATGTGCAAACCACTACGAGCGAGGGAATGGGACTCACGTTTGTTGCTATAGATTGATCGACTGCCGAGATCAATCACTTTGGCTTGCCTTCGTTCACCAGCAAGGTGTTCCAGTAGAAACCTGTCCAGCTCTTTGTAGGTGCTATGAAAGACATGACCCTGTTCTGCCTGCAAAGCAATTGCTCTTTCCAACAAACTCAAGTTTTGTTTCGTTTTGTCCAAGTCAAATGACATCTCAGTGTTTTCTGACAGGCACTCCTCATCCTCACTGTCTGGAAAGAGAGGCTGGGTTCTGTTGCTGAACGACACAACCTGTGACTCTTGGCATTCTTGTGGCTGTGTTTCCAAGTCATAGACAATGTTAGAATTTTCAAGATCTGCTTCTTCCCTTTTGACTCCTGACTCCTTTATGACATCTTGCTGATTATGTACTACAAAATATTTTTTATTTAAAGGGAGTTTTACGCTCATCTCTTCAGAGAAATTTGAGGAGCTGTCCCATTCATTGTCCAGAATTTCAGAACTGCTTTCATTATCCTCAGAGGAACAGTCCTGCGGGTCAGAAACACTAATTCTGCCTCTTCTTACAGAAGAGTTGATTATATAACATTCATCAACATTCTTATTTTCAATATTTAAGGAATGGTTGTGACTATCACTTAGATTATCAATGTCTGCAGGAGTTGGCACATCGTTGGCTGTTTTTTCGGCATTACTTAAAGATTTGTTCATTAGGTTCTGGTAGCCCGTGTAACTGTCCTTCTTTTGATGATCACTTTCTTGTGTATCCAGATTAGGAGTATCTTTTTCTAGTATTACAGTGCTTTCTTCTAGAAGGATTGAAAAGAAAGGAAGGAAGAAAAATAACATTAATTATTCCTAATTATTCCACAACCTTAAAGCATTTATTTAAAAATTAATCCTATTCATGTCAGTAAGAATGCTCAAAGATTAAGGGGCCTTGTGGTGCAGTGGTTAAATGCCTGTAATGCAGCTAAAACAGTGCTCATGATCTGGGGTTCAATCCCAGGTAGCCAGCTCATGGTTCACTCAGCCTTCCATCCTTCTGAGGTCGGTAAAATGAGTACCCATCTTGCTGGGGTGTGGGTGGGGAATGTAGCCTGTATATTTAAACTGTAAACCGCCCAGAGAGTGATTAAGCACAATGTGGTGGTATATAAGCAGAACTCTTTGCTTTGTTTTTGCTTTAAGTCATCTGGGATGACAAGTTTGTACTGGATCAAGTTTTGTTTTAGGAAGAGAGGCAAGAACAAACATCCTCTGCAGCAGGCGATTACACAACTGCTTCATGGCAATGCTTGCATTTCTTGCTGGTAAACTGATTTCAAGATATTTACGCTGTTATTTAAAAATAAAAAATTAAAACCAACCAACCAACCACAACCTTGCATTTCAATGTGCTGAGTTTACACATGAAGTTTCTTCTCCTCTCATCGACAGTAAAGGAACGTCTTACTAAAACGTTTGCTGAAAATTTTCTGATAAACATTGTCCTGTGGTTCCAAAAGACAAGACACCTCAGAGTGATGTTTGCAGTGGGCAAACAGCTTATTCTTCCAGAACTGTTTTAGCCTCATATACCGAGGGCCAGTGTGTTATATTAGGGAGAGTGATGGACTATGATTCAAAGCACCTGAGTTCAAAATCCTATTTGGCCATGATAACTCATGGAAGGGGTGGCACTGGTAAAAATCATAGCTTAAATATTTCATATAGCTTTAAAATCCTGTTAGGTGTCCCCATAATTCAGGTGCAATTTGATGGTACACCACATACACCAGCCATGTCCAACCTTCAGCCTTCCAGATGTTTTGGACTGCAACTCCCGCAGTCCTTTGTCACTGGCAATCTAGGCTTAGAATTCTGGGAGTTGTGGTCCAAAACATCAGGAGGGCCAAATTTTTGACATGCCTGATATACACTAAGATGTAGTCCCATGGACTCACATAATTCACATTGAAATAGATTAAAATGTTTGCATTTTATGTTTTGCCATCTGAACTTCGGTAAACCATGTAATAATTTGAGGCACTTATAGGCTGGTTTATTTTCACACACACACACACACACACACACACACAGAGAGAGAGAGAGAGAGAGAGAGAGAGAGAGAGAGAGAGAGAGAGAGAGAGAGAGAGAGAGAGAGAGAGAGAGAGAGAGAGAGAGAGATGAGACTGTTTTGGAGCTATTGCTTTTTTCCACTGCCAAAAGCCAGTGCAATGCATTCAAACCCCAATACTCAATTCCAGTTTTCATTGATCATGGCACCCAAAAAAAAAGCATTAGGGAAATCATTTGATCCCTATAGCTGGGCCCTATTTGGAAGCAGGTATGGGCACTACAGGGATATTCAGTGGATTCAGGAGGAAAAAGACATGTACTTTATATCAAACTCTTTTCCTAGCCACTGCTATCTCCAAATAGAGTGACATTCCACTGGGGCTTGAAAATAGTCCAGAATTCACTCAATGTGAATGTTTTTGCATTGCATCCTGGTGCCTGAGGGTAAGTGTAGTCTCACAGGGGGAATACAACTTCTCACTGGAGAAGAGTATTCATCAAGATTATCTCTTCCACAAGCTTTCTGATCTGGTTTCTGTCTCTTTAGGAATTTACTTCCCAGCCTTAAACATATGAACACAGCCTGGCCTGTGCCATAAAACTATACAGCTCTGGCCCAATCTTCTCACCATTTAATCTTCTCACCATTTCTACTAATTAACTCTCCCTCTTCTTCCACCCCTCCTACCTCCCCTCCCCTATCCACCCCCCAACTCTTTATACTACAGCCAATGAATATCTGGAATACAGCCAATGAATATCTGGCATGAAATGTATATTCCATCTCATATTATATTTCACACCTCATTCTGCTGCTATATGTCTGAAGACGTGGTTGTGTAGTCCACAAAACGTTACATTAAAATATGAAAGTTAGTCTTTAAGGTGCCACATGTTTGTGTCTTTTGTTTTGTTTTTCTTTGATCTTTGCCTGAAATTCTTCTATTCCCCTTCCTTCTCCTGCTGTGAATTAAAGTAAACAAACAAAATGGAAAGCTATAGTGGTCAAAATGGCAATGCTGAAAAGTTGGGAAAGTACTTTCTCTGCATGGGGGGTTATGTGCAAACTTCTAGCTATGATGCTAAACATCTTTGAAAAGCCCCATCCCAATGGAAGTTGGAAACATAAGAGGCTGGAGCCCTTCATCACTTCATTTGTTCATAGAATCAAAATTATCTTCAACCTGTTTTGATAATATGTGCTTTGGGTCAACCTTTTGCTAATGGGAGTCCCAAATTCTAAAGGCCATCATTTCCATGTTCTGTGTCCCTGTAGTACTTTGCAAAAGATGAAAAAGGTTTATTTATTTATTTATTTATTTATTTATTTATTTATTTATTTAAAAACACTGCTGTTTTCATTAAGAACTGCAGAAAATATGTGTGTCATGTGCTAAGAAATATTGTGTCCTTTGAAACTGTGTAGGGGAACAATACTAAATAGAGGCTACATGGAAAGACTCTTTCAAATGGTGAAAGAGAAATCCTGTTTTATTTAATTTTTTGCTAAACAGTTTTTTTTTCCCTGACAAGGACACTCCAAAATACATCTCCATCATCTTCTTTTCTGGTAATTATCTCCCTAAAATCAACACTGGCCTGCCAGGATCAAGTAAATATTACCATAGTAACTAAAAGCATTTTTGGATGCAGGGAAGAATTTAGCCATAACACTAGCCCCTTCAATAATGCTGATTATAGGGTGCATTCTTTTGTTGGGATGTATTCAGAATAAACTGGACCATTCTACATTTTACTTCCTAGAGAAAAAAAGAGAAAGATAAGATAAACAAGCTTATAATAAAAGATAAGAAGGTCCAGTTCTTTGCAGATTCCACATTAGACAAATTCTGGGTTTAAATAATGTTAAATATCACCACAAATGCAAATTAAGTTTTGTCTCAGCAGCAGAGCGCTATTAAGAGAAAGTGAAAAGGTTTATCATAATTTCAAAGTATTATCAACTACCGAAAACAAATAAAAAGCATTTTGAGTGAATATGTCCAATTCATTGAACTATTCTCTCAATCCACTTAACTACCCACATGTGTACAATAATGATTTATAGACATTATACCTAATTATGCATATTTTGGCTATGTTGGAGTGCCTAACAAAAGCTCTAGAAAGCAACAATTACCTCTGTTGCTTAGCTACATAGTTTAAAATATTCCTATTAAGTGCAGATTATTGTGGAAAGGAGGAGGAGGAGGATACAAACGCACATGTGCCACCACAATGCACTTCACTTTATGGCTGCCAAACTGTTAGCATTTTGGGTCATTTCCAGTTTACATAATTGTTTGATTCAACTCTTTGTCATACATTAAAAGAAAATATTTATTATTTTTTTCTTATCCATTTTCTTCAGAAAATTGAAGATTGGGCCTCTCTCCCAAAGGACTTGATATTTGTTTTTTGAACTGCTTATCATGCTTTCTTGCCACTGCCTGGGAACACTATTAAAACTTGATTTTTAGAAGCTTCATCACCATAGATTAAGTCTGAATTGATTTGAAAGCAAAAGTTTTCAAGATTTTCCAAGTGTGAAGCAAATCCACGGTGAGTGCAACTCTTGTGTTATTATTATTTTTTAATTAATTTATTGTCATTGTGTGTATATACACAGTATACACATACAACGAAATTCAGACACCACAAACAATATTACACTGAGATTTAACAGAATGTATGTATGTTGGTGAAAAGAAACATCTAGTTCTATTTTATTAATGCCAATTTCTCTGTTCTAAAACCAGTACCAGCATGTTTGGAAAGAGATTCTGGCAAAACTGTATACCAGCAATAACTTATGATTACAAAATTAAAACCATATTAGCACTCACATCACAAGCCCAAGATAACCATTCAAATCCGACAGATCAGACAGAGAAAAGTATACCTGCTTTATGGCCTGAAGCCAGTCACAAAATAAGGCAAATCCATTTGAGAATTGCAGGAGGTGAGAACATCTATTGCTGGGACACCTAAGGAAAACCAGCTCTTAAGGAGTCCCCTCCTCTAGTGTATTAAAGCCTCTATTTCTGTCCCTCATTGCACCATCATAGAACATGACACTGATAACAAAATCTATAGCTAAGGTGTTTTGAACCAAGATCTCCTGGGTTTTGCTTCAATACTCTTAATATTGGTATTGTCCAAATACATTCAAAGAATGACCGAGTTGCTATTTTCAGTGACTCCTAAAAGGCAAGACTAATTGTTCCCCATCTTGGGTTCCCAGATGTAGTCATGTTGCACCTCCCTGAATTCTTTAATGTTCACCACATGTCTGGAAGCTGAAATGCAAAATTTGGGAACTCAAGGTTAGGCTCTCTAGTTTGGAATCATGGCATAGATTTACAAATAATTGGTCATCCACCCAAAACCATGGTAATTGATTAGAAAGCTCAATGGATTTTATTTTGACCATTGATGCTAAAATGCAAGTGCTTAAGTAGCTGTTCCTGTATTAGCTAGATGGAGGACTAATATATAAGTATGGGCAGGTCAGAGTTGGCTCCATTTGTGGTATCTCACCTGCTCTAGTTCTGATGAATGATAGAAACAGGAGCCTGCTGTACTCACAGTATTGCTAGTTGCTTTGATCACACAGCCCTGCCTTACTTGGAAGAATCTTCAAAGGTACAGCGAGCTTCACTTTCATATTGAGAAAAAAACTAATTAATGCTTGATCCAATCAAGACTGAGACTTGATTATATCATGAAGACTGGGACTTCATTATATCCAGTTTTGACCACTGTCATGTGACCTGTCTGGGAACTGTGGTTGTTTTGATTTTTGAAAAACTTTGGGAAACTTCAGCTGATTCAGAAAGCCACAACTGGAGCACATGACTCCCACATAAGTGCACAAGCTACCAGTCTTAGTCAAAATGCTGGCTGTAGAAGCCCTAAGCCATTTGAGGCCAGGTTGTTTGAAAAGTTACACTTTTCCATTGGAGCCTGGTCAAGTTTCAGGTTATTTTGGTTTGTACTTTCTGCCATTCATGTGAAAAAAAGTGTGACCTTCTTGGAACTTTCTGCCTTGACAGTAGGTAGCGCCATTTTTATGCCATTTCCTTGGAAGGCAAGGAAATTAAAACACGTTTAGTTGACTTGGCACAAAATATTTTGTGATGAACAGAGAAGTTGTTCAAATATGACTTTCTTTTAGAGATGGGCACGAAATGATTTTTTTGTTTCATTGTTCGTTATTAGTTTTGTTATGTAACAAAACAAATAACAGCCCTAGAGGCAAATTTAACAAGAAATGAACCCAACTGAGAAAAATTGGTTCGGTTAGGCTCATTTCGTTAATGGAGGAGGGCGGAGACGTCTCCTACCTGGTGCTGGTCCGGAGGTCCGGTCTTCCTGGCCTCTGGGATGGCGACCAGGGGAAAAAAGCTGACAGTCGCACTACAGCTGTAGCGCGGCCATGTGGTTGGCAGTAAAAAAAGAAAAGAAAAAGAAAAGAAAAGAAAAAATAATAAAAGGGAGCACCGACCAGGCCCCAAGGATGAATAAAATAAAATAAAATATAAAAATTTAAAAAATTAAAAAGGAGTGCCAACTGGGCCCCAAGGATAGCCTGGTCAACTTGGCACCCTAACATAAAGGGGGGGGACCCAGCGCCGATTGGGCCCCAGGGGCCATGCAGTGGGCACTGGGGGGAAAGGGGTAAAAACAAAAACAAATTAACAAAACAACAAAACAAATTTTTCTGTGAACATTTGTGAAAACGAAATGAAATGAACCGACCTTAATGAAATGAAACGAAACGAAACACCGTTTTTTCAATTTGTGCCCATCTCTACTTTCTTTTGCTAAACATAAAGCATCAAGGGACATTTGCAAAAGTGAGTTAACCTTTCCTATTTTGCATCTGGTAGGATCTGCTGCAGGCCTGAAGAGGAGGAGTGCCCCAAACTCAAAATTTTGTGAAAAGCACCACTTCCACCTAGGTTATGAGCTCCAAACAATTTTGAGTATATTGATGCATATTGTCACAGCACTGAAAATGTTCTGAATGAATGTGTGCTTTAAAATGCTTGTCATTTTGAGGTGGCGGCGGGGGGGGGAACAACTGACCCTCAAGAGTCTAATTGCCCAATGCCTCATTTTCAGTAGAAAATGGCATAATCAATGTTAAAGATGCTTTATACACAATTTGTTTTGCCAGCACTCTCCATGTTGTTGAGAAAGGCATCTTTGGGTTCTCAAGTGGAACTCGCTTTCAGATCCTTCTGTACTTTGTCATTATCCACCTTCACCCTACAAAGAGATAGTCCCTGTGAGCAAATCAGACTTTTAAATTGTTTCCTCTGTGATAGTGTGCATAATTGCATCAGTAATCTTTTTTAGTTAAGGGAGAGCTATCACGAGCTGAACCTGGCAAGGATATGATCATTCAAATGTAACTTTAATATAGATAATAGGACAAGGGGATTAGAGTTTGACCTTGATACATTTGGTAAAGCTTAGTCCGAAGGAAACCTACATAGGATTGCAGCCTAAGAGCCTCAACATGTGTAATCCAATACACATTTACATATAAGTCAGTCCCACTAAATTTGACATCTGCATTTATGTGTCTCACTATTCACATATGTTCCAACATCATTCCCTCTTCTGTAGATTCTATCAGTCATAGCTTTTACATGGAACTTTACTCTCTTCTTAGCTGTGCATGTTTTCTTGTACCTTTAATGTAATGTTGCCTATTTATGCTGTAAAATGTCCCTCAATTCCCTGTTCTCAATACCTGATCATGTCTTAATTGTACTGGTCTGTATATTATCCCTCATTACCATAAGCCACCTTGGGTCATTTTCCAAGAAGGAAGGTGGGGTAAAAATACTCTAAAATAAAAATAAATAAATAAAAATAAAACCCAGTAAGAAGATTTACCCTCTTCCTTCTTCCCTGACCCTGCATTTGCATTCTTCTGAAACCAATATCTTTGATACCTGCATGGAGAACATTCCTGTTATCCTGAAGTTCTTCCTTGTCCTCATTTCCCTTTGCCTTCCAGACTGGGACTGTAGTGGCGAGGTTTCATTAACAGAGATTTTCTTTTGTTGACCGCAACGCCCAAACTCTGCTCTTCCGCTTTTCTCTTCTTTGCCAGGGAGCTTTTGTATGCACTGCATTTGTGTAAAAATGTGGATAGCAGAAAAAACAAAAACCATGAAACATATTTCATAAATCTACTTTTTGTCTACTGTGTGCTCAAGAAGTAAAAGTAGGAAAACTGCAAACAATAATATGATTATAGTTCTAACTAGCTGGAACTTTTGTTTTCATTGCCGGAGCTAAAGAGCAGGACGCACATGAACACCACTACACCATTTCTCTTGCATTGCTACCAAAGGTTTGCATAATAAATGATGATGATGATGATGAAGAAGAAGAAGAAGAAGAAGAAGAAGAAGAAGAAGAAGAAGAAGAAGAAGAAGAAGAAGAAGAAGAAGAAGAAGAAGAAGAAGAAGAAGAAGAAGAAGAAGAAGCTCTAAACCATCCTTAATCCTGTGTAAAACATATGTTAATCTAAACTCTATTTTGGACCAGGCTACATCCACACAAGAAGGAATAACAAAAGATTAGTAGTAGTTGGCTAATCCCTAATAAGAGCTAATATGAAAATTGCACTACCAGTTACTTGTGTCAGTTTTGCTTCTTAGGTTCTGATGGGTGAGATTGAAGGATACTATTCCAACGAGTACTTTTTTTCTCTTTTGCTTATGTTTGAGAAGGAGCATATGGGACAACATGGATACAAAGAAAAATAAATAAAGGAAATGAACAAAATATTATCATTCTAGTGCAGAGCTATACTTCAGTTGATGTTCAAATATCTGAATTAAGGAGCTGGAATTACCTTGGTGGTTTTCCTCTGAAACCCACTAATTAATGTAAGATCTGCAATGCATGGTTTCAAAGTATAGCTCCAATGACAGAGGGTTCTGCATCCTCAGATTAAATACTTCCAATAAAAGATAACCCACAACTTACAAAAGTTGTTACTTTCACTACAAGCCTCACTATTAGAATGATTCCTCACAGCTGAAATCTTCTTCCCTTATAGAGATGGGCAGGAAACGAAAAATGAAATGCTGTTTCATCATTTTGTTATGTAACAAAACAAAACAAAACAAAACAAGGAACAGCATTTTGTTATAGATGAAACAAAATGGTCATTTTTGCATTGAAACAAACCATTTCATTCCATTATTTTCAGGCTCCTGCTGATCTGTCAATGGCTGGACCCCTTTAAACCTGGCCCAGTCGGCACCAGGGGGACCCCCTGGTGCTGACTGGGCATGTTTAAAGGGCTCCAGATGAGAATAACTCAGCAGGAGCCCTTTAAAAATGGCTTCCGGAGTCCCAGGCACCAAATCTATTGCCTCTAGGACCCAGGGGAGCCGTTTTATTTTGTTTTAGTTCATTTTGTATTTTTTTATTGTAAGAAACAAAACAAAACAAAACAAAACAGGGATGAGCACAAAACCAAACAAAATTAAACATTATTTTTCTGTTTCCTGCCCACCCCTTTTCCCTTCAATTTCCAACAGCTTGTTCTACTCCTGACCTCAGGAGCAACAAGTTTTGACATATATCACCCCATAGTGCTTGGAACACCATCTAGGCAGTTAACCACATAATTATGCAAAGAACTCTTGTCCCCCACATCCCATGAGTTGGGTATTCATTTTACCAACTGCATAAGGATGGAAGACTGAGTCAACCTTGAGCTGGCTACTTGAACCCAACAATATCTAACTCAGGTTGTCAGCAGAAGCTTGCCTGTAATACTAGAATCTAACCATTGCACTACTATTTTGCATTTAGTGGAAGAGGGACAAGCAGAAACTACTTAGGACATTTGTTACTTTTTGGTATTTGTTTTAGGAAATAACACCCCCTAACTTACCCAAAGCAAAGGTAGATGTTGCAAATAATGGATACCTCCACTCAGCACACCCATTTATACTGGTCCACAGAGATGAGTCTGCTTTGGTCTCTTGCCTGTTTAGCAAGACAGCAAATCTGGCTCATCTTTGTGGACCTAACAGAAAGGCATTCAATGCTACACCTGTGAATGAAAATGTAACTAGTAATGCAGAACTCCATTTTCCAGAACATTATGTATCTGAGTTACATGAGAATCTATCAGCCTGCAGTGGCACAAGCCTAAGAGCGATCATGAAGCATAGTTCAGATGTGCAAGTGAAAAGCTATGTTTCCTGAAAAGTCTAAGCTCACCTGCTGAAATGCTCTCCAATCTTTTGCTCCTCTCCTTTTTAATTTCAGGAAACCAATATTCATTGTCTGTGGTTCTCTCCCAGTCATGCAATATGAATAAAGGCATTTATATTATATCTGTCACAGATGAAAAACTGCATTTATGGATCAGTGTAATCCACTTATTGGTTCCCGCACCCTGGATCCCCTAGGGAACATCACAAATGTACATGATGCTCCTGGTTGCTTGGTTTTGTATTTGGCTCATTGATCCAGCTGAAAGATTTTGGGGGGAAATCCCTGTCTCCAGATAGCTCCTTGTTGGTTACACATATTATGAGGATCAACTGCATAAATTAATCCTTCCAAGGTAACTTGTGTACGCTAAATTGGCATGAGTTCTGAATGTTTGGGATGGTTGCATATGATTAACTTAAGCTTTTTGCCTTTTAAAAAAAATCCACCTTGGAAAATCATCTTTCTTGGCAATGCATCCTTACAAATGCCAAAGGTCATGAAAACAAATATGAAGACCTAACACTGCTGTAGAAGTTAAAGTACAAGCTACAGGAATCTCAAAATTGAGAACTCTCTTGATCTCTGTTTTGCAATACTGTACTGCATAAGGCAAAACCCCAATACACTTGATACTTTCCTATCTCTCTGTAGAAAAGTGTTTTGCATTATCTGCCATCATTATCTGTTATAGCAAATTAAACACTGCAAAGTAGGAATTTTAGGATCACATTGAATATGTAACAAAAAGCTGTATCTGAAAAAAAATGAAACAACCCATCAAGATCTGCTTTCCGCAATACAGTGACCCCCACCATTTCGCGGTCAAGGTACCGCGGCCCCACTACAACGTGGGATTGCAGTACCTGCCCTGTGGGGGGCAGGTCACTCTGTGCTGCCCCCCACCCCAGAAGCCTCGGGGCTGCATGGGAGGGTGGCGGGGGTGATCAGGTCACTCTGTGCCGCCCCCACGCACCCCCGAGAAGCCTCGGGCAGCCAGGAGGGGCAGTGCGGAGTGATTCGGTCGCTCTGCACCGTTCAGCCAGGCTCCCCCGGGAGGGCCTGGGGCAGCCGGGAAGGGCAGCGCGGAGCGATCCAGTCACTCCGCGCCGCTCAGCCAGGCTCCCCCAGGAGGGCCTGGGGCAGCCGGGAAGGGCAGCGTGGAGCAATCCGGTCGCTCTGCGCTGCTCAGCCAGGCTCCCCCGGGAAGGCCCAGAGTGGCTGGGAGGGGCAGCACGGAGCAATCGGGTTGCTCCACGCCACTCAGCCAGGCTCCCCCGGGAAGGCTCGGGCCACTTGGACGGGTGGCAGCAGGAGGTAAGATGCCCCCCACCCCCACCCCTACCCCCACCCCCACCCGCTTCCGCATATCATGGATTTTCTTGCATTGCAGGTAGGGTGGGTCCCTAACCCCCGCGATTGGTGGGCGGTTACTGTAACCTTAAAAGTATTGTTTCATTTGCCATCTAGTTTAGTTCAAGGCCAGGCAGTGAAGTCAGATTCTGTATATGAACTACATACCATGTACATGTGTGTGTGTGTGTGTGTGTGTGTGTGTGTGTGTGTGTGTGTGTGTGTGTGTGTGTGTGTGTGTGTGTGTGTAAAATGATTACAAGTATTAATGGAAAGAGAAATATTAAGTGTTTTCAAATTGCAACTAATTACATCAGGCAGAATGTTCAGGGAATGCCGAGTTGTAGCATTCTACAGGCAATCATACTCTGTATGATCTCTGGCATGCAGTTGCTCAAGACAAAAATAATCATATTGAAATTATTGAAATTACTGTGGCCTGCAGAAGCTTCCATGTGCAAAAAAGTGGGTAGTAAATATGCCTATGTGTGTGTGTGGGGGGGGCAATTAAACAATCCCACTGCATGTATGGCAGAAATTAGCATTCTGTTCATGGTTTCATATCATTTCTAACTTAAGATCAGTTGGCAAACTACTTATGCTTTGTGCTGGATAGCCCAAGCATCCGCATGCATACAAGTATGCCAGTAGACTTTAGTATTGGATCAGTTTAGAAAGCACCTGTACATATGAGGTCTGTTGTGGTTTTCCAGGATGACAAACAAATCATTGAACTGGTTACTTGTTGTAATGTTATCTAGGGCATAAAACTAAATCATTTTACAAACAGAAAAAAGAAAAATTGGGTCTGATTTGTCATTGTCATTCCAGGCATCGCGTGGCGATCGCGCGATGCCAAGCGGCACAGAAAAAAGTTTTAAAAATTAAAAAAAAACCAATTCCCGGCCAAAAAAGCAGGCGAAAATATGCCTGCCTGAGGGCACCTACCAGAGGGGTGGTTTCTGTGTGTGGGGGGGTCCCCAGCCTTCCCCCCCTCCTCTCCTGGGCTGCTGGTACCGGGCTGGGAGGGGGCATCCTCGGCGTCTCCATTTGCCATGCAGTGCGGGGGGATCCAAAATGGCGTCTGCAATATTTTTTTTGAAATCGTGGTCCAAAAAACCACCAAAGCACCACATAAACATGCGAAAATTAGCTATTTTAAATGCTTGAATTTTTACAGTAGCAGCAGTGGGTTTTTTATAGCAGTAAAAGGTCGCACTGATTTTATTTTATTTTATTTTTATTTTTATTTTTTTACACCTGCGCAATGATGGGCTGGCCATGGGATGGGACCATGCAAATTTTTGGACCCATTCTACCAATCTCATGGCCAGGTTTTGACTGACACTTCTGGATGTGCAAGAGGGCATAAAAAGCCGAGGCACTCCCAGAAGAGTCGCAGTCCGGGCTTGGATATGGGTGGGAGAGGGCTGTGTGTAGCTGGCTGCTGTGCTACTAGACTAGTTTCGATTTCGCGGAGCCTTTAGATTTCAGTTAGGCAGGCAGGGAGGGAATTAATTCAATTGAATTTTTAGGAAATAATAATAATTCCTTTCATTCTCTGTCTCCTGTGGGGAATAGCAACACAGTTTATTCTTTTTTATTCTCCTGCAGTTTGTTAGGATTTCTTTTCTGATAGTGCTTCAAAGGGGGGGAGGTTTGAGTGGGAGGGGAGGTGTGGATTTATTTTAAAAATTTCATTTGCTTGGTGGCAAGCCAAGGTCATTTCATACCCTGCCTGCAGCTCTGCTGTGGGTGCACTGCCCACTTTGTTTGCAATAAAAATTGCAATTGCTTTATTCAATGCAGTCTTGTGCAGCAAGTCAGTTTAAAGTGTTTTCCGCCTGCTCTGGGTCATTGCGGGACCCGCGCCCACCGCCCGCACGCCTGCCCCTCCCCCCTGCTGCTGCTGCTGCCCGCCCATGCCCCACCACCACCCCGCCTGCTGCCTAGGGCGCAAAAACACCTAGCGCCGGTGGGACGCCACTCGCTGGGACGTCAAATCATGCGAAAGCAGTAACGACAAATGACAAACGACATGATGAAATGACAATTTTTTAAAAAAATTCACGAAAAACAGAAACAACCCGAAACGGACCCGTCCCGAAAAACAACAACTCGAAAAAAAATTTCTGGTCGTGCCCATCTCTAGTGCAACCTAACATGCCCATCAAGCCTTTTTTTAAATTAAACTTAATTTTCTTCAGAGATAACCCCCCAAAACAAACAAAAACAAACAAAAACAAAATAAAAAGGGAGGGAGGGAGAAATGAATTTTCTTGCTCCTAAAGGCATCTGGGAGCAGTTCTTCCACTGAAGCCATCAAAAGGCCCATCATGCAGAGAAACCTTCCCCATATCTATCTATCTATCTATCTATCTATCTATCTATCTATCTATCTATCTATCTATCTATCTATCTATCTATCTATCTATCTATCTATTCCTGCTTTGATTTCTTTTGTATTTTGTGGCCTTGTCCTGGACTAGCAACTTATGTGGATAAAAACCTGCACCCAACCTCACAAATATTGTCCATTCACTTTTATAGGATGAGAGTAGAGATGGGCACGAAACGCCAAAATGGCATTTCATTTCATTTTTTTGTTTTTTAATTCATTTTGTTTGGAATGAAATGAAAGATTTTTTAACAAATTGTTCTTTGTTTTGTTTCATTTTTATGGTTTTTTTTTACAGTCAGCACTTTTCCCACCACCACTGACCAGCTGGCCCTCAGGACATGTCAGTGCTTCCCCCCCCCCACACCAACCAGCTGGCTTGCGGGCCAGGACTGTACTTTTCCCCCTACCATCAACCAGCCAGCATGAGGGCCAGGTTGGTGCTTTCCCCCCTAGTGCTGACCAGCTGGCCTGCAGGCCGGATCAGTGCTTTTTTTCCTACCACCGACCAACTGGTCCACAGACCAGGTCAGCGCTGTTTTCCCCTAGTGCTGGCCAGCTGGCCCATGGGCAGGGTTGATGCTTTTTTAAATTATTATTTTTTCCTACCACTCACCAGCTGGCCCATGTTCAGTGCTTTAAAACAAAATTTCAATTTTTTTTTAGTCTAGCGCTGCCCACCTGGCCCACAGGGCCAGCTGGTCGGCAACTATTTTTATTATTTATTTTGACAAGCGCCAAGATCAGTGCTTGTCAAAATAAATAATAAATGAAAATGAAATGGAAGAAAAGGAAAATTTCTGATTAATTTCATTTCATTTTTTAAAAAGGGCACTTCATTTTTGTTTCATTATGTAATGAAATGAAAAACAAAAAAAATGAAAGAAAATTTCATTTCATGCCCATCTGTAGATGAGAGTCATGGGAGAAAGAGTTAATAATGTTCTACTGTATGGATGCACAAAAATGTATCAGATGCAAATTATTTTCTACAGCACCATTTTTATAAACTTCAACACACAGTAAAATGATGTTGTCAGTCCTCTTGATCTCACAGAACCTTTAAAAGTGGCTTGTGGAATGGCTAGCATTGTACACTATTTTCAACCCTCAGGGCCATGCCAGAACTTCCCCTTTAAACATTTCTAGAATTATTTAATTTTGCATATTAATTCTTTAATATTAACTTTTGCTAACACTATTTGTGCTCCAGGAATCCTCCAGGATTAAGGGCTTTGCATTTTGGCCTCGTCCAACCCAAATAACAAAGAGGAGAAAGAAGTTTGTAAACCTGTGTGCTTCTTCCATTAATTGTTCTCTGTACAGTGGGTAGAGCTGGTCTCCTTTGATGTAAATTTAATCTTGATTTTTTAAATTTATGCTAGAATTTGAGGACCAGTATTATAAGGGTTTCCACTGTTCAAATAGCTCTCTGTTGCAATACCTGCCTCTTTTGATGCTTTGATTAGCCAAAAATGTCAGATAAATTCAGTTCAAATACAGTGAACGCCAGTGCACATGTACACTTTTTAACATGAGAATAATACTTCTAACACATGTCATATTGTTTCTAAATATATCTGCTATACATGGCTGTTGCCTAAGCACCCATACCTGTCATTATTTTGAATCTGAACATAAGCCAAAAGCCTATTTTTACGTTTTCTTAGAAAATACATCTAATATCAAAATCTAATGTGGAAGACAATCCTGCAAAAAACTCAATGGGATATATTATCATGTAATGCATTAATAGATCAGAATGCTTGAAAAGTTTTCCTCTCAGTGATGCATCTACATGCATTTGCAAAGATATGTCAAGCCATAGTTTGTCAAACAGTAAGCCTATAATTTAGTATCTCTATTATGCATCTCATAAATTCAACCACTAATAGTTTTGTTGCTATTTACCAAAGGTCTGTTTCTTGTCATGGAACACTGGTTCACTGTCAAGGTTATTGGAGACTCTGAGACTCATAAAATGGATGGAATTCTCTCTTTTAAAAAATGAATCAGAAGCTAATGTAACTTCTACTGCCTTACTATGCTATATAAACTATTCTTGAATATAATCATGGGGAAAATGAAGTTTTTGGATACTTAATTGGGCACTCAACACATCTATACTGTGGACCAAGGTTTTCCTTTTTTAAGTGAAACAACATTATAAAACATGGAATGAAATTATGTTGCATACATATGCCTACAACAGAGTGCACACATCACGCTTGAGGGGTAATATTCAGTAATCAAAAAGTTCTACTTTTCTCCTTCTAAGCTGCCCAACTCCTGTGTAATACCTTTCATCAATCAGAAGCTGTGTAAACCATGGGACAGGAGTACAAAGTCTTTAATTACCGTATTTATTGGCATATAACACGCACAGGCGTATAACACGCACCCTCATTTTAAGAGGGAAATTTTAGGGAAAAAAATTAAATTTCACCCAGGGTGCACTCTCCGGGCAAAGTTCGCCAACTCCGGGCACTGCGAGGGGGAGACAGGAAGGGGGCGGGGGGGCAGCCGTGGGGCAGGACATGGGCACAGAAGAGACAGAGGCTGAGCGAGGCCGCGGAGAGCACGAGGGAACCTCGGAGGAGGGGTCGAACCGGGTGTCCTCGCTCAGCTCCATTCATCCCTGGCCTGTTGGCAAGGCAAGGGAAGTGAGTGGGGGAGAATCTCCGCCATGAAACTTTTGTTCCCCTTCTTCCCCATCATGGGACTGGCTGGCTGGCTGTGCTTGGGGACGGGGCGAAGCAACCTCCCTCCTTCCTTTCTTCCCTCCCTCCCTCGTCCGGCCTCCCAACCCAGAACAGCCCGAGCCCAACTGAGCACACACACACACACCACCACACACCACCTCCCCGTGGCTCCCTCCAAGGCCCCGAGAAAGAAGAAAGGCGGGGATGCCCTTCGCCTGGCCGAGCCTCCCGCGGTGCGGACCCCCCCAACACCACCACCACCACCGCCGCCGCGCCGGCCTGAGTTCCAAACAAGGAGCGGGCGAGCGGGCAGCGCTGGTAACTATGGAAAGCGGTGGTGGTGGTGGCGGCGGCAGCTCTCCGCCGCAGCCCCCTTGCATGTAGCAGCAGCAGCAGCAGCAGCAGCAGGAATCAGCAGGAGCCACGCATGCACCCCGCGGTCTCCCTTCCTCCTGGCTCGGCTCGGCTCGGCTCTGCTGCAGTTCCCGCCCGCCCACGCCCCCCTCCATCCCCGCCTTCCTCGATCGCTTTCCCAACCTTCTCCCTCGGCCGAGGAGGCATGGTGTGTGGAGGAGGCGAGCGCTCCTGGGAAGACGAAGGCGCCCCCGCCTGCCCGCCTTCCCTCCCTTCCTTGCTCTCTCTCTCGCGCTCGCGCTCTCTCTCTCGCTCTCTCTCCCACTGGCGCGCGCACACCCGGAGCCTCTGCTCAGGCAACGGAGGAGGATCGGCAGCACACTGGGGAGCATAGGGGAGCTTTTCAAGAAACCGTTCTCCTCCTCCTCCTCCTCCCTCCCCTCCCCAGCTCAGCCCAGCCCAGCCCGCGACGGTACTTGTTAATAATGTAAAAACATGGCTTCTTAATATTATATCGGCGTATAACGCGCATACATGATTTGGCCCCTATTTTCAGGGGGGGAAAGTGCACGTTATACGCCGATAAATACGGTACCTAGAAATCACCTCTGTTGTTGACATCATCGTTTGTCACATGTAAGTACAGCAATGGGGATTTAGCTATGATGTTATGGTCTCACTGGGGGAGTACCCGGGTGAAGTTTTTGATGTTAATTCTTTCTGGAACTTTTAGGTTAAAGATCTCAGTTGAAACATCTTCTAAGTCACATTTACTTGAATAGAAATTCTTTTGCGAATAAGCATGTTTTAAAAATGAGAAATTATATAGAGTATATACCTTTAAACCGAGAAGGTCCTTAGGGCTTCCAAAAGAAATATTTCCCAGTCTTTCTGAGATTCTGTTCTTGCATGAAGCTTGTTTACACAAACTACCATATACTTTACGCACGGACCGTCTATGACTGACCCCAGAGCTCCAGCCTCTGAGTAGGAAGGTATAGGACTGGCTATTCATTCATTCATTTTCATTTGAAGGGCACTTTTTTCCCAGATGAAGGGACTTGTAATGAGCTTGTAGTTACTTGGATATTATTGCTTTCTGTAATAGTTTTTGAAATCTGGGCTGCTTATACTGCCTTACTATGCTATTATTGCTTTCTGTAATAGTTTTTGAAATCTGGGCTGCTTATTCTGCTTATATATATTATAACATGCATTGAAAATGTTTATCTGTAAAAGATGCAGTGAGATAGAATAATGGCATGCCCAGCTTTTAATGGCCACCATGTCCCTACCCAAACAGGAACTCATTGTCATGATACCATGCCATTTTTTTATTTTTTTGCAGAAGACTTCTTGCTACTGTTCCATTTCTTTAGTACGCTTAATCATCACTTTCCTGACCACCAGGGTTGCCAAAGCAGTGTAAAGTGAAAGAGATGTGAACATTCTTTAAAACTAAAAATCTTTCCTAATTCAATGTTAAATCTGATTTTAAACACTAAAGACCAGGCAGGCCAATGTACCGCTTGCCAGAAGTTTGACACAGATGGAGCAAACCTGACATGTCTTGAGAGGAACTTCTACAGCTATGGCACTGCTACAGAGAAGCACACACTTAAAGCTTTCAAAACAATTGCTCTCTCTTATCCATCCCACCCCAGGGTCATGTATCCTTTCCCCCTTCCTTTCATATACTCACATCACAAATGTTTCTACGCTTCAAAGATTTAGGGTTCAGTCACATCAGAGTCACAAATTCGAGTATTCCTAAGACAATAGGATATATTTCATGAAAACAATACTGGTTTCCTCAATATCTCAGATATCTGGCACCAGGATCATGAAATGTTCAACTACAATATTGTTGTATTCATCTGTTTCTATTACTACAAATCTAAAACCAATATATCTTCAGGTTTCACATCTGATTAGTTGTCAGTTTTATTTTTGTTTTTGTTTTTGCTTGTTTGTTTGCCCTGGAGTTGCACTGGTTGCTTACACAATTTGGAGAGATAGAAATGAAATATAGTCAGACAACCTGCTCAACAGGCTGGATGTTTCCTCCCCGGTGATTTTTCCAAGGAGAAAGGCAGTGTAAAAATACTCTAAAGTAAATAAATAAATAAATAAATAAATAAATAAATAAATAAATAAATAATGAAAGTTCTGAGGATGAGTTTAGTTTAATCAACTTTGCATGATGTCACAAAAGCACCCAGACCAAACAGAGATTAAAGGATACAAAAAGGTTTGAATGGTTATGAAGATAAAAGAAACATCAGGATTGATGAACACTAATATTAGGTCAAAAACAGCATGAAGGTTAATAAAGTATACAAATATACTAATGAAAGGCTACTCAGAGAAGAAAGTAAAATAGTGCCGGATGAGCATATACATAATTTAGAGGATAATAAGTTATGATGTAATAGGAAGCAGGTTGGAATTTCAAGATCAAAGGATCACCCTTAAAAAATAATAATAATGACATGGGGAACAGAGGAGATGGCATAGTCTAGTTGGGAATAGAGAATGTATTAGTCTTTTTAAGAGGAGGCTAGGGAGGAATGGATAATGCTGTTGAGTCATTACGCTTCGAGGCTGGAGATGTTTCAGACAGTAAACTAATATTATAGGCCACCTGACCAAAAGGAGCAATTGGACTGTGAAATGACAGATAAAAAGAAGCACGTAAAAAGGGCAAAATCATCCAGGAAGAAGGCGTGCAGCTAATAATGAAATCTACGTGTACCTTGAGCTCTATGTGAAACAATGAGAAGGGAGACCCAAATGTCTCTGGATAAATAACAAATGCATGCAGCTTGCTAAGAAACTAAGGTGCCATAGAACATGTGTTATTGTGCTTCCTCGCTCTTCTTTTTCTCCCTTCCTCCCTCTCTGTGGTGTCTTATTTTAAATTCCATCAATATGCTATTTCCTAAACCCTAAATTAACCTTTAAAACAACTGATTTCTTAGTGCAATAATTTATCAAAGCAAACAAACAGAAAGAGTTACAATATTTCTGAGTTTTTACTTTTTCAACTAAAATAAAGCCCCATTTATCAACAGCTCCTACAGCTGACCAGTTTATCTTCCCAGGGAGTTTACTGCTGTTATGTTGTGTACATTCCACCAGATAGTAATGCAAACTTGGCTTTAGGTTTTTTTGTTTTTTTTAAATATTTTTTATATACCACCTGTCTTCCCAGAGAAACTCCAGGCAGTTAACAATAAGGGTTCTGGCATAGCATCATTAGCAGCCAGCAAGACAAGTATCCTGAGGCTGTGCGTATTATTGCTGGGGAGTCGGGGACTTTAATCATGCTGAACTTAAAACTATGCTCCCGAAGTTCCATTAGCACGTGAAATGTGCCACTAGAGGAGAAAAGACATTGGACAAGGTCTATTTGAATATAAAACATGGCTACACGGCTATATAGCTCCCACATTTGGGCTAGTCAGACCATATGTCCCTGCTCCTTATACCAGCATATGCCCTCCTCAGGAAGCGGGCTCTTACCACAAGAAGGACTGTTAAAAAGTGGCCTGAAGAACTAACTGGGATATTTTTGACCACCCAGATCTGGACCGGGGCCATAGCAGGGCTAGGCCCGCGGTTGTGGCGGCTGAAGCGGATGGGGGGGAACGGTAAGTATACAATAAACATCTGTCCCCAAGTACCCTACACCCACAGCACGGTGGATCGGGAGGTCACCGTGCCTGGGGTATACACGGGGATGCCTCCCTGCACTGGGTATTACCCAGCTTAAGCCCATCTAATGCAGGGAGGGGTAATATTACCAACTGGCCTGGTGGGGGCAGTCAGCTGACTGCCCCACCTAGGGGTTGTAACTCGCCCTATGCTGCCCACTTGGAGGGGTCCCGGGAGACCCTGCTGTTCCAACCTGTATGCTGATGCCAGGCCCCTCCTGTGTTGTTGTCGAGTTAAATGTTGCATTAATAAAGTGCAGCCCAGTTAACCCCCAAACACCTGCCTCGTCTCGTTATTTTGAGTGGGAGGGCAAGGACTGTTAAAACTTGGCCTGAAGAACTAACTGGGATATTTTTGACCACCCAGATCTGGAGGAGCACATAGTGGCAGTCCTGTGCTATATCAAACATTGCACAGATACTGTTACTGTGAGTAAATGCATCCAGATCTATACCAAGCAGAAACTCTGCATGAACAAAGAGGTCCAGTGCCTGCTGCAGGACAGGAACAGGGCTTTTAGGCTTGGCAATGTGGAGCTATATAGCGCTGGAAGAGCCAACTTGAAGAGAGGCATTTGACGGGCCAAACTGGATTATAGGCAGAGGACTGAGGACAATTTCAGTAGTAACAACATGAAGCAGGTGTGGCAGGGGATCCAGCATATTACCAACTATAGACCAAACCTTGGTGCTGTTGATGGGGATCCTTCACTGGCAGAGGAGCTTAACCTCTTCTTTGCCTGCTTTGAAGTGGAGCCACCAAAGACATCTACATTGCAGCCACCAGGCCACAGTGGCCCCTCACTCACTGTGGAGGAGCATGAGGTGAGGTGAGGTGTGTACTGAGGGCGGTGAATCTGAGGAAGGCTGTTGGACCTGATGGCGTCACTGGATGGGTGTTGAGAGACTTTGCAGACCAGTTGACAGGGGTCTTCACTAAGATCTTTAACCAGTCCTTACTGGTCTACCATTCCACCCTGCCTGAAGTCCTCTACTATTGTCCCTCTGCCCAAAAAATCAACAATCAGCAGCCTTAATGACTACAGACCGGTTGTACTCACTTTGATCATTATGAAGTGTTTTGAGAAACTAATACATAGTCATATCATCTCCTGTCCTCCATCAACATTTGACAACTACCAGTTTGTATAAAGGGCCAATAGATCTACAGAGGATGCCATCACTACCACTCTCCACACTGTCCCATCTGGAGCAGCCAGAGAACTATGTGAGGCTGCTGTTTGTGGATTTCAGCTCTACATTTAATACTATCCTCCACAAAAAACTAGAGGCACTTGGATTTTCTAATTCCACTTGTCTCTGGTTTCTAATTCCATTTGTCTCTGTCAGACCATTTGTCAGAGGGTTAGAGTAGGGTCCCACATGTCCACAGCCCTTAGCCTCTATATCAGCTCCCACAGGGATGTGTGTTGAGCCTCCTGCTCTATACCCTGTATATGCATGATTGCACCTCTACCCACCCCAGCAACAAAATAATCAAGTTTTCTGATGACACCACTGTGGTGGTGCTCATTTCCTCAGAGGGCGAATCTGCTTATCAGGATGAGGTACAGCAGCTCTGTGTCTGATATGGACACAATAATCTGGTCCTCAACACCACCAAGACCAAGGTGGTGGTGGATTACAGGAGAAAAATGCAGACATTCAGCACCTGTATATTGGCGAGGACTGTGTGGAGAGGGTGGCTGTATTCAAGTTCCTGGGTGTTACCATGGATCAGGGCCTGACCTAGAGTGCTAACACCACTGCTTTGGTAAAGAAGGCCCAGCAGAGAATATACTTCCTCAGACTCTTAAAGAAAAACAATATGAGTGAGAGACCGCTGGTGTCCTTCTACCGATCCCCAATAGACAGCATTCTTACATACTGTATCTGTGCTTAGTTTTCCAGTTGCACAGTCACTGATAGGAAAGTGCTCCAGAGGATCATAACCACAGGCCAGAAGATCATCAGTCACTCTCACCCATCACTGGAAGAACTATACAGTTCCCATTGCCTTAAAAAGGCAAATCACATAAACAGGATTCATCTCATCTATTTGTACTGAACAGACTAAAAAATAGTTTTTATCCAAGAGCCGTAACCATCTTAAATGCTGCAACCAAAAGTGTGACTTTGGGGAGTTGTGATGGATGTATATGAGTGCTTTTAATTCTTTTTACTTTTTAAATATATATATTTTTCTTTCTAATTTTAGTTTTTTGTTTGTTTTTTGCCGCAATAGATGCATGAGTTCAGGCTGCGTCTTTCTGGTTTGTTGGTGCATCCACCATTAGAGGTGGGCACGAAACAGAAAACCCATGGTTCATTTTGTCTGTTTCAGGGCCCCCCTTGGGTTGGTTTGGTTCGGGTTCATACAATTTTTTTTTAAATTGCACCTTATTTGTTTTCCTTCAAGCACCGACCGCATGGCCCCTGGGGCCGGGTCGACACTGGTTTTGGGGCTCCTTTTTATTTTTTTATTTTTGTTTTTGTTTTTAAACTGACGATCGTGCGGCCCCTGGGGCTGGGTTGGCACTCCTTATTTATTTATTTATTGTTTGTTTGTTTTAAAAGTCCCCAGCTGGGGGCTTTTTGAGGCACTGGCTTGGGGCCAGCACCTCTACTGGCCTACCTTCCCCCGCCAGGACCAGGAGGACTGCAGCGAGGACAAGGTAGGAAGGGTAACGAAAAACAAAGTGAACAAAATGGAAATTTCATTTCATTTTTCTTTGATGGGTAGGTTTGATATTCATTTCGTTAGCTAACAAAATGAATAACAAATAACAAAATGAATTAAAATGTCATTTTGTGCCCATCTCTATCCACCATTGCCATGAATATGCATTATCTGAATGAAGTTGGTGAGAAAAAAGACACCCCATACCTTGACTGAAATCTTATGGAGCAGTTACGCTTGCATATCTCAATGTTTGACAAGGGGCAGCTCTAGTCAGGCCAAGGTGGAAGTGCTATTCACAAAGTACTTCCACAGGTGTCTCACACAGCTGGTAGCCATGGAAATCAAAGTCCACAATGCTTGTTGCCTGGGCATAATGTCCAGCATATTCCCAGGCGATTCCAGCAACCGGGTTTTAGCCCAATTGTGCAACATTCCCAAGACTTCACATATTTGTGCCACATGCACTTAGATAATCATCTTTTGCAGATTTATTCATTTTATGTACTTACATAATTTTAAACCACTTTTCATAAATGAATACCTAAGGAGCATACAACGGTAACATGACAGTTAACAGTAAAATGAAATGTAGTATCTGAACAATGCAGAACACAGGAAACATTATGAAGGAAAAGCCAGAATGAACAAGCACATCTGCAAGAGAGTGTACATCATTTCACAGATGTTGTGTCTCTTCAAGAGGAAGGGCATTCCATAGTAAGGCCCTATGATTTAAAAAAAGCTTCTTTCTGGGCCAATCTCAGGCAAAAATCAACATTTGCTACCAATAGGCTGTAGTAACATGAGTAGGATTATCCAAAATTATATTTTCATCTTTGTAAACCCAAAAAAGGAAGGTGATAGTTAAGATAACTGGGTCCAGAGTTGCTGAACGATTCATATATTAATAACAAAACCTTGAATTTGACTTCTCTTTGAATTGTTAAAAAATCAAAGTAGTAATAACAAGAATCACGTATGGCTTATCCTGTACTGGCATAATATGTACACTACCATTCATCTAAATTCTGTACTAACAGCAGCTGCTGAACTAGCTTCAAGGGAAACTCATATAGATGTAAACCAGCCTAGATTTACCAATGCATGAGTCATGGTGGCCAAACTATTCTAATCTAGGAAGGAATAAAAGTGGTGCTCTATCTGAAAATAGCAACAGGCATTCTTTGCCCTGACAGTGGTGATGAGCTGTCAATGTAGACCAGGGGCTACTTCATCTGAGACAAGCATGTCCTGCTGTACAGAATGTGTGTCCGTGTACTTTCAATACATAAAACCATTAAAATTACTGCACATTATCAGGGTTGCTGTTCTGGCTTTAAGATGGTGCTAATTTAAGAGGGGTCTAAAAGATAGAACAGAGAGAAACAAAGGAGGATCCTGAAAGACTACAGGCTTATAAAGTTTATTGCTGTCAAGGTTTACATTTATAACTTGTTTAATTAATGGCTATGTGAATGGATGACATACAGGATGTAGTAATAAGGATACATAAATTTTAGCGTAAATCATTTATTACAGCCGTGAATGCTGTACAATGTAGAGTAGCTTTATTATCAATGTCCATGTTGTATACCCTTATAATTCCAGTATAAAAATGTCTAGGTTACTGTTTCAAAACATTCCCTATTTCAGCTCTAAACAGGTGACAAGCAATTGTGGGTAATGGCTCTAAGAAATTTTAATTATGTATCTTATACAGTGTATGGCAAAGTCTAAATTTTGAAATTGGGCATTGAAACCCATCTCACAGCTATTTTTCAAGATCTGTTCTACTCAAAATTTGATGTGTTCACCTGTAACTATTTCTGGATCTTGGCCAATCCTCTTGCCATAACTCACAGATGATTGCTTACCCCAGTGCTTAGCATCACAATTCAAAGCCTCATCTACTTTTAATTAAGTCTCATTAAAAAATGACACTTCTCTCCAATTTTACTCACAGTTTGGTAGAAAATGTACTGTTGGCCACACATATATGATCCCATAACCATGAGATGTGTCTCCAATTCTTAAGAAAACTCCCTTTCATTCAAACTGAAGTTATGGAAACAACACACATGGATTCATCCAAGAATTGATAGAATCGTGAGGGATAGATGTGCTTCATTCAGACCAAACTAATTATGTACATTTAGCAAAGCCTAAGGCTATACCATTTCAAAAATTTCAAGTCTAGACATGTTAGCGAGCCTCCTGCCACAATGGTTAAACTGCTGTTCTGTAGCCAAAACTTTGCTCACAACTCATGGGTCAATCCCAGATTTAAGAATTAAGGGGTGATATATAAGCAGAACACTTTGATTTTGTTTTAGTTTGTTGCAGCAAAAGCAGCCAAGTGCCTTGTGACCCTTGAAACACTAGCATGCAAACAATTTCAAGTCAGTCATCTTCCTTCCTTCTTTTAATTTCTATTTCAACTTTATTCCCGATGTGAGCCCAAGGTGGCATATAAAAGACTTTCATTTTACAGTGCTGTTAGATTAATGAAAACAACATTCATTTAAAATGATGTAAAATAGATATTTTTTTAAAAGTAGAAGAACATTTTTTTTAACAGCCAGACATCTGTAGGAAACCATGCAAAATAAGAAGGAGTCCACCCGGAGTGGAAGGACAACAGGAAAAAGGACAATCAAGCCTTCCTTGAAAGGAAGTTCCAGAGTCTGGGAGCAGCCAGCACGATTGGCCTCTATGAAAGGGACTGAGGTAAATACTTCCTAAAAGCTCTCCACGACCAGATAGGCTCATATAAGAGAATAAAGTCTTTCCAGTAGCCTGAATCTGCTACCTGACTAGGAACTAGTTCTCATGTGAGGAAGAAAACATAAGTAGGCCAGTGTTCCTTCACCTAAAAACCTTCAGTCTCTGCTTCTATAGTATTAGCAGAAGAGGAAAAAAGGATTGTGCTTTTATCTCTACCTGATGTACTGTGACAGTTCTTTGTTTTCTATTAGGGCATCTTCAGTCATTCTCCTCCGCTAACTTAAATTATCTTCATTAGAAATGCAGTCTGGTGTAGTTCACTCCAGGAAAGTGATACCACGACTCTTCTGCAATTGTTACCTGCTTCTGTCATTCTCTCATTTAATAGAACAGGATACAAATGAGTGAAAGATGCTACCTGGAAGTACTTAGACACTTGTGCTGTGATTTCAGCCTCTAATAAAATATTCTCCAAAAGTAGGACCAATGCCTAAAGTCTATGCAATATGGCCAGATGTTCATTCTAGTGCTGCAAGACTGTTGGCATGACTGATGCTGCTGGCCTGGTGCCTTAAACCATTCTATTTAGCTGATTGTAAAAAGGGTGATAGGCAGCTGCTACTCCTCACCATGGGATCAGCTAAAGAGGACTTCCCTATAATTCAATCCATTTTTCAAAATATGTTCATGTTACACATTTCCAGAGCTTTGGATAGCAACTTTTCAAGAGTACAAGTGACAGAATTAGAGATGGGCACAAAATGAAAATATAGTGTTTTGTTTTGTTTCCTTAGTAGTTTTGTTTCATTTCATTACTAATGAAATTTTAAAATAATTTTGGAATGAAACAAACCAAACTGAAATGCTATATAATGGCTCCCCTGGGTCCTAGAGGAACCAAAATCACAAGGGAGCTTCCTCAAGCTGTTCCCTGTAACCCCCTGAAATTTGGAGAGGTTCCGGGGGCTGTGTTATTAAACTCCAAAGGGGTCCCCATGGGAGAAGATTATTCTAATTGAGTTGGGAAGCTGCTAATTGCTCACCTGTGGGGTGCTATTAGTGACTTCCCAACTCAATTAGAATGATTTTGTCCTGGCAGACCCCTTTGGAGTTTAATAATTCAGCCCCCTGAACCCCAAACATTTCCAAATTTGGGGGGCTTACATAGAAGAGCTTGAGGAAGCTCCCTTGCAATTTTGTTTCCTCTAGGATGAATACTTTCATTCCTAGAGAAAACCGTGGTGTTTTGTTTCATTTCATAATAAAACACATCCTACCATTTTGTTAAGTAATGAAATGATGAAACAATGTTTCATTTTTTTGTTTCCTGCCCATCTCTAGTCAGAATCTCTTAGCTAATGTGGCCAATGCCCATACTGATAGCAGTATTCTAGGAAATGTAAACTAACAAAATGCCCTTTTCAAGCTCTGCTCAGATCTGATGCTCAGGGGTAGAGATGAGCAAATATTAAATACTGAACCAGAAAAACCACCAAATCAAGCTGATTCACTCTTCAATTCACAACCCAGTTCTGGGATACCTGTTTCCCTGTTTCCCTGTTCTACCTGGTCCTCCTCCTCCTCCTCCTCCTCTGCTGCCACCACCACCCAAAAATATAGCCAATGTACACTACCTTCCAAGAGGGTATCTCTGCATGTGCCCAACAAACGTAGTTTGGTGCATCCACGGAGGCAGCCAGCCTGACTCCTGGAAGTGAAGCCAATCTGCAATCTCTGAGGATGGCAGCAGCGGCAGCAGTGGCTGAAAGACCATTGAGGGAGGCAATGGGGGCAGAAGAAAGGGGGCAGCCCCCCACATGAACCTCAAAAATGAACTGTGAACCAGTTCACTTTTCAGGGGGGTCATGATGGTTTGTGGTTAACTCCCCAGAATGGCTATTACACTGAATGGTGTGGTATATAAGTCAAATAAATAAATAAATGGTTTCTGGATAGCCATAAACCATGAACTCTCAAACTACAAAGAATTCTTTTGTGCAAGAATCCTTGCAAGAATTGCAAGAACAGAATTTCAGTCATGGAACATATTTCAACTTTTAGACCATCAATGGGACCAAACACTAGACTTTGTTCACACCTGATCTAAAGTAGCACACGCCTTTATAGTCTGATTCTGGGATGGGTACCAGTTTGTCCTATATTGCACAACCCATATATTGAACAGATAAATCAGCAGTCAGTGATTCAGTGGAGAAGGTAATAAGAAATAATTTAAAACATCAATATATTCCAGATAAGCTTTTTTTTTTCTTTAAATTATTCATGATTGTCTGATGGCACAGGGTATCAAAGAGTGACTTCAAGAGAAGCTGAAGAAATACAGAACCAATGCAGATTTATTTATACTTAGAGCAAGCCAGATCTATTTATAATTTGAGTATGCCTTGGGGGTTTGTCCCCCACCCCCACTTCAGCTTTGGTCATTCATTTAGTCCACTGGAGTAAAATGTTTTGGAAACTAAGAATGGATGTATGTTTTTTTGTTTTTTAAAAAAGCAAGAACAAATGAAGTTATCATTTATTCAAATGAAAGCTGAATTTCACTAGAAGTCTTATTGTGTCCTTGAAATTTCATTGATTTCATTGATACAAGATATGAAGAATTGAGAGCTTTTTTTCCTCTTGAAAAATTGTTGGCATCTTATCATCTATATAATGAGCTTATATATTATTTTATCTAATGCTTTCACTGACCCAATTATAATACAAGGACAAATAAGAACTCTGCAGCTCACTTCACTGTTGCCACATATATCTGTTCATTTCTTGTATCAGTCAAGTAGCATGATAGGAGAAGTGGTGAGGAAATGAAGAGTAGCAATTGTAACAAACAAGGGTATTCTGTATCACCTCTATGCTGTACATACAGATGGAAGGATTTGTCTTTCTTAGTTTCAAATGTTTTCAAATATTTTAAATGGAAAGTCTCTTCCAGCTGTATTCCATACCAGTTTGATTTTTTTTTTTTGCATGCACTTCTAATATCAAAATTTTGCATGAATTTGACCTTACATGTGAGTTTGGTCTTCAATTTTATTCACTATATGCGTTTTCATAATAGTTTCCCTAAATGCATGTATTTTCTTATGTATTCCATGCATATCTGCAAAGTCACTTATTTTGCAGGTCAAACCATTCCCTGACCAATGGTGATATTGGCATCAAAGCTGAACCCAAGAAGTAACTTTGCACAACTAAGGTTTCTCATTATTTCTGCATTTGTTTATGGATTTCACATACAAAGGTGTTTTATGAACAATTATCTGGAAGCTGAGTCATGGCAACTGGACTTCTTTTGCTTGAGAGATTGAAACTTTTTGCTGCTCATCCAAACAGCTTTGTCAGTCTGAAAAAAGCTAGTTGCAAATACTCCATTTTATTGTTCACTTTGACCGACCTCTTGCCACCCTGGTCTGAAATAGCTTTAAGGTGAACAATGGCCTAAGATGCTGAAACCCAAAAAGTATGGCTCGTTAGCTATGGCCTTGGTGATGAAGGCATTAAGTAATTTTGATTTGTCTAGGTATTGTTGAAATCACAGCCTGATAAGTGGCAGATAGATTTTCCCCATGCCCCCCCACCTTTGTTGAGAGAGAGGTTTTCAATGCTCACATGAATGGCTTGTCCGACCCCTTTCTAAAACCACCTATCTTCTCTGTCTAATATGTGTACATCCTCATCTTTGAATGAGTGCCCTTTGTCCTTCAAGTGGAGGTGTACTGCTGATTCTGGTCCTGAGCTGTTACCCCTCCTATGTTGGGCCATCCTTCTGTTTAATGGCTGTATAGCTTCTCCAGTGTAGAGGTCTGTACACTCCTCACTGCATTGAGTGAGTGCCCTCTACGTGGGGTTGCCCTTGACCCTGGTCCGGAGGTTACAGCGGGTGCAGAATGCGGCGGCCAGGCTGGTGGTGGGTGCACGTAGATTCGAGCACATCACCCCAGTCCTGGTCCGCCTGCATTGGCTTCCCGTTGTCTTCCGGATCAGGTTCAAGGTTCTGGTCTTGGGCCCTCCACGGCTTGGGACCAGGATACCTGGCGGAGCGCATCTCCCTGAGGGCATCCGGATCCAGACCCACAAGATCATCGCAGGCGCGCTCCTACACCCAGAGAGGCGCGGAAACGCGTGACGCGGAACCGCGCCTTCTCTGTGGTGGGGCCCTCGCTCTGGAACCATCTCCTCCTGAGCTGCGCCTGCTGGAGTCCCTGCCCGCCTTTAAGAGAGCTTTGAAGACCTTCCTCTTCAAGGAAGCATATGGTGACCTTATTAGTTAGTGTTTTTTTTTTTTTTTGCCTCATCGTTTGCCGCCATCTTGTCCTCCGTTGCTTGGTGGCCTGGTTATTTTCAGCTTTTTAGCCTTTTTAGCTTTTAGCTTTTTGTTTGTTAAAGTTCCCGTTGGGAAGATGGAGGGATATAAGTATTTAAATAAATAAATAAATAAATAAATTGGACCACATATACTATATTGATCCTTTTGTGTTTTGGTATTGGGTCCTTTGGGTGGACAAGTCTCTGTCTTAGTGGGTTTGTGGGTTTGAAATAAACAGGGATGTGGTGTTTGCCAAAAATATTTTTAAGCTTCCCAGACACTCCAGCCATATAGGGAATGACCAGGTTCTTCCATCAGGTCTGGGTCTCAGGCTGATCCCTTGTTGTTCTGGGTTGGGACACTGCTTTGTTGAAGGTCCACTTTGGATATCCACAGACCTTAAGTGCTGTCTTCAGGTGCATGTCTTCCTTCTTCTTGGCTTCTGTGAGGTGGGAAAGCTCTCTGCTATGTGGTTGAGGGTCCTGATGACTCCTAATTTGTGTTGTACAGTAACCCCCCATTGTGGGGGATAGGGACCGGACCCAAACCGCAATAATTGAAAATCCACGATAGGTAATGCTCTCTATGTGGGACTACTGGAAGTCTCAGGAAACTTCAGTGGGTCCAAAATGCATCAGCCAGATTGCTGATTGGGAGGGGTACAAATATCACATTACACCACTATTAAAGCAGTTCTACTGGCAACTAGAGATGGGCACGACCAGGAAAAATTACGTTCCGAGTTGTCATGTGTTGGAGCCGGCCTGTTTCGACTCGTTTCCGTTTCTTGCGAAATTTTTCAAAAATTTGTCATTTCATTTGTCATTTTTTTCGTCTGTTGTTAGTACTGGTTTGGGGGGTAGCGGGCTCCTGGAGGCACCTCTCTGGGGTGGGTGCCTCCTCTGGCCCGCTATGAAGGGAAAGCAGGCTCCTGGAGGCACCTCTCTGGGGTGGGTGCCTCCTCTGGCCCGCTATGAAGGGAAAGCGGCCTCCTGGAGGCAACTATCTGGGGTGGGTGCCTCCTCTGGCCTGCCATGAAGGGAAAGCGGGCTTCTGGAGGCACCTCTCTGGGGTGGGTGCCTCCTCTGGCCTGCTACAAAAGGGTATGCATAGCCAATTGGATATGCATACCAAGTTGCAGTGGCAGGCAGAAGCACCTCTCTTTCAGGTGCCTCTGTGACTCACTGCCTGGCATACGGTGCACTTGGGCTGGGAATGGGGAGGAGGAACAAAGTGAGAGAGGACCCCTATGGGCGCCCTCTGGCTCACTAAGAAGGGAAGTGTACTTGCTATAGTGCAATGCGAGTACACAGATCTGGCTTAGGGTTAGGGTTAGCGCAAGGGCTAGGCTTAGGGTTACGGGTAAGGTTAGGGTGAGTTACTGGGGTGCACCTCTGGGTGCCTCTCTGACCCACTAAGAAGGACAGTGTACTGGCGTATGGGTTAGGGTTAGGGTTAGGGTTCGGGTTCTGGCTAGGGTTAGTGGGCTTTTTATGCCCGACTGGCACATCCCAGAAGTCTCGGTCAAAACCTGGCCAAGTGGCCATGCAATTGGTGGAATGGCTCCAAAAAATTGCATGGCCCACTCCCATGGCCAGCCCATCATTGCGCAGGTGTAAAAAAATAAAAATAAAAATAAAAATAAAATAAAATCAATGGAGACGTTTTGTTGCAAGAAAAACCCACTGCTGCTACTGTAAAAAATCAGGCAGTTTTAAAATAGCTATTTTTGCATGTTTCTGTGGTGCTTTGGTGTATTTTTGGACCATGATTTCAAAATAAATATTGCGGTCACCCCATTTTGGATCCCCTGCCCGCACCGCATGACATGGCGAATTGGCGAGACAATGAGGATGCCCCCCACCAGAGCAGCCCAGGAGAGGAGGGGGGGAGGCCGGGGACCCCCCCCCCGAAACCACCCCTCTGGTAGGTGCCCTCACTCAGGCAGGCATATTTTCGCCTGCTTTTTTGGCCGGGAATCAGGGTTTTTTATTTTTAAAACTTTTTTTCTGTGCCGCTTGCACTTGGCATCACGCGATCGCCGCGCGATGCCAGGAACGACAACGACAAATCAGACCCAATTTTTGTTTTTTCGGTTCGAGTTCGAGTTCTTGCGGAGTAATTGTCGTTTCCGTTTCCGTTGCGTAACGGAAACGAGGAATGGAAACGGAAACGAGAATTTCGCGAAGTCGTGCCCATGTCTACTGGCAACCAATCAGCTATCGGGCATTATTCGAAGTGTTTATCTTAACCTACAAAGTACTGAATGACTTGGGTCCTAGCTACCTCAAAGATCGAATCTCACAGTATGAACCAACTTGGGTATTAAGGTCATCAGGAGAGGCCTTTCTCTCCATGCCACCACCCTCATAGGTACATCTTGTGGGAATACATGAAAGGGCCTTCTCTGTTGCTGCTCCCAGACTTTGGAATTTCCTCCCACTAGAAGCCAGGACTGCCCACCTCTGCTGTCTTTCTGGAAACAAGCAAAGATCTTTCTCTTGAGGCAAGCTTTCCCTGAATAATGGACTAGCTATCATGTGTCTTTTATATGAATCTATATGATCATATAGACTTTGTGTTTATAACCACTTACAACCTTGTGTAATTGCATTGACACTATGTTTTCAATGTTAGTTTCCATCACTCATAACTTTTATATGGAATTTTACTCTCTTTTTAACTGTTCGTGTTCTCTTTTAACTTTAATGTAATGTTTATAAATGCTGTAAGATGTCCCTCAATTCCCTATTCTCAATACTTGAACATGTCTTAACTGTACTGTACTGTACTGTATATTATTTATTTATTTATTTATTTATTTGGAGCATTTATATACCACTACCTTTTTCCATTCAGGAACTCAGGGCTGTTCATAATAAAATGGCTAAAAACCACAACAAGCACAATTAAAACAGCAAAAAGTGATGATAATAATAATAGGCAAGATAAAAATAGAAATTGGCTAGAAATTGGCTATTATCCCTCATTAAAGGGATTAACGAGGCCCTCATTACTGTAACCTGCCTTGCTGCTTTTCCAAGGAGAAAGGCGGATTACAAATACTCTAAAATAAAACGAATAAATAAATAACTTATTTCATGACTGGTGTGGAGAATGACTCCAGGTACATTGATTGGGGGATTCTGTAACATTTTAATAGATTTCCAAAGGTTCTGAAGCTTTCCCCCCCAGCAACAATAACAAGCAGAACCACTACAAACCCACTTGTCATGGTTCTTACACAAGATGCAATGCATCCATAATACTATGATATTGTTTTGCAGAATAGAAGTAAAAGATCAGATTATTTCATTGTACCTGAGCTCCTGTGCTGTCGAATCCACGTGTGCTGTTAGAAGAAAAGAAAGGAAATGAAAAGACCAAAACACTTTATACAGGTACAATTCTGTACATTTGCCTGTTTCTGATGAGAGAGAAAAGCCCTGGAAAATGACAGGTGGCTTTTTATCCCCCACCCCACCCCTGGTCAGAGAATTACCAATGCTAGTGACAACTGTTGAACCTAACGTGCAATTCTCAGCATTACTTTAAAACAAAGAGCGAGACTCTGTACACATTGTAGAAGATGTTGGTCAATTATAGAAAAATTACCCTGTGACTCCTTTCATAGAAAGAACAACAAATAATGTGTATTGAAAAGGCTTTGTTTTCCTAAATGATAATTCATGCTGGAATGGACGGAAGCTGGTGTTTACCAATGGCTGTTCACACCAGGCTATGCAACATACTGAAAGAATCAACAGGTGTTTCTAAAGATTACTCATATGACACTGACAACATTCATGGTCCCACTTCTGGGAAAAGGCTTTTGCTCTGTTAACCTTCTCTCTCTCTCTCTCTCTCTCTCTCTCTCTCTCTCTCTCTCTCTCTCTCTCTCTCTCTGTGTGTGTGTGTGTGTGTGTGTGTGTGTGTGTGTGTGTGTGTGTGAGAGAGAGAGAGAGAGAGAACAATTTAAGCCCTAAATATGTTTAATGAGTTTACTAAGTGATAATCACCTTCTAAATGTTTGACAAAAGTATAGTACTGCATTAACTCTGATTATAAACTGCTGAATGAAACCTAGCCAGCCAGTCTAGACAGATCCCTGAAGACACCATCAAATGGAGGCTCACGGTGTCGTTCAGATATATAGCAGTAATGTCATTACTCACTTCATGTGGGGATTGAGCCTGATCTTACTGAACTATATGGAAAAGTTCTCAGTTTGTTTCTGTGAAGCTCTTAAAATAGCTACAGATCAAGAAAAAGATATAGTAGTTGTACAACACCCTAAGACTGATTTCTCAGTTTGTTTGGTTTTGCTACTTGTTTTAAACTGGTTTATTTAATAGTATGTTATTGTTATATTGTCCTCGTGTTGTAAACCGCACGGAGTTCCTCCAGGAAGACGGGCGGTATATAAGCCTAATAAATAAATAAATAAATAAATAAGACATGAGTTTTATTGGAACTGAAATGTGTCCCACCACTTCGGGCTCATATTATTGAAAGTCCTATTCTTCTAGCTGGCTTGATAGTTTAATCATCTGCCTGCAGAGCTAGAAAGTGTGTTCGATTCCCCACTTTGCCTTCTATGAGTGATGGGGGTTCCTGCATGACAGGGGGTTGGACTGGATGGCCCTTGAGGTCTCTTCCAACTCTATGACTCTATGATTCTACGAGTAGATCCAGGCACTGATGCCTTGAACAAGCTGCACAGTCTCAAGATTCCCACAGAGGAAGGAAATGAGACACCATGTCAGAGTATTGTCTACCTGGAAAAATCTGGAAAAGGTTGCCCTAAGTCAGGATTGACTTGACTGCACATGATTATTAGTATTTTTTTAATGTTCCTTACAAAATTTCATCGGTGGATGTCTCTGTGTGTGCTTTTTTCAATTGCAGTGCTGAATTGAAATAACCAGCTGTGGCTTTACTTGGCAGTAGAAACTACCTTGCCTGTTCATTATACCTCAAGGAAAATGGGTGGCACTCAGTCATCTAATCAATGGCTGTTTATCTGAGCATACAAAGTACATTTGAGGTTTTGGGCATCCAAAGAAAGAAATGTTAAGATAGTTTTGAGGGGTTATTTGAGTACATTTTTTATTTGAACACTCAAAAAATGTTAGTGAATACCCTTTCCCTTCCATTCCCACCATTACTAGGTGGAACTCCACCTAATATCAGTGGCTCCAACCCATGCTGGTTTTATACACATATGCACTGGCAAGGAGGATATTTATATCAAAGGAGGTTGTGTTGTTCTCTTAACAATTACAGCAATTAAGTCCAAGAGGACACCGGCATGGTTAACGAGTTGAGTTAGAGAGGCTCTAAAGCACAAGGAGAGGTCTTTCTGTAAATGGAAATCCTCCCCAAATGAGAAAAATAAAAAGGAACACAAACTCTGGCAAAAGAAATGTAAGAAGATGATAAGGGAGGCAAAGAAAGATTTTGAGGAACGCATGGCTAGCAATATAAAGAGTAATAATAAAAGCTTCTTTAAATATGTTAGAAGATCTCTTCAAGATGGCGGACGGCAGCAGCCCTCTGGCGTTTTGGCACCTCAGCGCCTTGGGTTTTTTCTTGTCATTTTTCCTTTTGCTGCCGCGTGAACTAGTTCTTTTATTTTTTTTAATGCCTTTGGGTTCGCCAGGGCCCAGCTGGGGAGCGGAGGATTTACCTTTTCTATCCTTCTCCGGAGGTTTGAGCCCCCTTGACGAGCCTCTCGCCGCACGCCGCGCCTCGTATTCCATGCCAGCTGCCGAACCAGCACTGGAGCCGCTAGCCGACCACCAGCTTCCGGGGCGGGACCATGCCGAGTCAGCGGAGCCCTCCCGCGGGAGCTGGCCGGACTTCGCTGGGCCAGCAGAGCCCGTTTTCCATCTATTGGGCTCGCTTTTCCCGGATACCAAGCGGAGGACGCAAGCTATTTCACGCTCGTTTTCCGGCTTCTGGGACTTCTCTCGCCCCGAATCTTCCAGCCCTGCTCTCCCCCTCGTGCCCCCGTGGGGGTTCCCAGATTGCGACCGCCCGTCTGCAACGGCCTGGAAGGCTTGCAGAATGAGGCGGTGGCTGTCACCGTGGGTTTTCCCTGCGGGGAGAAGCGGAGGTTGATCTGTGTTGCTGTGGCTGGGGTTGCTCGCAGCCATTTCCATCTGCAGCGTGCGGCTCTTCAACCTGTGGGGACGTTTTCCACCCTCGCCCCTTGTCTAGACCTATCGTTTGGGGTGCCGGATGAGGCTCTCGAGGTTCTCGGGCGACGGGTCGGCCGCCGGTGCTTGCGCTTCCGTGAGCCCCTAACCGGGTTGGGAACTCGGGTGGCTTTCGCCACCAGAGATGGGCTCTTAACCATCTTAGCCCCCTGCCTGTTGGAGACCTCTGTGGGAGCCGTAGTCTGGGCGGCAGACCGGCCGCAGTGGGATACTTTCCCTCCCTCTGTCTCCCCACTGGAAGCTCGGACGGCACTCTCGGCCGTCGGTGAGAACAATATGCTTCACCGTTGTATCTTCCGGAGACTCGGGTGGCGAGTTCGCCACACGCGCTCCGTGGAACTGTCATTCTTCTGCGGGGTCGCCCTATTGGATCCAACTATCGCTGGCTGGCTGCCTTGTCGGGCCGGGGCTATTTTCTCTGTCCCCGGCACCAGGGAGAGCGGCGGCAACTCAAGGTCGAAGATGAAGCGCCGGGTGACGGGTCTGGGTGAATTTGGACCGCGGGTGGGCTTGTAGGGGTTAGGGGGGCTGTTGGACATCTTGGCCCATTGCTTCTTCCCCTCCCCCCGCGGCTTCCCCCATGCCGTAGTCTTATCTCCCTGGCCTTCCTGATAATCTTCTCTGTCCCTACTTCCACTTGGCCTTGGCTCCCTCCTCCCCCCTCCCTCTCTCCCTCCCCAGGTGTGCTCAATCTGCCCTGACGGTGGACCCATATCAGTGTTATTTTATTTGATTTTGCTTATTTGTTTTGGTTGCTATCTTATTTTACTTTATTATTATTTATTATTATCATTATTATTATTATTTTCTTCTTCTATTGCTTGTTGTTCGTGGGTAGCCTAGTGACTTCTTGTCATTAGTTTGTTTCTTGTTGTTAATTTTCATTGACTGTAGTGCTTTGCATATTTAGTTATTTTTCTGTTAACTGCAATAGTTTGTGTTACTGCCCTTATTTGTTTATTGCTATTGTATAGCGTGGATTATTTTATTTTCTTATTTGAAGTTTAGTACTGCATTTTCTTGTTTGTATTGTAAGCAGTAGCAGGGTTTTCTCTCTCTCTTTTTTCTTTTTTTTCTTTTTTTCCGCCTCATGTTAGCAGGGGCTCATATTCCAACGGTGTCGGGTCGTGGGCGTTACGCTTGTAGCCGTTGGGTTTGTCAGACCAGAAGAACGCGGGTCAGGCATCTCGTGCCTGTCCCTCGTTCTGACCCCTCGGCTCTCTGCCACGTGCCCGGGAGTCCTACCACCAGCGCCCCCAACCTTCCCTGTATCCTGATGAATGCCAGGTCGGTGCATAATAAAATCCCTATCATTTATGATACCATCGTGGAGGAGAAGCCCGACCTGGCATTTATCACTGAGACCTGGGTGGGCTCGGAGGGGGGGGCTTCCCTCTCCCTCCTATGCCCGCCCGGCTATCAGGTTGAGGGAGTGGGAAGGTTGGGGGGTCAAAGGGGGGGAGGGGCCGCTATTGTTTTCAGGGACTCTTTTCTAGTAAGCAGGGCCTCGACATTGGTTAGCCAGGGTTAGAGGTACTTCACCTGTTGGTGGGACAGCGGGACAGATTTGGCATTGTGCTGGGTTACCGAGCTCCCGCAACCCTGCACAATCCCTGCCAGAGCTCACAGAGTTCATTGCAGCTGCACTGCTGAGGTCCCCACGGCTTTTGGTCGTGGGTGACTTCAACGTGCATGCGGGCGATGGACTCTCTGGAATGGCTCTGGAGTTCATGGAATCCATGGCGTCCATGGGTCTGTCCCAGCATGTTCTATGCCCCACCCACAGGTCCGGTCACACCCTGGATCTGGTTTTTTCCTCCATGTCGGGGATTCGTGTCTGGAGGTGGGGGACATTGTTCCCCTCCCTGTGTCATGGACAGACCATCACCTGCTCTCATTCTCCCTGGCGATCCCGGCCCCTCCCGCGGGGACCCTCGGCCTTCAGTTCTGGCCCCCGCCCCGCAGGCTTGGACCCGCAGCGGTTCAGCGAGCTCTTCGGGGCCTTCCTGATGGTATGACTGGCGCTCCGGCTGAGGCAATGGCCAATCATTGGCATGAAACAGCTGCCAACACCATCGACCGGATCGCCCCTAGCGCCTTCTCCGTTGCCGAGCCCGGCCCTCCCCATGGTTCACGGGGAGCTTAGGGCAATGAAGCAGGTTAGGAGAAGGCTAGAGCGCAGCTGGAGAAAACCCGGACGGCGTTAAGTAAGGCTGCTGTTGATGCCCAGACTAGTCGCTATACCAACGCGATCAGGAGGCCCGAACATCTTTTAACTCCTGAGAATTGCTGAGGCCTCGAGCCGCCAGGCGGAGCTCTTCCGGGTGGTTCGAGACCTCAACAATCCTAGTCTGGCTAGGCCTCCTCCTACTGAGTTCAGTAGTGAGCAGTTTGCAGCCTTTTTCGAACCAAAATAGAGGCCATCCGTGCCGGCTTTGACCCCGGTTGCAGTGGCCCTGCCCCGCCATCCCCAGTCGCTGGTCCGCCTTCGTCGCCTCGGTTGGATGCGCTTGGGCCTGTTTCCGCTGTCGAGGCCTCCAAGGCTGTGGCGCATTGCCGGCCTGCCTCCACCCCTTTCGACCCTTGCCCTGCCTGGCTAATTAGAGCTGCCAGAGGGACCATGGCCGAATGGGCTTCTGCCATTGCCACCGCCTCCTTCAGTGAGGGGTTTTTCCTCTCGTCTGAAGGAGACGGTGGTGAAGCCCATTCTGAAAAAACCTGGCCTGGCGGTGGATGATTTAACAAACTATCGTCCCATCGCCAATGTCCCATTTATGGGCAAGGTGATCGAGAGGGTGGCGGCGGTCCGGCTGCAGTCATACCTGGAGGATCGGCAGTGCCTCGATCCTTGCCAGTCCGGGTTCAGGCCCCGTCCGGGGTACCGAAACAGCTTTGGTCGCCCTGCAAGATGACCTTCTCCGGGCGGCCGACAGGGGTTCCTCTACCCTGTTGGTTCTCCTGGATCTGTCAGCGGCCTTTGATACCGTCGACCACGGTATCCTACTGGACCGGCTCTCTGAGGTGGGAATCGGAGGCACTGCTCGCAGTTGGCTCCGTTCCTTCCTGGAGGGCCGGCCCCAGTATGTTCGGCATGGGGGAGTTATCGGCCCTTGGATTCTCCCTTGTGGGGTTCCACAGGGTCGTCTCTGTCCCCCATGCTGTTTAACATCTATGTAAGGCCGTTGGCGGGGTCATTAGGAGTTTTGGAGTTTGCTGTCATCAGTACGCTGATGACACGCAGCTCTATCTCTCCTTTAACACCTCTGCTGTGGAAGCTGTGGAAGTTCTCGACGGGTGCCTGGAGGCCGTCCTGGCTTGGACCGGGGCGAACAGGCTTAAGCTCAACCCCGAGAAGACGGAGGTTATGTTCTTTGGGAGCTCGCCGTCTGGGTTCGGTGGTCCTTTTCCTCGTCTGGGGGATCCTCCAGTTCGCGGAAAGGGCGCGGAATCTGGGTGTGCTCCTGGACCCGGCGCTTACCTTGGAGTCCCAGGTGGCGTCGGTGACCAGGTCCGCCTATTACCATCTCCGTCGGATCGCCCAGATCCGCCCGTACCTGGACGCGAACTCTCTGAGAACAGTGGTCCAAGCGCTGGTGATCTCGAGGCTGGACTACTGTAACGCTCTCTACATGGGGTTGCCCTTGAATCTCCTCCGGCGCCTGCAGCGGGTCCAGAATGCGGCGGCCAGGCTGGTGGCTGGCGTGCGTCGACACGAGCACATCACGCCAGTCCTGGCCCGCCTGCACTGGTTGCCCGTTGCGGCCCGGATTAGATTCAAGGTCCTGGTTTTAGTTTATAAAACCCTCCATGGCTTGGGACCGGACTACTTGGCAGAGCGTATCGCCCAGCCATCCACCTCGGCCCGGCCCGTTCGGAAGGCGCGAGCGCACTTGCTTCGGGTCGCCACCCCTCGAGAGGCCAGAAAAACGAGTACTCGTAATCGGGCTTTCTCGGTGGCGGCCCCTAGCCTCTGGAACTCCATCCCCTCTGAAGTGCGCTCTGCAGAGTCCCTGCTGGCCTTCCGGAAGGCTTTAAAAACTCATCTATTCCGGGAGGCCTTTGGCGATAGTTATTAATTTCTTTTTTTTCCGCCATCGTACCGTGTATTACCAATAATGTTAGGTTTTATGATCCGTTGAGGTGCCTCTAGGCTTTTCTTTTATGTATTGCTGTATTATTTGTTTTTATTGCATACTGTATTTTCTTTGTAATACTTGTACCCCATTGTTGTAAGCCGCTTAGAGTTCAGAGCTGAAGATAAGCGGGATATAAATATAATAAATAAAATAAAATAAATAAAGTAGAAAACCTGCCAGAGAACCAGTTGGCCCTCTGGATGGTGAAGGAGGAAAAGGGGAGGTTAAGGAGGACTTGGACATTGCAGAGAAATTGAATGACTTCTTTGCATCTGTCTACACGACAGAGGACCTTGAGCGGATTCCGCTGCCTGAGCCGCCCCTCTTGACTAAAGAATTAAATCAAATACAGGTTAAAAGAGAGGAGGTTTTAGGACTAATCGATAAATTGAGGATTAACAAGTCACCGGGCCCAGATGGCATCCACCCAAGTGCTATTAGGGAACTGAGAAATAAAATTGCAGATCTCTTAACGGTTATATGCAACTTGTCTCTTAAAACGGCCACAGTGCCGGAGGACTGGAGGATGGCAGATGTCACACCAATTTTTAAAAAAGGAAGGAGGGGGGACCCAGGAAACTACAGGCCAGTTAGCCTTACATATGTCCCAGGGAAGATGGTGGAAAGCCTCATCCAAGAGAAAATCTTAAAACACATAAAAGAACAAACCTTGCTGAGAGAAAATCAGCATGGCTTCTGTAAGGGTAAATCTTGTCTGACAAACCTTTTAGAATTTTTTGAAAAGGTCAACAGGCACGTGGATTTGGGTGAACCGGTGGATATAGTCTATCTGGATTTTCAAAAGGCTTTTGACACAGTCCCTCACCAAAGGCTGCTGAGAAAATTGCACAGTCGGGGGATAAGAGGACCGGTCCTCTTATGGATTGAGAACTGGTTGAGAACCCGGAAACAAAGAGTAGGTGTCAATGGGAAATTTTCACAATGGAGAGAAGTGAAAAGCGGTTTGCCCCAGGGCTCTGTCCTGGGACTGGTGCTTTTCAATCTGTTCATAAATGACCTGGAGACAGGGATAAACAGTGAGGTGGCCAAGTTTGCAGATGACACAAAACTTTTCTGTGTGGTGAAAACCAGAGAAGATTGTGAAGAGCTCCAGAAGGATCTCTCCAAACTGGGGGAAAGGGCTGAGAAATGGCAAATGCGTTTTAATGTAACCAAATGTAAAGTAATGCATATTGGGGCAAAAAATCCAAACTTCATCTATCAACTCATGGGCTCTGAGTTAACCGTGACGGATCAGGAAAGAGATCTTGGTGTGTTGGTGGACAGCTCCATGAAGGTGTCTCCCCAGTGTGTGGCAGCAGTGAAGAAGGCCAATTCCATGCTAGGGATTATCAAAAAGGGGATTGAAAATAAAACAGCCAACATTATAATGCCATTATACAAAACAATAGTAAGGCCTCACCTGGAGTATTGTGTACAATTCTGGTCACCGCATCTCAAGAAATACATAGTGGAACTGGAAAAGGTGCAGAAGAGAGTGACTAAAATGATTACTGGGCTGGGGCACCTCCCTTATGAAGAAAGGCTAAAACATTTGGGCCTCTTTAGTCTGGAAAAAAGGTGCTTGAGGGGGGATATGATTGAGACATACGGAATAATGCAGGGTATGAGTAAAGTGGATAGAGGGAAGCTCTTCTCTCTCTCCCAAAATACCAGAACTAGGGGACATACACTCAAATTGAAGGCTGGGAGAGTAAGAACTGACAAAAGAAAATATTTTTTCACCCAGCGCGTTGTAAGTCTATGGAACTCCCTGCCACAGGATGTGGTGATGGCATCTGGCCTGGATGCCTTCAAAAGGGGATTGGACAGATTCCTGGAGGAAATGTCCATCACAGGTTACAAACCATGATGGAGAAACCAGGGTACTTCAAGGGCCAGATGCAGGGGAGTGGTATCAGGAGATAGATATCTAGTCTCATGCGCTCCCAAACGCATCTGGTGGGGCCGCTGTGAGATACAGGAAGCTGGACTAGATGGGCCTTTGGCCTGATCCAGCATGGCTCTTCTTATGAAACTTATGAAACTTATGAAGCTTGTCAAACAAAGGAGCAGGTTCACTTCCAAAATTGCCTTCCAACTTCCTGCCTCTAACTCAGTCATGCCCAAACTTCGGCCCTCCAGATGTTTTGATCCACAACTCCCACAGTCCTTTGCCATTGGAAATACAGCCTTAAATTCTGGGAGTTGTGGTCCAAAACATCAGGAGGGCCAAAGTTTGGGCATGCCTGTTCTAACTGCACTCCCAACTGCCGTCCAACTTCCTGTCTCTAAGAAGACTCCTGGCCTGGCATACATCATTAGCCAATAACTTTAAGAATGACTTCCTGGCAAAGCACATCTCTTGCCATGTTTGAACTTTTGGGACTTGCTTTGAAGAAGAGTGTGTTGCACTCGAAAGCTTGCCATGTTTTTTATTTTTATTAGTGGCCTATAAAGCTATCGCCCGTAGCCTAGTTTTGTATTTGTGTCCCACAATTGGGAGGCACATCGTTCTTCCAAGCTGCATTAGCTTGTCTCCCAGTTCAGTGTGGCATGTTCTGTTCTACTCTTAGGATATTTCCCACTGGTAATGTTCAAACCAGTGTTTGCCTTCACATTCTGTAATCTGTGTTACACTAGCAATAGTCCTATACTGTATATCATAAATAAATAGTTGATTCAGAGGCACTTAAGAGCAGTATGTGTGAAAACACCCTCTTGGCACCCATGGTCACATGAACAGGTTCTAGCAAAATCGTCTTGCTAGCATTATATCTAGTAATTTAGATTCTGTCACAAACTTTGAAACTAAAATCTGCTTCAGAGGAAAGTAAAATATTATCACTTATATTATTGTGCATATGTCCATCTCTCATTCATAATCAAGGGTCACAAAAGGCATTATAAATTATATTAAAAACTTATTTTCCTTAAGGGTTTGTATTACGAGTCAATCATGTTTTCCAGATGTTTGGATCATTAAAGGGCCTTTTAATCTCACCATTACATTACCATCTGTTCTTTACCAGAGGAGAGAGAAACAGAACGTTGAACTTTTTATCGTAAATTGAAAAATATACATTTTAAACTGTTAGGAATGTTGCAGTGTTTTCAGACAAATGCAGGCTTGTTCTGAAAGGAGATTTCCAGCATGTTTATTGTCAAATCTATTGAATATGAAGAATAAACAAGGCAAAAGGGAAAGACAGCATGTGATCCAGAGGAGATTGGTCTCATGTTGGATGCAGCTCCACATTGTAGAACCACAGTCAGGTGTTTTTTTTTTTTTTTCAGAATCTCAAACAGCATCAGCTGAATTTTTAAACTATCTTAGTCATGAATTTATAAAACTTGTTTTTTGCTTTGACTTCGCCATGCATGTGGTGATGTTTCACCTTCTAATGTTGAGAGTTTTTGTCCTAACTTTATTAAAATGAGCCCTAAGGAAGCTGTAGACTCATTGAGAACACATTTGGGACCATGTGCAGAAATCAGTACATTTCATGGTGTGGTGGGCACAGGGTCATACAAGGGGTTTTCAACTCACCATTAGTGCCTCCTGAACGTGTGCGTAGCTTTTTATCTTCCCCATCTGCATCCATCTGTAACAGATAGCAGAAAGATTTTAGTTATTTGCAATTGAAGTTGGTGGTGGGAAAATCATTCTTGTGCCTTTCACAGTTTCTATGAGCCTGGAACTTATGGATATTGTTATTCAGGGAAAGAAAAGTCATTTATGAATATGAAAACATGCAGAATAGGGAAAAATAGGTCTTTACTAATAATTCTTTCAATAGAAATGGCAATGTCTAGAAGGAGTAAAGATTTACATCCTTATTTCAACAAGATTAGATAAGTGGAACTGTTCCGGGTGTTCGAGACCTCACCAACCTTGGTCAGTCTGGGCCTCCTCCTAGTGATTTCACTAGCAAGTCATTTGCAGGCTTATTTAGATCTAAAATTGAGACCATCCGAGCCGGTCTGGATTCCAGTTGTTTTAACCTCCCCTCGAGCATCCCAAGTGCTGCACCACCTCGGTCTCTTCATCAGGTTGATTTTGGGCCTGTTTCTTCAGCTGAGGCCTCCAAGGCACTGGCCCATTGCAGGCCAGTGGCTTCTCCTTTGATCCTTGCCCATCCTGGCTTATTAAGTCTGCCAGAGAGGGCATGCCAGAGGAGGCATTGTTGTTTCCACTGCATCCTTCTGGGAGTGCACTTTAAAGAAATCTGGCTTGACATCAGATGATTTGTCCAACTATCATCCAATTGCCAATGTTCCTTTTAGGGGCAAGGTGATTTTGAGGGTTGCCACTGTCCCGCTCCAGTTGTTCCTTGAGGACGATTGTATCCTAGACCCATTACAATCCGGGTTCAGGCTGTGTCGGGGGACCCAGACCACCCTTGTCATACTGCAAGATGACCTCCTCAGGAGGGCTAACAGAGGTTGCTCTACCTTGTTGGACCTCCTGGATCTGTCAGTGGCCTTTGATACCATCAACCACAGTATCCTGCTGGGTCAGCTGTCCGAGGCGGGGACTGGAGGCACAGCTTTTAGCTGGCTCTGGTCCTTTCTTACTGGCCATTCCCAGCGTGTCAAGCTCCCTTGTGGGTGCCCTAGGAGTCAGTAATCTCCCCCATGCTGTTTAACATCTATATGAGGCTGCTGGCTGAAGGTATTAGTGGATTTAGATTTTGCTGTAATCAGTATGTTGGTGACATGCAGCTCTATCTCTCCTTTAGCACCTCTACAGTGGAGGCGGTGTGGGACCTTGACTTCTGCCTGGATGCGGTCATGGAATGGACCAGAAATAACAGGTGCATACTCAACTTGGAGAAGACCGAGGTTCTGTTATTTAGGGCATCCTCTGCTGGGTCCAGTGGCCCTCTCCCCAGTTTGGAGGGTACTACCCTTCAGCTGGCAGATAGGGTGAGGTGTCTTGGCATGGTCCTGGATCTGGCTTTATCCCTAGAAGTGCAGGTGGTAGCTGTCTCCAAGTCTGTCTTTCTATACCTCTGACAGATTGCCAAGATTTGCCTGTACCTGGATGAGGCCTCCCTGAGAACAGTTGTGCAGTCACTTGTGTTCTCGAGGATAGATTATTGCAATGCTATCTACATTTTGTTTTGCTTTGTTATACTATTATTGGATGATGTGTTTGATTTATGTTCTTTTATTTGTGACGTAAATCTGATCTTTCTGTGTAAACCATCTGGAGTTCCATTAGGAAGACGGGCTTCTTGGAGTTGTAGCCTAAAGGTTAATTTGAATGTAAAGTGAATATGAATGTAAGAAAAACCTTGGATAACCAGACTGAAGGTCCAGTTAGACCAGAAAGTGAACAGTTAGACACTTTATTAATTCTAAAGATGAACATTAAGGCAAGAGAGCAATTGTCTTAATGCATCCCAGCAAATTGCCTCTGATCATGGGGGCTCTATTTGCCTTTCATAAACAATAGATACTTGTAGAGTTATTTCTGCATTAATTCATCTATTCTCCTTTTAAATCCTAAAAATACATGACCATAAACACAAAAACTCCTGACAATAATTTCCATATACTCATAAAATCATTTCATTGGTCTGCTCTGAATGTATTGCCTTTAGAGATGGGCACGAAATGAATTTTTTTCATTCCCTTATTCGTTATTTGTTTCATTAAGTAACAAAATTAATAACGAGCCCCAGAGTAATTTAAGAACAAAACAAAACAAAGTGGAAAAATTGGTTCAGTTAGGTTTGTTTCATTCTTCTCCACTGGCAATGACAGCCTGGCTGTCATCGCCCATGGGGAGGACTGTCTAGAGAGAGCCCTGTTCTCACTTCCGCACACGGAGGCGGGACTGGGGCTACCTCTAAAGGGATCTTCCCCATGGGCGGATGACAGCCCGCCTGGCTGTCACCTGCTCGCGGTGGAGGGCAGTTGAGAGAGGACCACAGGCTTGGCTCTGCAAGTGGAGCGGAGCCCGCAGCCACCTCTGAAGGGATCTCCGCAGCAGGTAGGTGACAGCCGGCCCGCTCTCACCTCCCTGTGGCCAAGGGCAGTCAGGAGAGGACCGTGGGCTCTGCTCTGCAAGTGGAGCTGAGCCTGTGCCCCCCTCTGAAGAGATGTCTGCCACAGGTGCACTCATGGTGGAGGGCGGCCGAGAGGGAGCCATGGTCTTGCCTCCGGAGGTGGGATCAGAGTCCCCTCTCCAGGGATCTCTGCCACGGGTGCATGACATCCGGGCTTGCTGTCATGCACTCACAGCGGAGGGCAGCGAGAGGGAGCCGCGGTCTCGCCTTCGCACATGGAGGCGGGATTGCAGCCCCTTCTCCAGGGATCTCCGCCGTGGGTGCATGACAGCCGGCCCAGCTGTCATGCCCTCGTGGTGAGGGCAGCCAAGTGGGAGCCACTGTCAAGCCCCGCACACAGAGCACACACACAAACAGGGTTCAGTTCTTTGCCAGGTCTTTAGTGGAAAGGTAGGCAAGTTCAAGTCCTTTGCCAACAATCAAGTGCCAGATAAATAACAGAATCCAACTCCCAGCAATTAACAGTCCAAGTCAAAACCAGAATATCTCACGGAAACCAGATGCCAAACCCAAGGGAACAGATTAAGCCGTTGTCCAGGAAGCCAGTCCGAAATCAGGAAACAGAGCCAAGGTCACAGACAGGAACGTGGTTACAAGTTCAACCGACGCATCGCTCCCACAGAGAGCTCAATGTGAGCTTACCAGCTTTATCTCAAAACAGAAAACACACCCTTACTTCTGGAAAGGCTCCTGCTAGTACTCAGGGCTTCCCGACCTGATTCCCCGTCTAGCATCAAAGACCCTTTCCCTAGCTCTCCTGGTAGCACGTCTTTGCAGAATCCTGCTCATAGCCCTTCTAGGGGAAAAGATATGTTTTCAGCTGAGTCATCAGACCCAGCTGCCTGCTGACTTGAGCTGCAAGACTCCTCCAGCAGCTCTTCACCATTTAACCCCTCAGAGTCAGATTCTGTGACAGGCAGGGTCCTGGCAGCCGTGGTTTCTCCTCTGCACATGGAGGTGGGATCACAGCCCCCTCTCCAGCAACCTCTGCTGCAGGTGCATGACAACCAGCCCGGCTGTCATCCACTCGCGGCAGATGGCGGTTGGAAGAAGGGATCTCCGCCGCAGGTGCATGACAGCTGTCATCCACTCGTGGCTGAGGGTGGTTCGGAGAGGGCCACGGTCTTGCCTCCGCACGAGGAGGCGGGATCATGGCCTCCCACCACCACTGCCACCACCGCTGCCGTCAAACCAGTTCAGGTTCAAATGATTTCTTTTTTAAAAATTCATTGAAACCCGAACCCGAACCGAACCAATGGTGGGCCTGAACCAGACAAACCTGAACCATGGGTTTTCTGGTTCGTGCCCATCTCTAATTGCCTTTCAAATCTGATGGATAACTATGGATTTGGCTCACTGACTCAGGCTCAGGCAGGATATATAAGCACAACCATACTTGAAACATACATAAGAACATAAGAACATAAGTTCTATGCTGGATCAGGCCAAAGGCCCATTTAGTCCAGCTTCATGTAGCTCACAGTGGTCCTGCCAAATGCCTCTGGGAGTGCAAAAGACTAGATATCTGTCTCCTGACACTACTCTGCTGCATCTGGCCCCTGAAGTACCCCGATTGTAAGCCTGGGGATTACACATCTCCATCATGGTTTGCAACCAGTGACGGTCTTTTTCTCAAGGAATCTGTCCAATCCCCTTTTGAAGGCATCCAAGCCAGGTGCCATCACCACCTCCTGTGGTAGGGGGTTCCGTAGACTAACAACACGCTGGGTAAATAGGTATTTTCTTTTGTCTGCTTTCACTCTCCCAACCCTCAATTTGAATGGATGTCACCTAGTTATGGTATTTTGTGAGAGGGAGAAGAGCTTCCCTCTATCCACTTTACTCATGCCCTGCATAGTTGTGTACATCTCAATCATACCCCCCTCAGGTGCCTTTTTTCCAGACTAAAGAGCCCCAAATACTGTAGCCTTTCCTCATAAGGGATGTCCCCCTGCCCAGTAATCATTTAAGTCACTCTCCTCTGCACCTTTTCTAGTTCCACTACATCTTTTTGTGAGATGCAGTGACCAGAACTGTACACAATACTCCATTGCGGTCTTACTATCATTTTGTACAATGGCATTATAATGTTGGCTGTTTTATTTTCAATCCCCTTTTTGATAATCTCTAGCATGGAATTGGCCTTCTTCACCACTGCCACACATTGGGTAGACAGTTCCATTGAGCTCTCTACCAGCACACCAAGATCTCTTTCCTGATCCATCAGAGATAGCTCAGAAAGCATCAGTTGATAGATCAAGTTTTGATTTTTTTGCCCTAATATGCATTACATTGCATTTTCCTGCATTGCAGATGACACAAAACTTTTCCAGGCTTAAAACCAGGGAACTTCAAGGGCCAGATGCAGGGGAGTAGTATCAGGAGACAGATATCTAGTCTCATGCACTCCCAAACGCATCTGGTGGGGCCGCTGTGAGATACAGGAAGCTGGACTAGATGGGCCTTTGGTCTGATCGAGCATGTCTCTTTTTATGTTCTTATGTTCTTATGTACATTAAACACATCCACCATTTTGCAACCCATTCTCCTAATTTGTAGAGATACTTCCAGAGCTCTTCACCATCTTCTCTGGTCTTCACCACCCAGAAAAGTTTTGTGTCATCTGCAAACTTGGTCACCTCACTGCTTATCTCTGTTTCCAGGTAATTTATGAACATATTGAAAAGCACCGGTCCCAGGACAGATCCCTTGGGCACACCACTTTTCACCTCTCTACATTGTGAAAATTAGAAACTCTCTGTTTCCTGGATCTCAATCCATTCTTAATCCATAAGAGGACCTGCCCTCTTATCCCCTGACTGTGCAATTTTCTCAGCAGCCTTTGGTGAGGGACTGTGTCATGAGGACAAATGCAAAGAAATCATTTAACTTCTCTGCAATCTCCAAGTCCCCCTTTACCTCCCCCTTACCTCCCCCACCATCCAGAGGGCATACTGGTTCTCTCCAGGTTTTCTACTTCTCACATACAGTATTTAAAGAAGCTTTTATTATTCCCCTTTATGTTGCTAGCCATATGTTCCTCAAAGTCTTCCTTTGCCTCTCTTATCATCTTCTTACATTCCTCTTGCCAGAGTTTGTGTTCCTTTTTATTTTTCTCATTTGAGGAGGATTTCCATTTATGGAAAGACCTCTCCCTGCCCTTTAGAGCCTCGTTATCCATGCTGGCACCCTCTTGGACTTAAAGGAGCTCTTCTTTCTTTATGGTATGCACTTCGACTGGCCCTCTACTACTGTTGTTTTAAACAGGCTCCATGCTCTCTGGAGAGATTGGATTCTTTTTACCTTCCCTTTCAATTTCTTTCTAACTAGTTTCCTCATCAGAGGGAAGTCCACCCTTCAAGAAATCAAGGGGTTTTGTGTTTGATTTGCTTGACACTTCTCCCGACATGCATGGCAAAGGAGTTTGCAGCATGGTCACTGTTCCCCAGTGGTTCAATGACATTCACATCTGTAAACAGGTCCTGATTATCACACCGTATTAGATCCAGAGTTGACCGTTCTCAGGTGGGCTCCATGACAAGTTGCTCTAAGGCACACTCATTCAGCATGTCAAGAAACTTTCTTGCCCTGAGCTCACATTGGCCCAGTCAATGTCGGGATAATTGAAGTCGCGCATGATGACTATCCTATCCTTTTTAGACATCTCCATGATTTGTATGATGATTGAATGTGTAGTAACATTGATTCTGTTGGTTTTATGATCTGTATATAAAGTCTTAACGAAGCAGCACATCTGGTACAGCTTTAGCATGAAAGTAGTCAAGCATGGACTGAAACAGGAATCTCTTTAGTGATATGTCAAGAAGATATTTTGAACAAACAAACAAATAAAAAACTCAGGTAACAGTAAACAATCCTGTTTTATATTTGTGAGTCACTATCCAGGCCTGAGACTGGAAGTGAAATAGTCAGATGGATTTTGTCCCACATCTCTCATTAGAGATATTCACAAATGTTGCACCAAAGTTCACTTTTATTAAGGAACATCTTGATAACTTCAAATGTCTTGGGGCAGTAGCCATTGTTTACTTGGGAAAAAAGCAGGCAAAACTTTGCCTGGGAAGTGAAGAATTCTATTATTAAGCCGAAGTCTTGGTTTATTTTCAATAATGTATGAGCCTCATGGCACAGTGGTTAAATGGCTCTACTCCAGTCAAAATTGCTCATGACTGGGGTTCATTTCCAGGTAGCTGGTTTGTGGTTGACTTAGCCTTCTATTCTTCTGAGGTTGGTAAAATGAGTAGCCAGCTCATGGGAGAGGGGGCAATGTTTAGGATGCATAAATAAATTGTAAATCACCAAAGCAAAAATGGAGACTGAACAAGCAGGGAATTTGGGAGACGAGGCACAGGAAGATGAAGAATCAAATTTCTTTTTCTTTTTTCTGCATAAGAGGATGAGTTATTTCTGGCAGATTAAAAAACAGAACAGAATGAAAATGAGAATATTTTACACAAATAAGTAAAATTCTGCAAAAATCACTTTCACAAAATTAACACTTGCACATATACAACTCAAATTGCTCAAAATGTCAATGGATACTGCTTTGTCATAGAAACTTTCAAAGTTTTGAAGTATCATAAGGGTATTCTTTTTAAAAATTCTTTTTAAATTCTTTTTTAAATAAGGGTAAAAAAGAGTCTTATTTAAAATGAACCATTCCTTTCTGCTGTACTTGTTGTTTATATGAATGCTTTGCCTTTCAAAGTGAAATGGCACTCATTTTGTGGACACTTTACAGAAGTTATGAAGAGAATTATGGACTACAGGAATTGCTCCTCTTGTCCTGCTAGTGACTGGAAACAAGAACTTTTACAGGAATGGGAACAAAAACATATACAAGTATTCGTTACAACTACCTAGCATGGCCACCAACAAAGAGGAAATACCACATTTTTTTTGGGGGGGGGGGTATTTTTGTTTCCTGAAAACAAAGTTATTAGCTAGACAGAAGACATGCCCACTGGGGAATTACAGAAAATAACAATAAAAAGAAATTAAAAAGAAATTTGCAGAAGCCAGATAAACTAAATTCTAAAGAGCATACTAACTCCAGCATGAGAGGTTAACGTTAACCCATGTATATGTTAAGAATTAGAATGAAAACTCTAGAATACTGTTCATTTCAATTCTAATGCTTCTTTTATGAAAGAAATATTTTTCATCCATGTAGTGGGACATTCCTGTTCTTTTCCCTCTGAAATCCCATTTTTCATAATTGCAGACAGGGCTGGCTATAAACAATTCCAAAATGGCATGTGCTCTTCTTCCAAAGGCTAGCAATTGAATCTTATTTCTACTTTGATGGCAGGACACTTCTTCCTCCACTGAGGGTGATAGCCAGCTTATGCGGCTAGAAGGTGGGCCACGAGGCATGTAGACCTCTGCTTCTAACCAGCCCCTCTCCTTTGAGACCTTGAAACAGTGGCTTAACTCCACATAATTCATAAATGGGCAGATTCTGGAGGTCCCATTATTGATTTTATTCTCCAAAAGAACCACCACAGAATACAAAACTCTCCAAAACCGAAAATCATAAAACAGCAGTAGGAAAGTCAGGATACCAATTCTTGTTTTATTTTTTAAGAGGGTAAAGTAGGACCCTGGTATTTGCTGGGGATTTTTTCCAGGCCTTCCCATGGATAATGAAAATCATGGATAAGTGAGAACACACTCCCCCCCAAAAAACCTACTACTTTGTGACAGTAGCTTGCTTTACAGCTGCTGTTTGTGTCAGTAACTTGCTTTACAGCTGCTGTTTGTGATAGTAGCTTGCTTTGTGACTGCTGATTTATTTATTTATTTATTTCTCTGTCAACCATGGATAACTAAATCAGTGGTTAATGAATTGGTGGATATGGGGGCCCTACTGTAATTTGTTAGAGGGAAGACTGAGCGCAAATCTGGTGCTTCTGGAGCCTTTCTGAAGCAAAAAGTTAACTTGATTGCCACCTATTTGTCACAATAAGACAATTTTGAATGACAGGGTCAAAACTCTCTGGCGACACATTTAGACCACACTTTGCAAAACCCTAGAAAATTAAAAATAATTTAAAAAATAAAGAACACATCATCCAAGTAGCAGTGCTTCCTTTTTTAAAATATATGCATCTTTGGATCCAACCCATTATTTTATAGCCTTTGCTCCATATGTAGTCAACCTGCTCTGTTATATGTGGCTTTAATTCTTTATTTACAAAGACTTCTTCTGCAACCACTTGCCTTGCTTGGCTCAGAAAAGTATAATTTCAAAACTAATGGAAATTTAAGGACAAGTTATTTTATTTGCACATTTTACATACATCCGCCTATTAAAAAGTATGTCAAAACAATCCTGCAGATTTAACCAAGTCTACTTTAGTTTTACTTCCAACACATTCTGTGGCTCACAAATGGATAACTTGATCTCAGGAACCATACCATCTGTTTTCACATATATATGAAGGTTTAAATATGAAAGAGAACAGCAACCTGCCAACACTATTTTTTTTTTAACATAGCTAACATACTTGGGACTTCTGTGTTTTCCTTGATGGTTCAAGACAGGAAACTAATGTTTAGAATTCTGAAAATAAATAAACAAGCTGCAAGATGTTGTTGTTGTAATTGTTTAAATCTGTATAGTCCCTCTGTAACCTAACACACAATAAATAGCACCTCACGCTTACCATAAAATACTACATGCCCTGAATTGTTCCCCCCCTTTTTTTTTTTTGGCTTGAGTTCATCAATAGGGTCAACATATAATAGCATTTCAGATAAAGAGACACCACAAAGAAGCTGCTGTTTTTGTTTATTGCTGTTTCAATTATTTATTTAGTGTCATCATTCTACATGGAGATCCTGCACAAAAGAACATAACCACCCACCACAGAAAAAACTTTACTCAGTGTTTTGGTACGTGAACTTTCAGAAAAGGATGAACATGATGTCATTGTACCAAAGAGTTTATGGATGTGTAAAACCATGAGGATGTTCTGGATGGAACTAAAAAGATGGAACTAAAAGAACAAGCCCATCATAGAAGATGACCAGAAAGGGAAAGCACGATGGAATCTCAAGATGGTGTGTGCGTGTGTGCGTGCATGTGTGTGACTGGAATGAAAACCAGAATTTTTGCCAATGAGCAGAAGAAATGATATAGTTTCATCATGTTATGCAGACAAGTTCTGCCTAGAGGCCCTAAGCACATCCAATCTCACCTGATTTCTGAAGCTAAGCAGGATCAGCCCTGGCTAGTACTTGGATGGGAGACCACCAGGGAATACCAGGTGCTGTAGGTGACTGGAGTAGAAACTGGAAAGACATGGGGTCATGAAGAGTTGGTCATGACTGTAACGACGCAACACAACACACACACACACACACACACACACACACACACACACACACACACACACACACACACACACACACACACACACACACACACACACACACACACACACACATCCAGACAAGTGAATGAAGAGGAGGAATGAAGAGGAGGAATGTCTGGCTGATCATAGTGGTCAAGGGCTATTATATTCTTGGACAGAGAACATTTACATAAAGAGGAGAATTTGAGGGAGGGAAGGAACATGTGTTCTTAGTGTGGTGTTCACCCTGATTCATGAATATTTATTATTTAGAATGAAGGAGGGATCTTGTTTGGCATTCTCCAATAGGAGCTGTTGTGGGTGGAGTCATCAGTTATATGTCCCTGTGAGAGCATTCAGAGAGCCAGATGGAGAGGGCCTGGCAGATGTAAAGAGAGAGGGTAGAGTTAGGGATTATAGAGACTTGTTATGTGAAAGATAGGAAGTAGTTTAACTTGAAGAGTATGTTATATGTGTAATATAAAATTAGTACCTTAAGTCAATACCAAAAAGCATGAACATCTTTATTCTTTGTACTACAATAAGCCATTCTCATTTCTTTTAAAAGAAAATACTATGAGACTCCATGATTTCAAATAGCACATGTGGTCCTAACAATAAATAAGTTAAATGGTGGTAGCAGAATACACAAGCATGTGACACATGGACATAACTGAGATGTGGATGAACTGGATATCCAAGTGGAAATGTTGAATAAGGAGTTACAAACAGAAAATTTGAAAGTTAGAGGGAAAGATATGGGATAGAGAGCATGATGGCACATTTCCATATAGGTGGGACTGAATGTTAGAGAGAACCAATGTGCAGTCAGAAAAGCAGATAATCAAAAACACACCTCTAGAAAACCCCATACGAAACATGCATTTTGATGCACAAGGCTAAGGAAATGAGTAGAACAATGGCAAGTGAATATCAGACTGGTTATCGAGAAATCTGTACAGATTTCTGAGCATTAGAACAAGCAGCTACATAAATATTCATTACCTCCTCAAAATATATTAGACTCAGAATGAAGCATTGTTTTCAGTGTTTCTTCTGCACATCATTGCTTCAGTGGTTAGTAGTTCACCATTTGGGATGTTATGGGGGAATGTTACATGCCGAGTGTAATGGTGAATACAATGTTTGGAGAAGGCCTTGACTTTCAGGTTTCAGACCTCTGACCACCTAAAAATGGTTGTGGAAATCAGCTGATAGTCTCTGATGAGTGCATATTTGTATAAATCCAACATCTCTGCATTGATTAGCTACTACAATTGCATGTGCAGTGTGCTCTCATGATTCCTCATATACATATGCCACAACTTCTTTGCTCCCTTTCTATTTAGATAGAACAGCAGTGAATCTCTGAAATTCAGATGATGCTCATTAGTTTATCCCTCTCTGAAACTGGAAATGCGGACAGATTTTGAGCACTGAGTTTGCAACTAAAAACCCTTGCTCAGGGAAGAGTTTTTAAACAGCATATCATTTCCTTATTAAGATGCTAAAGGTTGTACCTACATATGGTAAACTTTTTTCTAAAGTCCACACAAAGCAAGAGATCCCAGTCCTTTGCCAGACTGTGAAGAAGAAAAAAGGGGGCTGAGTTAAAAAACGGAAGGATGAAACATTTGCGAGCTTCTCTGTTTTTCCCAGCTAATTATTACAAAGGGCTACATGAGATACCGAACATATGGTACGTGACATATGACCTAAATAGCTCTTTGTAAGAATAAACAAGCAGTCAAATGGTTGAACAGATTTTTGAAAATGTTATACAAATACTTGAATAACTATTGTTTCATCCGGGCTTGACTTGTGTAATCAGAATCTATCTATCTATCTATCTATCTATCTATCTATCTATCTATCTATCTATCTATCTATCTATCTATCATCTGTCTGTCTGTCTGTCTGTCTGTCTGTCTGTCTGTCTATCTAGTGGTGAGAAGCAGGATCTGATGTTTTCATCAGCTTAATATGTAGAAAATGGTGCATCAGACAGATGATTAAATGGATAGTGTCTGATCAGGAAGACACTGAAACTTGCTCGTGGTTGTTTGCTGCCATTCAAATCTTTGACAGGGTTGGTCGCAATGTGACTGCAATGGTAATGGGAAATGTGGCTGTGTTCTCTGATGCTGAGTAGTGATTGAAGGCACTGACCTGCCATGGACTTATAATAGGGGAGCAGGTGTGGCAATGATGGACTTTAATTTCCTTTAATAAACCTTTTATGTGCCACACTTTTACTGCCATTCCATGCTCTCCAAGGTCCTGCACATAATAGGTTCATTACTTTTGATTACTATAGTCTATTGAGACAAACAACTCCAGAACACACTATATATTATGTTCAGTTAAACCAATACAGACTATTTATCCAGTGTGCATTATTTCACCTGCAACTCTGCTGACAAAATTAACAGCCACTTCCGTAAGCGAAAACTATTTTTAAAAGCCACTGGTACTCTTTTGTCATCATTTCGTGATAAATACCACACCAATCATTATCACACTTCTATTTTAATTATGAAACAAAAAGGGACTTTAACAAAATAAAGCAGCAATTTCTTTTCTTTTCTTTTCTTTCTTTTTAAAAAACTTTGCCATGAATATTTAAAAAAAATGATGGGTGAAAACTACCAGCCAAATCAATATATGTGATCCCCCCCCCATTGATTGTCTTTCCTTAGCAAAAAATCATTTGAATTTATGACAGATGTTTAAACAGATTAAGATTAAACTGGCTAGGCCTGTTTAGTATGACGAACGTAGCATTGTAAACCCATCATCATGGGCTGAGAGTGTCTGTTGCATACAAAACAGTCCATTCACACACAACTAAAAAGGGTATTTCTCCCCCTCAGGAAACTGGGTGTATTCCATACAGTGCTGTTGATTTTCATTCATGAAAGTGGGCATTCTGCAGCTGTCATGGGAGCTTGGCTTTTATGAGATAAGAATCCTTGACCAAACTAACACAATTACATAAATCACCAAAAAATACCAACTTACTGGAAAAGAAAGTCTCTATGCAATAATTTAGACTTTCAGGTAGGGGTTGTTTGCATGATTGTATCAAATAAAATTTTCATTTTAGTATTTATCACCTGAAAATCCCATATAATGTTTTTTAAAGGGAAATCTGGAGTATCTCTATGAGATAGTAGGAAATGAAATGTAACTCTCTAGCATTATAGCAGAGCACTCTAAGGTTAAACTATGTCCATCATCCTTTCTCAGTCTATGCTTTTTAATGGATAAATATTCAACCTATTCTGTCCATGTTACTCACTAATTCTACAAATCTACAGATGGCGTTTACAGAGGAGCCAACGTGCTATTACTTCCTTGGTGTGAGTAGCTTAATATTAAAATTACTGGCCATAAATAATGTATTGAAACTAATATAGGATGTATTTCCATATACAAAACACACAAGGAATCACTACTTTCTTGATTTGTACCAAATGTACTGTTCCGTATGAACTCTGTAGCACTTTTCTGGAGGTTCAGCGAGACTCGTTTTCAAAATAGAATGGATGGCTGCTAAGAGAAACAGAAATAACTGTGTCCATACTGGCAAGTATGGGAGAGCCAACAGAGCAACATGCTTGGTTTTCAGCCATCTTTTGTCCTTAGATTCAGCTCATGCTGAATCCAAACCCGAGATGGGTTCTGTTTCCCTGTTCATTGCACCAAGCAGCAGACTGGGGGCATGTTTTCACAGGAGTGCTACTCTAGCCATCTGAAATGCAGTGAACAGCATTTTATTGCATACAGTGCACACTGCATAATGTTTGAAGGCAGATCACCCCAGTAAAGAAATCACTGTCAACTTTATCACTTGCATGCTGAGTTAATCTACTTCTAAATTGCCTTCAGTTCCATCTAATGCAGTGGCGACCAAACTTTGGCCCTCCAGATGTTTTGGACCACAACTCCCACAGTCCTTTGTCATTGGCAATGCAGACTTGGAATTATGGAAGTTGTGGTCCAAAACATCTGGACGGCCGAAGTTTGGCCACCGCTGATCTAATACTTCTGACATGTTTGTTTACTTCCCGGAACAACGCTCGTAAGGTTTCATAACAAACAGGAATGGAAAAACTGCCTCACACTAATCTGCCAGTGACTGAGAATGGCTCTTTTGGCAGGACCTTTTATTTATTTATTTATTTATTTATTTATTTATTTATTTATTTATTTATTTATATTATGTCTTCCTGAATTGAACTGTACACATAGATAATCTCCATGTGATCACAGGGAATGGACCAATCAGGAGCCATCTCACATCTGTGGAGATGTGAGATCAGAATTTGTGTCACACCTTTTGCAAGAGTTTTATGGCAACTTAAACCAATAGATTATCTGGCAGAGCGCCTCTCCCGACCCACCCGTGCATCCCTGGCCCTTTCGCTCCGGACTGTCCCCCCGAGGCAGGCCTGCAAGACGAGCACGCGTGGGCGCGCCTTCTCGGTGGTGGGGCCGTCCGTTTGGAACAGCCTACCGAGCGACCTGCAGCAGGCCCCCTCCTTGGCATCATTTAAGAAAGGGCTGAAGACGCTACTCTTTAGGGACGCTTTTAACAATGACTAGCTTCCTTTTTCTGCCCCAGCTCACTTACATATGTTTGGACTGCTGCTGTGACTGCCCGTGTCGTTGTCTGCCTTTAGCCTTTTATTTTTTTATCTTTTTATCTTTTTAATCATTTATGTTAACCGCCTTGAGTTCCCGTCCTGGGAAGAAGGCGTGGTATATAAATATAAAAATAAATAAATAAATAAATAGATCTACTGTAGCCTTAAGATCTCGAACTGAAGCCCATGTAACTGCAAAATATTCATTTGCCGAGCCAGGTTGAAAGAAAGAGGCGACACACGTTCCGCTTGGATTAAATAAGGGCCACAACTTTATTAACTACAGTAACGGATTTTAAATTACTTATCAATGAGCAATAACTTTAGGAGGGCCTGAGCCGTAGCACATCATCAAAATGGTAACAACAAATTGATTAGGTCCCGCTACTCCACCAATTTCCTGCGGCCCGTTGAACTGCCGCAGTGAGGATGCCGATGAGATCTTTTGGCATCAACGCTTGATTAAAGGTTGGCAGCCCTCCTAGGGTTTTGGGTTATTATTATTATTTGCTCCCTAACTAAATCCTATTGGGTAATTAATGGAAGGCTGCCGAAGATGTGAAGATGTAATTAGATTCGGGACCTAAATGGATAACTTTTTATGCGCTACCCGCCAGTCGTGACCAGGGTTGTTGCCTACAACACCCACCGCCAATGTGTGAATGGTGGGATGGGCGAAAAAACACCACCGCTCAAGGCCAATCAGAGAAATGGTCAAAAATTCCCATCCGGCCCCGAAGCGACCAGTAAAGCATCACCAGCACATAATAAACCGTGGCGGGAGGGTGGGGAAACAGGCAATTGAAGAGGCAGGCTGAGGGGAGCGCGCCGAGGACTTATAAAGGGGCGCGCTCCTGGCGTATTAGCGGAGCCAATACGAGGCCGGGCGGAGCATCCATTATTATAAGAAACTTCACGAAATTATAAGAAACTTCAAGAAATATAAGAATTCTGAAATGAATTTACATAGCAGGAAATTACTTTATTGTTGTTAAATTAAAAACAGAGAAAACAGCAACACCACTTTTAATTCATTCTGGAACATGATTTCCAATTTCTAACTAAAAGTTGCTACTGGAGAGATACTTACTTAAATAGTGACAGATATAAAATATACTACAATTTAATCAAGGTATCCACTGTGATCCCAAAACAGGACATTAGAGTTTGTTTAACTAATACAACGGACCCCTGTATAACAAACAGATCGTATAACATAAAATCTGTACAACATAAAAAAATTCCATAGATAGGGGAAATTTGCTTAACAGAATCGCCTGTGGGGCGAATCCGTACAACATAAAAATGGTCGCAATTAGGGATTACTCTGTTTTCAATGCATTCCCATTCCTATGGGAAATTTGTATAAAGGAAAATTTGCTTAACATAATTTCATTTGGAACAAATTAATTTCTTTATACAAGGTACCATTTCATTTTAATAAGGCATTCAAATAACTTTTATAGCTGTATTAATACCTATAAATCGATCAGCATTCTCAGATAAAACCTGTTGGGAAGCTCTGTGAATTTTCCATACACATATAACATATGATACCTGAGGATCTGCTACATGGTCCAGCAGAGGCCCTGGCAGATGCCTGGAATAAGGAGGCGGCTGGGGCCTTGGACAAAATTGCACCTATGCGACCTCTCTTGCCCCACTTGACCTGACACTCCCCACGGTTCACAGAAGAACTGAGGGATCTGAAGAGGGTTAAGAGACATCTAGAGCACCTCTGGAGAAAGAGGAAGATGGAATCTGACCAAATACAGTCTAGAGCTGCTATTAAGGCCTACCAAGATGTCATTATTTCTCCACTCTTATTGCATCCGAATAATGCTGGCCAATGGCCCTGTTTAAGATCACCCATTTCCTTCTAGGGAAGGTGGGCCCAGTGACCTACCTACAGGGCTGGGCAAATGGGTTTTCAGAGCATATTCAGGATAAAATTGCTTGGATCCATCTGGAGCTGGACTCCAGGTATGATGCATGGTCTGGGGAGATGCCGAGGGTATGTACTTACCTGATTATATGGGAGCAGTTTGAGCCTGTTGGACCTGAGGAAGTGGACAGGATTCTAGAGACTGTTAGTGTCACCACCTTTTATTTAGATCCATGCCCCAGCTGGCTGGTTAAAGTAGGTCAGGAAGTGACAGGTGTGTGGGTCCAAGAGAAGACTGATGGGTGTTTCCAACTTCTTTCAATGAGGTTCTGGTCACCTCCTCAAGAAGCCATCACTGGACCCCACCTTTCTGGACAATTTTCATCCAGTTTCCCACCCACCCCACTTTATGGGGAAGCTGGTTGAGGAGGAGGTGGCACAGGAACTCCAGAGGATTGTGGAGGTAATGGGTTATCTAGAACACTTTCAGTCAGATTTCAGGTGCAGATATGGGACAGAAACTTCATTGGTCGTACTTATGAATGATCTCTGGTAGGAGTGGGATGGTGGAAGTGCATCCATCCTTTCTCTTCTTGACCTCTCTGCTGCTTTCTATGGCTATTCTGTATCCAGGAATCCATCATCTTTAGTTTTGGATGGAGCTGCATTACTCCAGACAAACCCAGTGTGCAACTTGGAGGTTCTCCTGGACTCACAACTCCTGCTTGAAGAGCAGGTGGCAGCTGTGGCCCATAGGACCTTTGCACAACTTCATGTGGTATGCCATTTGTGCCCTTTCCTGGATTGGGAAGCTCTCAGAACTCATGTCCTCATTATCTCCCACATACTATAGACAATTGCAACATGCTCTATATGGAGCTACCCTTGAAGACTATTTGAAAGCTACAGCTGGCTCAGAATGCAGCAGTGTGGGTTATTCTTGGGGTCCCGAGATCAGCACACGTAACACTTTTGCTATGCAAGCTGCACTGGCTGCCAGTCTAATTCAAGGTGTTGGTTATCACTTTTAAAGCTCTATATGACATGGGGCCAGGTTACCTGAGGAACCACCTCATCCCCATTACATCAACCCATCCCACCTGATCGTGCAGGGAGGGCATGCTACAGACCTTATCAACAAGAGAATTTCACCTGATGGGGTCTAGGAGATGAATCTTCTCTGCAGTGGCCCCATCCCTCTGGAACAGCATGCCCCCCAGAGGTGAGACAGGCCCCCTCACTCCTGACCTTGGCAGCTTGCTTGGGGTGGAACAAGTAGCCATCATTCGGGGAGATGGCTAGCATCACAGAGTTCATCTCTTTTAAAGCCAGCTTGCCCCAATAATTATTTATATGTATAAATAATTAGATGTTTTTTATGGTTTTTAAATATTTACTCTTTCATTATGTTTTATATTGTAAATCACCTTGAGTCCCCTCTGGGGAGATGGGCGGGGACAAATCTAACTAACTAACTAACTAACTAACTAACTAACTAACTAACTAACTAACTAACTAACTAACTAACCAACCAGGGAATACCAGGTGCTGTAGGTGCGTGGAGTAGGAACTGGCAAAACACTCCAGTATTCCTGCCAAGAAAACTCCATGGACATGGGGTCACAAAGAGTCAGTCACGACTGTAATGACACAACACACACAACTAACTAACTAACTAACTAACTAACTAACTAACTAACTAACTAACTAACTAACTAACTTCACAATGAATGCCAAACAGTGAGGCAAATGAAGTGATGACTGACCTCGGGATTTAGACCTTTCATCTCTCTCTCTCTCTCTCTCTCTCTCTCTCTCTCTCTCTCTCTCTCTCTCTCTCTCTCTCTCCATCACCTTATACTCCAGTTGAAGAATAATGCATTTCTGATCTAGTATAACTCTGGATTTTAAAAGAAAGAAATCATATTGTTGGGGAGTAACACATAAGAACCTATTCAGACAGAGGAAAGAAGTATTCCCAAAGCTATGGAACCTAAATACTTTCTGTGCATCCAGAACAAGAAGAGAACATAACACTAATTTGTATTTAAAAGAAAGGACTGCTAGAAAGGAAGACTATTGCCAATCAACCAAGTTTTATCCAGACAGCTTAGATTTACTTAAACCAAGAGGAATATTAGATTTCAGGCTATACAATGATTCCTGCCCCAAATCCTGTATGAAAGTACATTTGTACTAATTAACTAGCTCATTTTACCCAATTTCAAAACTGCACATATAAAATATTGATAATGATTAATAGTGGTGTTATGTCACTTCCCAATTTTTGATGACTTCTTCTAAGGCATACTATTTTCCATTTGAATGTTGATGCTATTCCTTCCTCAAAATGAAAAGATACCGATGTGGATCTGACTGCCTCAGTGTGTTGCTATTATCCCAAACTAAAATAAATAAGTCCAAACACTAAATCTAAATTTAAAAAACCAGATTCAATTTGAGACTACATACCGTGTAATCCATTCTAGGACACCATGATTACTGATGTCCAAATGCTATGTATATTTTTGAAGGAGTATTTTTCAAAAGAGGAATCTAATATTTGAAAATGCATAACAGCGGAATAAACATTAGACCAGAGACAAGCTTGGATGGTTCTGTAATGAGGATGATTTATTTTGATTCTCACTTCTGATTTTGGAGTTGTCACTGCTGTTGTATACCTCATCCATGCAACTTTGCACAACTGGCAGCACTGAATATAAACCAAAGCCATATGTTTATGTCCTTTTGCCAAACGATTACAGCAAATAGTTCTATTATTCCCTTAGGTAACTAATGTGTGCCAAGGATTTCTATTAGTCTGCTTTACCAAGGCATCAGAGGGTAAAGTCGCAGCTTTATAAAATGAGGGGCAGGTGCCAGCTTTATATTTTCTGAACAAATATGTAAAAGTACTATACCACAGAAAAGATAGGTCAATACTAGCTGAAGCAGAATGTAATTTAATTTAACTTGTTTGAAACAAAAATCTATATTTAGGATTTCTTTTACAAAAAAAAGTATGTTTTCTGGATGGCACATGGAAGAACCCCGTCCCTTTTAAAAAGATACTTGCTTAACTTGATGAAAAAAATGTAAAGACAATTTATTTGTGGCACTCATCAGTCTTTACAAATATTATGCATTAAGCTTGAACAGTGTATTTATTTTTCAAATGTTATCCCCAATATTTAATCAGATTTACACAAAAATATACAAAATATATTTTTCACCATGAGGAATACATATATGTCTGCAAATATCATTGCTGCTTGCCCATTTTGAGATAAGAGTCTCAGAAACATCTGTCTCTTATTTACAGTGCTGTGTGGACACATCAAATACTGTTATATTTTAAATGAAGCCAAAGTTTGGAGGTCATAATGAGATTTTCAAATGGAAGAGCACTGCGACAAATTAAATCACGTACTTTCTGTTCAAAACTCAACACTCAACGTATTATCCCACCTTTGCTTGCTTCGGAGCAAAATTATGTGCAAATTCCAAATGACCAAATCCGTCTCTCGGACCAAAATGTCTTGTCTGATTTAAGAGATAATCCCAAAATTCATTCTCTGTAAAAAAGAATGCAAAGTGAATGAGCAAAATTGCAAAGGAAGTTGGATGAAATTGGGCTTAATTTTTGCTCTTGTTTCCAGTTGACAGGGTAATAATTGCCTTAAGGAATGAATTATAATTATAATGAATTATACCTAAATAAAATGCTCTTTAAAATTACCTATGATTCTGGGAAATGTGAGCACCTACAGTAAATTATGTTAAATTTAAAATTATTTACATCCATGCAGTCCATGCTTCTAATCTGAAGGCTTCTTATGTTTTAGGCTATAACTCCTCCATCTCTGATTACCAAATGTGTTGGCTGGCTTGTGGGAGCTGTCATCAAAAACATCTGGAGGACATCTGGTTGCCTTCCCCACTGTTAATATACATTTTAGATCACGGCTGTAAGGCAGCTGTTATAACAGAAGCACATATGTTGAGAAAACCCAGCTTGGCACATGGAATGGGGGATTACACCGAAGAACCCGTATCAAAATATTTACATTTTCGCATCTACCTGAAACACTAATATAGAATTACAATTCGTTATGATAGCTGAAATCTTGTGTGTTTACAGAGTGTCACTTTGGGACATCAATAGCTGTAAGTTAGGAAATCTCCATAGCCATTTTTGTTGTACACTGAGCATTCAACAGAGTGCAACAAGTCCCGGCAGAGATTTCTTGATTTAAAGTAATGTGGATATAAAAGTTATGCTATTTGCATAACTGAACAATAGGATTTCAACCAATGCATAATATGTTTAGTGCTTTCTGAATATGGAGGTCTGAATCTAGTCCTAGCTAGAATAGACCCACTGAAAGAAATTAGGTTAACAAAGATATTGATTCATTGCTCAGCACTGGAGTCAAAAGATCTCCTTTAGTTGGAATTAGGAATTTAAATTAGGCAATAAAAGGTAGGATATAGAGAACACTGATGCACAAGATGCAGTTTGAACTCCACTTTGTAGTTCAGCGTTTGCTCCATTTGACTAAGCTACAAATCTGAATTCAGAAATTCAGATCTTTATTATTTAGAGACAGATAATAATTCATTTGTGTTACAAGTGACTCGCTTCCTGCAGATTTCAATAGGCCTGGTCTCAGTATGAATAAATCTTAGTGCTACCTGCTGCATATTTTCCCCAATGACTCCATCTTGTCATCCTCGCTGACAAAAGACTGGTGCCCCAACCATAAGAGTAGGGCTTTGATTTGTCTTGAATCAATTCATGTCTAGTCTACTTCAACTGAAATCCAAATCTGAATCTTGATTCAGAAATATAAATCCTGTTGATTGTGTTGGAAATAAAAAAGCTATGGTTTTCTTTCTTTTTTCAAAACTCAAGAAATTGTTGCAGAAAAGGAGCTATCAAAGAAATCTGTCTGCCAAATAGCATTAAAATGGGTGCATGTTTGTATCACAACTGGGACAAATAGTGCAATCAAAATGATGCTATTTCCAGAAGTACTATTTTTTTTATACCAGATGATCCCTGTGCTTTTAAAAAAGGTATTTTTAAGGAGCTAGTCAAAGTAATAATAAAATACATATGGCAAGGGAGAAAACCAAGGATTAGAAAAAAAGCTCTCAAAGATGACACCTCTAGAGCAGGCTGCGATTACTGGAAATTGTATTATAAAGCCTGTATACTTTTGTGGATAAGGGAGTGGATCACACCAGAGAGCCAAAGAATCTTAAAATTAGAAGGACATGACTTAAGGATGGGATGAAATGCATTTGCGTGGTATAGGAAGGCTATATTTTGAAAATCAGAAAGCAATTTGTTGGGTATGGGAAAACGTTCAGAAGCAAGTATATAGAAAGATACCAGGATGGGTGTCACTGGTAGAAGCATTTACACAACCAGCATGGATGAATAAAAACAAATTATTGAGATATAATGAAGAGGAACTGAAATCAGAGGAAGAACCTAAAAATCAAAAGGTGATAATAGATTGGTGGACAAGATCACAATAGACCTCGAGGTTTGCCAAAGATAAGAAAGAGATTTTTAATATGCAGAGAATTTAGTTTGACAAATTATTTTTGGGATTAGAGGAAGAACTGATCCAGAAAATGTACAAACATATGCTAGAGTTGAAAATGCAGGATTAAATTGTGAAAGACTATATGGTATCATGGGCACAAAACTTAGGCCATAATATTGAACAGGCACAGTGGCGTCACTTATGGAATAGTAATGTAAAATTTACAAAGGTGGTAAAAATAAAAGAAAAAAATATATAATATGTTTTATAGATGGTACATGACACCACAAAAATTAGCAAAAATGTATGGAAATGTGCCAGATAAATGCTTGAAAGAAAGGGACTTTTTATTGTGTGGTGGACATGTGATATAGCAACAGCAAAGAAATATTAGGAAATGATATACGAGATTTTGCAAAAAATGTTGTGTTATACTAGGGATGGGCATGAAACAGAAAAATTATGTTTCATTTCAATTTTTTTAGTCCCCCACATTTTTGTTTCATTTCATACATTTTTTTCTAAAGAAAATGCAAACAAAATGAACCACTAATGAAATGGTTCGTGTGTGTGGGGGGGTGGAAAGTAGCCGCAGCGCAGATCAGCTGGCAGGTAGGGCATGGGGGAGGGGGAAATTTTTTTAAAAAGCCCTGGGCTTTTTAAAAAAAATTTCCCTCCCCAAGCCCCGCCTGCCAACTGATTGGTGCTAGGGTGGGGAAAATCTCCTCCCCCCAGTGCTGATTGGCTGGCGTGCAGGGCTTGGGGCAGGGGAAAAAGTTTTTTTAAAAAGCCCAGAGTTTTTTTAAAAAAAACTTATTCCCCTCCCCCAAGCCCACATGTAGCTTACAGATGGAAAAAATAGTTCATTTCAACAAAACAAAACAAAAAAACAACCAAAAAACCCCCACCATTTTATTTTGGGGAAGCTCTTCTCCCTCTCACAAAATACCAGAACTAGGGGACATACACTCAAATTGAGGGCTGGGAGAGTAAGAACAGACAAAAGAAAATATTTTTTCACCCAGCGCGTTGTTAGTCTATGGAACTCCCTGCCACAGGATGTGGTGATGGCATCTGGCCTGGATGCCTTCAAAAGGGGATTGGACTAATTCCTGGAGGAAAAGTCCATCACAGGTTACAAACCATGAGGGAGATGTGTAATCTCCAGGCTTAAAACCAGGGTACTTCAAGGGCCAGATGCAGGGGAGTGGTATCCGGAGACAGATATCTAGTCTCATGCGCTCCCAAACGCATCTGGTGGGGCCACTGTGAGATACAGGAAGCTGGACTAGATGGGCCTTTGGCCTGATTCAGCATGGCTCTTCTTATGTTTATTTTGTCTGTAACAAAATGCTGCTTCCTCATTTCATTTTGTTTCATTTCATTATGTAACGACACGACGAAACAGCATTTCACTTTTCGTTTTGTGCCCATCCCTATGTTATACTATCCCATTTAAACCTGAGATATTTTTATTTAATACTATGACATAAATTAAGGATGTTAAGATAAAGCATTTGTTATTGAACACTGTAATGATAGCCAGAATTCTATATGCCGAAAACTGGAAACTGACTGAAACACCAACTAGACAATAACTTTTTGGAACTTTTTTTGAAGCAGCAGAAATAGACATAACATTGGAACTGATAAAGGATGCAGAGCTACGGAAGGCAGGAGACAGCTGGAAACCACTCTATCGTTTTTATGAAAAAGAATTCTGTAGTTAAATAACTCCAATGGTATTATACTTAAAATTTGGCTTTTAGTGTTGATGTATAGAGAAATATTGTAAACATACCACTTGAATTCTCCTGTGTACCATTAGAATTCCTACCCCACCCACCCTGTGTAGGGAATCCTTTTGGTTTGAAAATAAAATGTATTTTTAAAAATGGGTGCATGCTTGCATGTGCATCAGTGTACATGTGTGTGTGCTGTCTACCTTTTTACAATGATAGCTTTTTTAAAAAGTTTGCCCTATCGCATGAATGAGTGCAACACTGGACGCAAGGATCACGTCCTGTGAGGGGAGGCAGAGGAGGCCTGTATATAACCTGACTCCTTCCCTGAGTGAAGCCTCTTGCTCCTTGAGCATCCCCCACCTGCCCACCACTGTTTCTTAGTACTCGTGTGAGTCTAACTGGTCGCCTTGCAGGGCCAGATAGGAATTTTTGGCCCGTTCTCAGGACTGGCTGGTTGAGAGCAGGGATTTTTCACCTATCCCACGCTGGTACTTGGTGGTGTATTTAGGGATTCTTTCAATAGGTCACACTGGTTGCAGGAAGGAGTGAAAAGGCATCCAATGAGGCAAAAATAATCCGTTCTTAGCCCACCCAACCCCAGGACACTGTGGATCATGAGATTACAGCATGGGGGGGATGTGCAGGGATGTCTCTCTGGGCCTGGAGCGACCAGTAGCAAAGCTTCAGGACCTGGGGGTGGTATGAGAATTTAGCCTCGTGGTGCAGTGGTTAAATGCCTATACTGCAGGTAAAACTGTGCTCACGACCTGGGTTCAATCCCTGTTAGCAGGCTCAAGGTTCACTCAGCCTTCCATCCTTCCGAGGTCGGTAAAATGAGTACCCAGCTTGCTGGGGGGGGCAATGTGTAGCCTGCACACTGTAATTAAAATTGTAAACAACCCAGAGACTACTTGTAGTGGTATGGGGTGGTATATAAGCAGAACACTTAATGGCCCAGGAGGTGCTGTCCAGTGTACTGCACCACAGGGGCTAGTGACTCACCCTAAACTGACTGGTTGGAGGGCTCCCGGGAAACTCCGGGGTTTAACCAATGAGATGCATTAAGCCAGGCCCCTCTTAGTGTTATGGTGCTGATATTATGTTATGAATTAATAAAGTGTCACACATTTAAATCCAACATCTTGTCTTGCCTCTTTATTTCACGTGGGAGGGCAATGCATTAAGTGTTCTGTACTGTGGGGCAGTATATAAGCAGCATGCTTTGCTTTTGCTTTTTTGCTTTACCTTTCACAATCCCATAAAATACTTCTCTTAAGGGTGGAATGGTTGCAGAATCGAGTGTAGCACAGCACTGAAGTTGCATCCAGGAAGTTTATAGAAATTAGTATCCCTTACCCATTTTCATAACTACTAGCAATAGAATCCCATGGCACATGAAAGTCTCTCAAATTCATTACCATATGAACTTAACTTTTATAGAGTCACAAAAGCTGAGATCTTATTAATAAATACAGTTTTTATGGTTGAAACTCAATATGTTTCTTCTAACATTTAAGCTGGTTTATAATGTACACACACACACACACACACACACACACACACACACACACACACACACACACACACACACACACACACACACACAGAGAGAGAGAGAGAGAGAGAGAGAGAGAGAGAGAGAGAGAGAGAGAGAGAGAGAGAGAGAGAGGAGATCTGGCATGATTTTTACCCACAGTTTTTCTTCCAAATGTCAAATACATGTCAATCAAAGAAAAGTTTACTAAGTACTTATATAAAAGAGAGAAAATAACATTATCACCAAGACGGGGGCCATGAGCCAATAAACTAGGAGGATGTTAATCTTATAATAGACATGCTACTAGAGAAAATAGGTTGTGTACCCTGATAAGAATTTAATTTACTAATCTAGTTTCATACAAGTGCCAGTTTGCACCTGCCTCTGTCTTTTTTGTTTGCAACACATTATCCTAAAACAAAAGATCCCTGAGAGAAGCTCTTTCTATATTCTTAAATTTAGCAGTCCTTTCCCTCCCTCTCCACACTCCATCAGGTTATATATTTATTAGCAATACATTTTCCACTTATTTTCCTCAAAGATTGCCAATAAAGTACTAAATCACATAAGGGAGTAGCAGTAAACCCTCAGAGTTCCCTAATGTCAAACTCATTAGCATCCGAATAACCGCACAGCAGCACATCATCTGCACAATTATAAATTTTACTACTTTTAATAGCATTTCTCAAAAGACTCGTTTTCAACTTTCTTCAGTGGCTGGTTCTCCAGGGAGAAGGTGCTTCCTGACGCTCACAGCTTCCCCTCAACAACAGGGGCCGTTTACTGTCAGAAGCGTAAGGCCTCTGCCCTAACCCCATCTGCTGTCTCTTGGGCTCCCCAGGGGCTGAGAGTTAAGACAGCACAGCTGAGATCCACTTAGGAAACTGCACAGGGGAGGGTACAACTTGGCAGACTGGCTGCAAAGTGCTGGCAGTTTCTGGCTGAGGTAGAGACATGGCTAAAGCCATGCTGGAAAGGAGCAATGGTGCGACAAAGGCTTTCCACAATTTCCACATTTGCAAAAATGTTAGAATTTGGGATTCATATCGAGTGTAGGCCTGGGGACTTTCATAGCGAAATTGATCTGATGGGTGGTTTCTTGACTGTTTGATGGTCTTCTTTCTTAAATGGCTTAAAAGTAGAGACCTCTCTGGGCGTTTATACACGACCCCTAAACTCCCGGGCAAATGGCTCCCAGCTCCGGAGCTTAAAAATGTTTACCCACCAGCTCCGGAGTTAACAGGAAATTAAGTGTGACCCTGCCCAATTTAGCGCGTCCCAGTGCAGCTTTCAGGTACCTGCTCTTCCTTCATGAAAATTATTTGATCCGGTGTAAAGATAGTGAGTGCGGGGCTCTCCTTGCTTCTGTTTGTTGTTGTTTTTGCTCCCGCCCCTTTAAGAGCTACTTTTACAGAGACGAGAGGCAGAACGAGCTGAGCAACATGCTTTTCTCTCTCTTTTTCTCCCCCCCCCCATGCAGCCAGCAGCCAGGAAGTGCAGAAGAGGGTGGGGACACAGGAAGAGCGACAACCCCCTAAGATCTCTGGTCTGAATTTAAGTGGCCAGCGGATCTTAGGGTCGTGTAAAAATGCCTTATGAGAAGGCAGTGTGCACACATGCTTGTGTGAGTGTGGGTGCATGCACATACCCACACACATACCCCAAACATTTGAGATAAACAGATCTGGAAAATTCAGAGAGGGTAGCCATGTAAGTCAATGTGTAGTCCACGAAACGTTACATAAAAATACGAAAGTTGGTCTTTAAGGTGCCACATGTTTTGTGTCATTTGTTTTGTTTAGTTTTTCTTTGATTTTTGCCTGAAATATCTGGAAAACGATATCTTAGAACTGCAGAGCTGGTAGGGACCATATAGAACTCTGAGACACAATGGAAAATAAAACTCCTAACTTCTAGCTTCACAGCCAGATACCTGAGTCACTGTGTTATCCACCAGTTCCCTGAGTGACCTGGGATAACTCATTTTAATCCAGCCATATTTTCAGAGCTTAGCAAAATACATTTGGTGTACTATGGCTCCCATAATTCCCAAGAGATGTTGTAAGTTATAGTCTCGAAAAGGACCTTATGCTGATATTTGCATGTTTTAAAACTATGCATGTTTGAGTTCCATAAGGAAGCCATAACTGGGGCTATTGTTTTGGAATACACGAACAAAATCTAGATAGCCCTTCTAGTTTGCCACTGTCAGCCAGAACTATACATCAGATTATTGGTCCATGTGGTTCAACATTAGATACCAGTGATGTGGTGTTAAATTTGAAAGTGCATCATCTTTTGGAAGAAGCTCATCAGAAGTCTCCATAGCCATCACTAGAGATTGGCATGAATTAATTCATGTTGCTCATATAAAGCCCTCCATATGCCACCATAGCTGTAATCTTTGGAAGGATGACATTCCATCAAGGCCAGCTGGGATGCCCTGTCTCCTCCAGCAGCTGACACACCAATGGCTGTGCTGAAAGAAACTCTGTCAATGCTTCTTCATCAGACCGTGTGGCTGCTGGAGGAGGTGGGGAAGGACAGCTCAAGCTCCTGCCAGTATTGGAGTGCTACTGGAGAAGGGAGATGCTGGCAGTACACAACAGATTGCGTGGAAGGGGACATACGTGGTACTGTGCAAGGGCTTCATATAAAGCAGCATAAACTCATTCATAGCCATCCCTATCCACCACAGGGAGAATTCAAAAATATTGGCAGATGAATTGACAGGCTGGCAGGAAACAAATGAGGAAAGGTCCTTGATATAGTCATTGGCTCTTAATTGCCCATTTAAAACCAACATAGTCTCAAATACGTTGCTTTAAAACTACCTATAGTAATATATTATCCCTGGGGGAAAAGATCTGTTTCTGTTACTATTCCAGTCTGAGAGCTGGTGACATAGTCCCTGCTGCTCAGAAAATCCTGTGTCTTTAAGACTGAGCTCATTATTGTTGGGGCTGCCTGGCAGCTGCTCTTCAATTTCAGATGGTATCAGGGAGTGTCCCTGAAATATTCATGTGCTGTGCATCATCACCCCAAAAGCTATAAAATCTTGCATCTTTCTTTTGATAGGAGTAAAGGCTAAAGTATCCTTGAAGTAGGCCCAGGGCTCATATTCAGTTAGCATGGCACTCAACAAATAGCATGGCATATATTTGATCTTTGTGATTATTCTATTCATGGTCAAAATTTAATGAAAATGTCAAAATTATACTACCTTCCAATTGAATATTTGAGCCAAAATAAGTTTAACAGCTGGAGCACTCCTTGAAGTGTTTCATGCAGATGATCTTATTGCACCTTATATACAATGTGACAATTACTGAATAGGATCACACCAAGATAATTAAAGAAATTACTACTATGATTGTTTATAGTCAATTGCACAATTATTTCATTTACATATTGTTCTTTTAAAGAGTTATTATTTCACTCCTATGTGCAAATCTTGCATTTAGCCTTGTCTTTGTAATACACCATTTCTTTGTAATAGTCAAATTCATTATCTGAAACTCCTACCAGTAGTACATATATCTCTTTGTATTTACCTGGCGAATGCTCTATTTAATTTCACAATACAAATTGTGCAAATAGGTATTTTTCATACAATAGAATTGAAAATGATGTAAAATAATTTTAATATTGTGACCCATGCAACAGATTAATAGATTGCTTTCAACTAATCTTTGAGGACTAACTTAACTGACGCACTACTAAGATCAGTAGGTGGTGGCATCTTCCATACAGAAATGCCTCCCAACAGGCAAATGATTGGCTCTCCAGCCATATTTTCATGGCTAAAATTTTCATATTTTAAAATTTTAAAATTTTCATATTTTAAAATGCTGTTCTACCTGGTTTCATTTGCCACTATTAGATGCTTGAAAGGGTATTTTCATTAATTTGCTTATTTTAACATTGTTTACATTGCAGATGCTTCTATCAGTTCATATCAAGTTGTACCACTTATCATTGCAAGTTACCTTAAGAAGACCATCAATGTGGCCAAAAATATATGGAATTTATGGACCTCAAATAAATCAATCTCAAGTTGTTTTCAAACGTTTGTGCTTGTTGAAACCTCCTGTGTATAACAGGTTCAGGGATGGGGGGCACTTTATGGATATTCTAATGCATTTTTGTAGGTTCCAGTTGTGTTGTCATACCACTGAACCCCTAAACACACACACACAAATTCTCATCTCCATTGAAAAGGGTTCTATGCATCTCCATATTATAATGTGGATGGGAATCCCATGTTTGAATGCTCCAGCATAAAGAATGAGAGCTCTGACTGGCCCTGTGCCGGGAAGGGCTTCTTTGTCTACCTGCTTAGGACGGGTCAATTTGGCCAGCAGTCATGTGGGTCAATAGGACCCTCTCAGCATCAGCCCAGATTGTGGCCAGGGTTAGGGTTAGGGGCTGATCTCTGGAACATGTAACCCAGCAGCCAGAGGACATTTAAGGACTGGCCACAAGGGCAACAGTCCGCCAGCTGCTCATAAGACAGGATCTTCACTGATTGACAGGGTCTGAGGGTAATAGTAGAAAAAATATTAGCCTGTAGAATGGCTCCAGTACTTTGGCCACCTCATGAGAAGAGAGGACTCCTTGGAAAAGTCCCTGATGCTGGGAAAAATCGAAGGCAAAAGGAAAAGAGGATGACAGAGAATGAGATGGTTGGGCGGTGTCATTGATGCAACTAAAATGAATTTGACAAAACTCCGGGAGGCAGTGGAGGATAGGAAGGCCTGACGAGCTCTGGTCCATGGGGTCACGAAGAGTTGGACACGACTGAACGACTGAACAACAAAAGAATGGCAGCTCCCGACGCTTCTCAAAATTAGATGTAGATTTTAGATATAATAGTGCAGGGTGAGTTATGACACAGGCCAGAAAGTGGTTTATGAGGGCTGCCCACAACTTTACAGTTGGGGATGCTGCCAGCGCCCGACTTACTTAATTGGGGAAATACCCAAGAACCACTTGCACTTTCAGATCCTCCTTAGAGGAGTTAATAGCAGCATTAGCCTGAATTAATATCAATAAATTGTAGCCTAATTTCAAAGCCCACGAATATGTCTTGTCTCTTTATTTCGGGCTGGGTGGACAAAGTCTATACATATAATAACAAAAACTACTCATCAGAAGGCTACTCTGGAGCCATTCTCTGTGACATGGTAATTTCTAAAATTTTAACTTCCAGTGGGGGAAACATTAAACACCACATAACAGTACTCTGAAGAAACCTTTATTATTATTATTTTATTCAATTTTTGCCCCATATTTCTGCCAACAAAGGACATAAAAACATTTGATCCACACAGTTCTGCAAAAGAAACAGATATAAATGCTAACCAATTTAAAATTATTCATATCAATCAAGTAAACATGAATACAATTAAAACTTTAAAAATAAACTAAAAACACAAAAGCATATCAATCAAATAAACCCAACACTGCTGCATTTGTTAGACACTCCCTTTATCAAAAAGCCATCTTAGATGACAAAAAGTCCATCTGCATCAAAGGGTTTTTCTCCTGGTGGTAGAAAGACAACAGGAAAGGGGCCAAACTTGTTTCTCTTGGCCAGAGGTTTCGGAGCCTGGCAATAGTAAGAAAGAACTCCATCCTTCACATCCTCATTTAATGTGTCCCCATGTGTGATGGAGCTGAGAAGATGGGCTCGGTGAGGAACCCCAGTTTCAGGTTAACTTAAAAGGTAGAATACGAGCATTCAGATGTGACTTTGTGATCCTGCCGTAAATATTGGCTGTCAGTTGGGCTGCAATTAGATGAGTCAAATTGATCTGGGCTCCTGTCCACCACCCAACATGCAAGGCACTCCGGAGCTGTTTATCCATATCTCAGAGAACTCTTTAATATGCCCTCTCACATCAGTGCCCTCGATGCTTGAGGTTTGGCCAGAGTACAGCATAAACAATAAGAATGGCACTGCTGCTTGGCCCATGAGAATGAAATCTAGACCAGAAGATCTCATAGGAGATGGTAAGCTAATAAGTCTATGAGCAGTGTATAAACACTTCAGAAATGTTTTGCTTCTTGTGCTGCAGCTTGTTGAAAAACAGAATTCACACATGCTGCCTTCTGATACTGCATGGATCTGAAGACTCAACTGGCTATATATTTACAAATTCAGAAAACTTCTTCACCTCTACAGTTTGAGGTGCCCTGAACATCTGTAGCCCAATTACCACATCAGAATCTTATGGGAATCACAACTATTCCTGCTGAGTGTCAGTTGTGGATTCACCAATTGTTGCTTCCTATGGGGTACTTTTGTAGTACAAACCATAATCCAGTTCCAGTGATTTTAAGATACGGCTTAGGTCATCATTGCTTAGGTCAGTGGTGGTGAACCTTCAGCACTCCAGATCTTTTGGATCACAGCTCCCAGAATTCTGAGTCTAGATTGCCAATGTCAAAGGACTGTGGGGGTTGAGGTCCAAAGGTTAACACTACTGCCTTTAAAAAAGCCTTGAAAACTCATCTTTTCAAGGAGGCATTTGGCGACCTTTCTACTTAATTTTTTTGTTGTTGTTGTTGCCACCCGCATCATCTTTTGTGGAGGGAATTGTACCCCCCTATTTTTATTGATAGTTTGCCTTTGATTTTCTTGTTTGCCTGCTGTTTGTTTGTTTTTAATTGTAAACCGCCCAGAGTTCCGCTTCGGAAGATGGGTGGTATATAAATGTAAAATAAATAAATAAATAAATAAATAAATAGGTGATTGATCTGAGTCTTCCAAAGCTAACTTAGCATTGTGGAATATTATTATTCTGGGCAGCTGCAATATATATGTGTACTGCTGTGGCAACTGGAGGACTCATACACCAGCAGAATAACTCATGAATTGCATATTGATTATCTGCAATCAGCAATATCTGCAATCTCCAGTTAGGAAAGGATGTTTTCTAGTGCCCTGGATAGCCATTGCCAGTCAGTATTAATAATGCTAGGATAGATGGATCAAGGGTCTATTTAAGTATTAGGCAGCTTTTGATGCAGCTTCTTAAATTCCTATGTATCACCTTGCAGATTGCACACCATGACACACAACAACATAGCTGAAGTGATAGCAGGAAATTTGGATCATTTATATAGCAAAGAAGAACATTTCTTTCACACCCACTCCTTCATCATTGGATTACAGGATTATGATGTTGGAGCCTTCAGGAGAGAAGCTTCTAAGACCAACATGTATGTCAAGTGTATACCTGGGGTAATGAAGATATCGGCTATCCTGGCCGGGAGGGATCTTCTTAATTTAAATACTCAGGATTTGCAATATTTTCTGAATTAAAAAACTAGCACTCTGATAGCCAGCTTTAAATGGCCTTATCCAAAGTGAGCAAAGTGAGCTGGGAGAAATAGGGTAGTTCAGATATTTGGTTTGTAACATCAAACACATGGTATTATTTGCTCTCCTATATAACCATGTTATACGCAGGGTGGGCCATGGCACAAATGATGCCAAACATCTGCTTCCACATCGCACTGCCATAACCACTTCCTTCCCTTCCACCAGATATCTGCCAGGGCATCCAGCCATGTCAATTACCTATACATTTTTGGCCTTCATCAGCCATGTTCTCCTGGCCCACTGTCCATAGCAGAAATGAAAGAAAGCAGTTAAACACTGCCTCAGTTCTTATCAGAAGCTCCATTGTCCATCTTGGTTTCTTAGCTCTTTCAAAAACATCACCGTATACTATGCCAACTTGTCTAACCACCACATTTGGGATTAAATGTACCCTACAATTCCTCTGGGTCCTAGGCAAGGATGGAAAAAAGCTGAGTTGGAACTGAATTTGATACCCTTGATAACAGTTGCCTTTTATATGTCATGAATTGTTATGAGAATAAGCACACAACCTTTCAAGAATGGATAGGCATGAGCCTGATTTATCTGGCCTTGATTTCAAGATCTGAACAACTTTAGACCTTCAAAACCATATATGCACTCTGGATCACCCGTCTTTCCACACATTAATAATGTTCTTGCATGTCCTATGACTAGAGATGCGCACGAAACGCCAAAATTGTGTTTCGTTTCATTTTTCATTTTGTTCTTTATTGTTTCATTTTGTGTAGAATGAAATGAATTTTTTTAAAAAAATCATTTTGTTGTTTGTTTGTTTGTTTGTTTGTTTGTTTATCTCATGCCAACCAGCTGGCCTGCAGGCTGTGTCGACATGTAGTTTTTAATTTTTTTATTTTTTTGCACCAACCAGCTGGCCTGTGGGCCGGGTCAGTGCCTTTTTTAAAAAAGTATTTTATCAATCTTTCGGTGACCAGCTGGCATGTAGTTTTTATTTTTTAATTTTTAATTTTTTATTTTTTTATTTTTGCACCAACCAGCTGGCCTGTGGGCCGGGTCAGTGCCTTTTTTAAAAAGTATTTTATCAATCTTTCGCTGACCAGCTGGCCCGCAGGCCGAGATGGCACATTTTTTATTTTTTATTTTGTTAAAAAAAATATGCTGACCAGCTGGCCTGTGGGACAGGTTGACACATTTTTTTTATTTTTAAAGTTTTTTTCCACACCCAGTGCCTATCAACTGCTGTGCGGAGCTTGGGGAGGGGAAAATAGTTTTAAAAGCCCGCCCTTTACCCACACCCGATTGGATGGGGAAAAGAGTGGGCTTTTTAAACTTTTTTCCTGCCAAAGCCACATGCTCCACCTGATCGGCAGTGACTTCACTGGGAAAATAATGTCCATGGTTTCCCTGTGGGCTTCAATGCATTCTTATGGGAAAACAAAACATGAAGTGAACGAAATTTCGTTTCATTTCATTTTTATTTGATGGGTCTGTTCATTATTCATTTTGTTCTACAAAGAAATGAATAATGAATAAAGAAATGTATAAAAATTGGTTTCGTGCCCATCTCTACCTATGACAGAATACACCGTCTTGTATTGTACCTCATGATTGCAGTGGAAAACATTGCCCCAACATCGGTCCATTTTTTCTAGGTACCAGGAGTGGCAGAAACTTTGCTTCAGGCTGAAGCATGTCCTGAACTGGCAATAATCTCTTCTTATATTTAATGGAAGGAATATGGATACCCTCTTAGGCTTTGCAACTAATAGTCACTTTGAGTCCCCTTCTTGGGAGAAAGGCAGCTTGTAAATAAGCAAACAAGGAAACAAACATTTAGATATGTATGAAAGTATACTGTCATGACTACAATAAACATGCCTGACTTACATAGAGAATATTATATAATATTGAGGATACTGGTTCTATGTAGATTAGAGAAGGGCATGAAACAAAATATAGTGCTTTATTTAGTTATCTTATGTTTTGTATTGTTTTTCATTTCGTTTTGTTATTAACAATTTTTAAAAGAATTTCCAAAACAAAATAAAACAAAATGATTCATTATGCTATAAAATGGCTCCCCTGGGTTCTAGAGGCAGAAAATTTGGTGAGTAACTTCCTTTGACTCTTCCCTTTAAGCCCTCCAAATCTGGAGAGCTTTGGGGTTCAGGGGGCCGAGTTATTCAACTCCAAAATGGGTCCTCCCAGGAAAAATCATTTGTAATCATAAAAAGAGTGATCCCAGGCATCTAGCAGTGTGGAAATTAGAATGGAGCTTCCGCAAGCTCTTCCCCGTAAGCCCCACAAATTTGGAAAGATTTGGGGCTCAGGGGCTGAGTTATTCAACTCCAAAGTGGGACCCCCCAGGAATCTATTTGTAATTGGATGAGTGCTTTTTAATTTTTTTAAGGAGAGGTATGGTTTCTGGTTTGTTTCGAGTACCTAACTTCCAGTTCCAATCACAGATGATTTTTTTCCTGGGGGACCCACTTTGGAGTTGAGTAAGGAGATAGGTGAGGAGAGAGTTGTGCCTAGCAGTTTTCTATTTTGATCACTTTCTTTTGCCCTCTTACAGGAAATCCAAAGATACCTTCATAGTTACTGATGAGTCAGTTACTACACTATTGATGGAGCCAGAATTCTCTTCCAATTCTCATGCTTTTCAAAAGGTTCTTCATTAATCTTTTTCACCGCAAATATTTTTCTCAAACATATCTGAATTTAAGGGATATATCCCAAATGAAGTGAACTTTTTTATTGTATCACTGTATATTTCTAAAGATTTTGCTTAACTTTGCAGTGGGCTAGTGAATGAGAGCGGGATAGTTTTGCTTGCCCAACAAAACCTTTGTACATCTGCACTTGTCTTCACAATATTTGTTTAAAACAACTTTCTTTCTTTCTTTCTTTCTTTCTTTCTTTCTTTCTTTCTTTCTTTCTTTCTTTCTTTCTTTCTTTCTTTCTTTCTTTCTCTTGTTCATTTTTAGTACTCTGCAGCAGTTTCTAATGCCTGGTGCAAGATCATATTTCACCTAGCAGAAAGGTTTAACTTTCACCTGATTTAACCAACCAAATATCTCACCAAGATGCCCAAGGCCTCTTGTTAATTAACATAACTGCATTTAGATGCTATTCATGGCTGATAGTTCCAACACCTTGTGTTAAAAAAGGGGGGAGGGGTGCCTGCTGTAAACATTATAAACATATTCAAATAAGCTTAACACAATCTGCCATGCTTATTTCTGCCTAGATCATGGACCAGCGAAATGGTTAATGCAAATGGATTTATAATTTGCTTTGGGGGGCCAGTTTCTTCTCCTTATTTATTAGCCCAGCTGATGGGGCAGATTTGATGAGGCACTTCTGGAATAATTGAGTCATCACACAAAGGAGGCTGCTAGCATTCAGAGTGGTTTTATCAGCAGCAAGCAGGCCTGATTACTGACAATTACACTCTGATCCGGTGATGGAGGAGAAAGAGCCAACGAGTGGGAAATGTCCGTGTTTCTATCCAGGAATAATTTCTACATTCATTTTACATGCTAAGTGTTTCCTATCTCTGCATAATAAACTGTAAACAGGAATAGATGGCACAATGTCCCTTAATATTTCCTGGTAATGAAGACACAAATGTACAGTGAGTGCTGATAAATATAGATGAAACATAAGCTATTCTCCGAGTCTGTTTTGTTACCTTTAAAATAAATGCATTTTGGTGGTAAAAGCATAATCATAGGTAATGTAAAAAAATGACAGAAGATTGAAGCTGTCCTTGTAACTACACAGAAACTTTGTAAAAGTCCTGTTAATCACTGCTGCTTTCTAGCTGAAGGTGAAATACATGGAAGTACATCATTTCCCCCCCTCCTCCATAGTCAAGTATGCAAGAACTCCTTTGGCTATGCACAGCCAAGACAAGTAAAAACAGTGACCTCCATTAACACTTGGGGGAGAAAATACATCTCAATGCTAAAACTTGGGGGGGGGGAGGAAATGCCACAAAACAATAATCAATGATGCCAGTGTCCTCTTCACAAAGATAAATTGCATTTTCCCTCATCAGCCCTTTTAAAAGAGGTGTGTTTTTAAAGCAAATAATAAAGTTGCACCTTGGACTGAATGAGGTATCATAGGCAATGATGTTTTCTTGTCTCCAGAATGCTTGGTGTGTGTGTGTGTGTGTGTGTGTGTGTGTGTGTGTGTGTGTGTGTGTGTGTGTGTGTGTGTGTGTGTGTGTGTGTGTGTGTGTGTGTGTGTGTGTGTGTGTTAATGCAACTCAAATGCTTAAGTATTTTAACAATATGTTAAAAGCAGGAGCTTCAAAAAAGGAAAGAAGGAGGGATTATATGTCAATATTTGTAAGGGTTGGTGGCAAGTAAACAGATAATTTCTGAATAGTTATGTGCGTCAGCTATTAACAACATTAAGATGCTAAAGCCTCAGATGTTTGTTTTCATGCTGGTATAGATCAATATGAAAATCCAAATAATAAACTTTTGCATGCTTGTTTTCCCCCTCTACTTTAAAGCTACAATGCTGAAAAAAAGAGAAAAGTTACTCTCTGTTCTCCTGGGGTAACTATGGCAACTGTGTCTTATTGAACTAGCCACTTAACTTCAAGGCCTGGATTAGACTGATATGCAATATTCTGAAGAAAACCATGACACAACTGCCTTATGATTTCAGAGCAATTTCTTTTAAAATAACAAAGTTCAAAGACCACACATGATGTCCAATATAACTTTCTTTTAAATTGAAGTGTGTGAATCTGAGCAACTTCATCAAAATAGGCAATCCAAAATTGCAGTTTCCTGTAACAGAACTCCTCCTTATTTCAAAAAGTCTTGGGTGTTCTCAGCCAAGAAGAGATGTGCGAGGATTGTGTTCAAGCTATACTGTTAAGCAAACCAATCTCATTGGCCCTTCCTGAAGTAAGATCATGACACAATATGCAGATCATAATCATTATTTGCACTTTAAATTTCTCCACAGTGCAGCTCCTGACTCAAAAAGTATCAAAGAACACATAATAATAACAACAATCATCATCATCATCATCATCATCATCATCATCATCATCATCATCATCATCATCATCATCATCAATTTAAATCTGTATTTTATGGAACAAATCTCTAAACTAACACAATTTGGGGGATAATTTTTTAATGTATAACCATAAATAATAATGGAGAGATAAGAGATAAGAACTCAGAAACAGAAAGAAAGTTGGCATCAATAACAAGATCAAATTCAGGGTTGTGTGTCCATCCCGCACCTTCAGACAGAGGCAAGACTACATCACAGCAGGAGACAATATGCTGCCTTGAGAGGACTCATGTCCAAAATATTTATAGATTTAAAGATTTGTGGTTGAAACCCTGTAGTAAATGACAACTACAGAAGGCCAATGAAATCAATGGAACTTAGAGAACGTGACTCACCAAATCCCCGCTGATTCCTTGAGGCTACACTAGTTGCAATTTACTACTGGATTTCAGCCTATATACAATCAGGTATTATTTTAGCTCCCACTCACTATTTCTAATATATAAGATACAAAATATCTACTGAAGGTCAAAATATGTGGGGAAAATGCCTTGAGATTGCAATGAAAACAACAGACTTTAGGTGATAATGACCACATGCAGCTTAACACAGAAAGTCAAGTAAATTAGTTAATAATTATTCCAGCATTTAAATACACAATCATTATCTATTTTAAAGAAATTGTGGCCAGAAAAGGTTTTAAACACACACATCCATGTGTTTATCATTTGGATTGGCTGCCTGGGCCAAGTGACTTGCCCTGCTCACCTACAGCTAGAGGTATTGCACAGGTGTCACAGGAATTCAAAATAATAATAATAATGTGCTGTCAAGCCAGTTATGATGTATAGTGGCTCTTTTCAGGATTTTCCAGGGAGGGAAAACTCAGAATGGTTTACCTTCTTATAGGGGTGCCCTGGGACCATGTAGCTTTCCCAAGGTCACACAGGCTGCCTTTACTTACACGATCCATAAACACACAAGCTTTGGTTCTGCACTCAGATACCTAATTGCCACAACATGTGTTGATAGCATCTAGCCTGGATGCTTTCTAAAGGGGATTGTACAGATTCCTGGAAGAGAAGTCCATCGCAGGTTACAAACCATGATGGAGATGTGTAATCTGCAGGCTTAAAACCAGGGTACTTCAAGGGCCAGATGCAGGGGAGTGGTATCAGGAGACAGATATCTAGTCTCGTGCACTCCCGGACACATTTGGTGGGGCCACTGTGAGATACAGGAAGGTGGACTAGATGGGACTTTGGCCTGATCCAGCATGGCTCTTCTTATGTTCTTATGTTCTTATTAGAGATGGGCATGGAACGAACATTTTTTCGTTTCCGTTACCATTTGTCGTTTCCGTTACGTAATGAAACGACAAATGAAAATTGTGATGAAAATGAAACAAAATGAACAGAACCACGAAAATTGTGGTTGTTACATTTCGTTTCCGTTAATGGTGATGCACAATGAAATGACCTGTTTTAAATGTTAAAAAACGCCCTGGACATCTGTAAAAAAGCAGCAATAATTATCTATATTGTCTGATAATACCTACCAGGGGGGTTGGGGTGCCTTAAAACATTTGTTTTTGTCACGATGGATTTTTCTTTTCCCTTTAAAATGGATGTCACCACCAGCTACAAAATGGAGGCAAGCCATGTGATGTGGGATCATGTTCAACCAATAGCATGCCCAGGTTGCAGACTGGGTGGGCAGGTCTGGCAGCCCCTGTCCTCCTTGCAATCTCTGGTGGGAGTTAGGGTGAGATTGCTGTCTCTGCGACTCTAGCTTCAGTCCTGCAGCCTCCCTGTGTGCGTGTGTGCTACGTATCTCTCGGTGAGTACCCTCCCCTGCCCCACAGTGCAGTCACTCTGCAGCTGCCTTGCACCCTGGGCAAAGCCCGCCGCTACCTTTGCAGCCTCCCTGCAAACCTAGTCTATACTGTGTCTCTGCCAGCATCCATTTTTTTAGTGTTTTCCCTCTGGTCTGGGGCATTGGGGGATGCCCACGCATGGAAATGCTTTAAAAATCACACAAAAAGCAGGTAGAAACAACAAACGAAAAAATGAATTTTTTCAAAAAATTCCCGACAAACGGAAATGAACCCAAACAGATCTCTCAACAACAAATGAAAAACCAAAACACCATTTTTCTGTTTCGTGCCCATCTCTGTTCTTATGTTCTAATAATTTTGCCCTTGGCACTGTAAGTCTGTGGAAAGAACAGGCTTCAATCAGGACCTTTCCTAACTTACCTGATAGTGGTAATGCAAGCACTATTGCTGCCAGTCATAACCCCATATTTAGAAAATAAAGAAACCTACTGCTGTGTCCCTGCTAGCTGCAATGCTACCACCACAATAGGGGAAAGCAGCATATCCTGTGGAAAACATGATGTACTTTTAGCCTTTTTAGGCCTGGAAATACAGCAGTTCCCTCTGTTCCATCAGCCCACCGGTCCTCTGGAAAGTGAATTTGGGTGTACCCATGTACCTGATCTGAGCCCTCACCCTGAGTACAAGAAGGTACACCATTATAGAAGCAAAGTGTAAGCAACCTGACATAAGTTCTGAGCCATGAAAACATAACATTTTGAGTGCATGTTTCCCACTCTGTGTGGTTCATAAGATCTGGGAGTTGTCTTCGTCAAACTCTGTTCTCTTCCCCAACTGATTTCAGCAACAAACTAGTGAGGTGGGTCTGAACAAGAAATATTGACGCAGTAGGCCTCTGAACATATGCATATGAAGGGGTTTGAAACTCCCTCAGTTCAAATAAGAGGGAGTGGTGTGGAATCCAAAACATGGGATGCTTTACAGTTCTTCACCTTTTTAGTTTCATTTTTTTAAAAAAAAATCATATTTTTTTTTAAAAAAATTTTTAAAAATTTTTTTTTTAAAAAAATGAGTACCCAGCTTGCTGGGGGGGCAATGTGTAGCCTGCACACTGTAATTAAAATTGTAAACCGCCACCCAACTACTTGTTATATTTCTTTGCTTTGCTGACAAATTATATTTCTGCCTGACAAATGTCTTGAAATAAAATATAAGAATTGTAAAGCACTTTGTATACTTGGAAGTACTTTAAAAACTATCCATGATGACAAGAAGAAAGAGCTATTCCTTTCAGCCTTCAGACACAATCGTTCTGGTCTTTTTGAACAAAAGCTTCCCCCTTCAATAGACATGACAGACATACCCCAAGGAGCAGGGTGGGGGTAGGGGGTTGAGTCACACAAAAGAAAGAAGTGTGCCATCTTTGAGCATGCAAATCACATATAAATTCAACAATGCCACATGAAATGCTGCCTGCTGCCTCTGAAAGGTTTGTTTTTGTAACAAATGCTGGAGGAGCTAAAGGTAGGGCTTCCCTACAGTTACTGGATAGTGTTAAGAGACAATCTTCAGTGACCCAGCAGAAGTTCAGCATCTCTTCTTAATCATGCATAATTTCAAGATGTAAACCACTTATTCTAGAAGATCTTACTCAGGCCCTGATGTACTATATCCAACAGATGCCACAACATGACAAATCCACAAATACTTTGACACCTCACAGTAATGCTGTGAGATTTCAGCTCTACGCAGCCCATCTTAGCTACTTTACAGATCTTGATCTCATTATTTGCCTGTGGTGTGACAGTCAAAATATTGAATACTCTGTTACCTGTCTGCACCTGACTACACTATAAGGCACCCCATTAAGCCAGATGTAAATACACTCTCTGGGGATACCAGGCAGGTAGTCCATGGTGTAGTAGATAAAGTTACAGACCAGGACTCTGGAGAACAGAGTTTTAATTTCCACTTGAGCATGGAAGCTCACTGGGGGAGTGGAGCTGATAAAACCACTTCTTAAATACCCCATGTACCTTGCAAGCACTATTAGGATCACAATAAAAGGGCTTTTATGCTGTCCAGCTTGACAGCACAGAACAACTGCCATGTAGTCTATTTTGGTAACAACCACCAAGATTCTGCTGATACCTTCAAAGACTCACATCTGATGAAGTGGACTCGAGTCCACAATCTTATGCCACATAAAATGTACTAAATATTTAAGGCACCACAAGATGTATTTGTTGTTGACCTCAGATGCCGTAGATCGAGTGTATTGAATGAGCCTTTTACATTATCAATCTCCTGAGGATATCCAAAAAGTAAGAATGCCAGTTTTGAAAACTTGGTCTCTCTCACTGCCCTGATGCTCCTGCAATGAATGTTCTCTGTTACAGATGCAGAATATGCATCTGTTTAAATAAATAATAAGCTAAAGTATTACTGGCCCTATGTAAAGCTATTCACAAATTGTTGCCAGCATTTTACCCACCATATATGAATACACTGGAACTAGTTATATTGTATGTTAGTTAAGGACTATAAAAATTAGGAGTTATACAGAAAATGACATAAAGCAGGGATGTCACCTGAGCACATGCAAGGCAGCTCAAGAAACCTCTTGAGTTGAGCTTGCAATGGTTAGGGTACAGTACCCTTGGAAAGCACTAACATTTGCTGTGTGTGTTGGTGGAGGTGGTGGTGGTGTCAGATACTGGTATCAGATTTTGTTGAAGGATGCACCAAGGCAGGAGATTGGCAGCTGAAGTTCCAACAATAAACAAAATTTCTTTTGGCAACTCCAGTCGATGAGCACCAGGGAGACCTCAGTCTCATCTCACTAGATGCTAATTATTCTGCATCCACCTGACCATACAGCCACTTTGAATCTAGATATGGCTATAAGGGAGGGTGATAAATAGCTTCTTAAACTGGCTGTGTTCTTGACCCCCCCTTCTTTTTCTGTTAGTTAAACCTTCATTATATTTAGGACTGAATGTGTATGTGAATGTGCGATAGAAAACTGAATGACTTGTATGGGCTTTGATCTACCCTTCCCATCCCCATACTCTTTCTTTCAATTTTTAATGACTGCTGCTGGATTTTATTTCATGTTTTATTTTGCAAAACCATTGTCCTCTGATATAGATACATGTGCATGATCCAGAGTGGGTGTATGCCAAATGTACAGCACTTGGAATTGGAATAAATAGTGATTGGGCATACATTACCTACTTAAGTCACTGAAGACACTAAGACGACATCCTTCATAATATCCCAGCATGTGTTTTTCCCCTTGAGAGGAAGGAAGGAAACTAGCTGATAAAGCTTTGCCTGCAAACTGAAGGTCTACCACATCCTCACATGGATGACACTGCTTAGTACCCCCTCCCCAAACCAGGTCACACTTCTTTATTTACCATAGTTGCAGTTTTTGTCCTCCTGATCTGGATCTTCAATGATTTTCACACACCCTTAGTGATAACATTAGTTCAGGCTACATGCAATATACTTGTATCATGTATGCATTCTAGCAAAATTAGTTCCCCTTTAAACAGCTTTGCTTTAAAAAAAATAAGCCTTTATTCTTTTAATGATGCACAATTAGAATTCTGATGAATTCCGACTCTCATCCGACAGAACCCCTGCCCCCCCCCCCAAAAAAAACTCACTCTTATACAGATAAGTGAGGAGGATTAAGGTGATCTCAGCAGATGCTAACAAAATGTCAACAACAATCCACATTTTAAAAGCACCCAATTTTCTTCTTTTCAAACCACAATTCCCAGGCTTAATATTTATTTATTTACTTGTGCCAAATACTCTCCACATTGTCCATAGATTTTTAAGGGTATCCTCCAAACATTCAGTAATCATAATTAGAAAACTCCATTGGGAGGCAAACAGGTGTGGGATGTTCTTTCAGGAAAAAAATCCCACCCCTTTTTTAAATACTAAGGACCTTTTTTTTCCAAGAAAAGCTACAGCAGCACAACAATGTACTTTTCCAGGCCCCCTTCTCGGGGGCCACACCTGAAAGTGAAAGTGAATTATCAATGACGTTTTTAAAAAGAATCAGTGGTTTAACACTAATTTCTAATCAGATCCTACAGAAAGGAACAGCTCGCATGGCAGCTGTACTTTTCCCAGGGTTAATTACCTTTCACTGCTCTCTACTAATGAGTCAGCTGTTCCTGTCATCACACAACTACACTGTGTTCATCTGTAGACTGAGCTATGGACAAACACCGGAGCTCCAGCCTTGTCCACATATTGGTGAGGTTCGTTGTCCAATAATTTTACAAAGAAAAAGTACCCCAAAGCACTCCCTCTCCCCACAATTTCAGTGCAATGTGTATTTCCAGAAGCATAAAATTGGTCAGAATATCACATTCTTGAAATGGCCAAATGATTATCTCTCTTTTCTGTTTGTCTGACAGTTTATATTTAACCAATGGTAGACAATGCAAACCTCAACTGTTTTACTACTTTTAGGCATCTCCCAACTGGCTACCATTTTGAAAAAAATTAAAAGCATCTGCTAATACACCAATATATACAAATATGACTAGAACAAAACATTACTGACAGTTTATTCATGCTTTAGAGCATTGTTGCCTTCATGGAGGTGCCAGAAACCCACTTCATGTGACAAAACTCAGAAAAGTTAATTTTGTGGATTACATTATGGGCATCTTTAGTCTAAAATATTTTATTTTATTTTAGTGTAAGGTTTTTATTATTGTTTTAATTACTTATTGATATCTGATGTTTTAACTGTTTTAATTCTTTGATTGTAAGCCGCCCAGAGACCTTTGGGTAGAGGGTGGCATATAAGTTGTATAAATAAATAAATAAATAAATAAATAAATAAATAAATAAATAAATAAATAAATGGAATATTAATACATTCTGGAAAAAGATTGGCTACTCACCTGTAACTGTAGTTATTTGAGTGTGCTCCTGTGAATACACACAAATGGGTCTTTTACACCTGCACAGAAGCTATCCGGCCATTGTAGAGCTCCAAAATAGGCTAGGACCTCCTCCTTCCACTTCACATGCTCCTGGTTTCCCTGCCTTCTGTGTGTGATAAAAATCAAGAGTGTGGGGCAACTGTTCCAGATCAGAGGACGGTGATGGAAAGAAGGTAGGCAATATGAATTGTTGTTTCAGATGAAAATCCAAGACCACTTTCAGTAGGAAAGAAATGTCCAGGTAAAGAGTAATCTTGTTAGGGTAGAACTGCAGGAAGGGTGGATCCACATGCAAAGCAGCTAGTTACAATGATCTCCCAGCAGAAGTTATGGCGACTAGGAAGGCAGTTTTCATAGTTAGCATATTCAACGTAATGGTGGCTAGAGGTTCAAAGGGAGACTTCACTGAGCTTGTTAAGTACTAGGAGTTGGGGCTTAAATATGAGGATGAATATTTTTCAGTCTTTTCAAGAACTGTTTAAAAGTAGGGTATCTAAAGAGCAAAGCTGCTGAAGGGTGAGGAGGTTGATGTGCCATAACGGCAGCAATATAAACCCATAGCGTGGTGAGGCCTCTATCAAAAAGAAGATGGAATTGTAGCAATGTATCCAGCTTTGTGGGGCTGGCTGGAAGATTGTGTTGGGATGTAAAGGAAATGAAAGCTCACCCTTTATAAGAATAAAGCAAAGTGGTGGGAGGCTTTGCCTGCATCAGGATGTCATCTGTGGAGAGTGGGTTAGCCATGGCGTGAGGTGGAGCGAAGTCAAGTTGGGGTGAAGGATGTGGCCTTGGCATTGAGACAGAAGGTTCGGAGTCATTGGTAGGCATAGGTAATCAACTGTCATGGATTTGAGCATTACAGACCATGACTGTTTCAGCCAGCAAGGGGCCATCAGGATTGCTTGTGCCAAGTGATGCCTGAGGTTTACTATAGTTCGTTGAAGGGAAGGGAGTGAAGGAAATGTGTAGAGTAGTGTTGGAGGCTATGCTGTCAAAAAGGCATCTCCTAGGGGCTGGTATCCTAGACCTGCTTGAGAGCAGTACTGGGAGCACTTGGTGTTGGTCTGGGAGACAAACAGGTCGAGTTGGAGATTGCCCCAATGATGACAGAGGAGTTGAAATACAGAGTCCAGAAGTGACCATTCATAATTGTTTTGACTGCATCAGCTGAGCCAGTCCACTGTCAAGTTGTCTTGGGAGGATATTTGAGGTGCTATGGGGAAGATATTCCATAAATAGCACCGTTCCCAGATCTGGATAGGTGAAGAAGGAGTGGAGAATGTGTGCTGCCTTGCTTGTTTTTGTAAAACAGAGCAGTAGTATTCTCTCTGATTGTCTGGACTGTCTGTCTGAGGGGCAGGGGGTTGGAAAAACTGAAAAGCTTTGAATATGGCTAGAAGCTCGAGATAGGTGATATGCAGGTGTTTTTCTGTTGCATTCCAGTGCTGTGTATTTGGAGATCATTACAATGGGGTCCCCAGCCTGTAGTCCTGGTATCAGTGATAAGCTGAATGAACGCCTGTCTGATGTGAAAGGGATGACTCCTGGTGAGGTGAGTTTGGGACGCCCACTATTGGAGGCTGAAGTATACTGTTCAGGTGACTCAAACGAGTGTGTTCTGAGAGTCCAGGTGGGGACGAAAATGTGCCAGTAGCCACCCTTGTAGTGTTCTCATCTTCAACCTGGTGTGAAGCAGGACTGACGTGGTGGAGGATATGAGGTGTGAAGGAAGGAGAAAGGTTTAAAGATGGAGTCTGTATGGTTCAGTCAAATGTCTGTTCATTCAGCTGGCAAAGAAAGCAGTCAGCAAAAGCAAACTCTGTTTCTGTGTGAGAACATCTAGATAGGCCGTGCCTTATACTTTTGATCTAGTGTTCACAGGTGTCTTATCAGTACTGGGAACCAGCAAGATGGGAGCTTTTGTTGTACCATCCAGAGACTACGGAGACACAACAACTGTGCCAAGAATTAATTAAGGAATAACTGAGAGATGATCGCATGAGAAAGCCTGAACTACATGGACAATAATTGTTTTAATTAAATCCAGCCATATGATTGGACAATGGGATGGAAAGGAGGGAAGAAGGGGAGTAATCTGAAAAAGGAAGTTAATGCTTTAAATTAGAGACATTATAACCAATAGAAAGCTTTTTCTTCAATATGCCTGCATAGGGTTTTGCTTTAGAATATGCTTGCATAAGAAAGAGTCAGAATGGCTAGTGTAACTTAGAGAAATGTAGTTAGATAGATTTCTTTATTTTCTTGATTGCCAAAGATTGAATCAATAACTGTCTTTTGAATTGGCTTATTTTTGTAACTCTTTAACTTTCTATTTTTAATAAAAATAATAATTTTTACAACTGGTTTGATTATTGCCCAAGGAATGGGAGAGCCTAAGTCCAGGCCTTGATAATTATAACTTATAATTCCCACAAAGGCGGAAGTTTGGCTGGTGTATTTTAAAAAGTATACAGCCTGTTTAAGTGTTCTACTGGTTTACAGAGGTGGTCTGAGGAAACCTCTACTGGATCAGGTAGCGTGATCCTTCACATGAGGCCTAGTAAATGCTGTGCTTTCCTGGCAGACACGAGTACTCCTGGAAGAAAGGACTGAGTATCTTGGAGAATTTTTTTGTTTCCGTTTCTCTGGAAGAAACACTTGTCCTACTCTGGAATCCAGAACTGCCCCAATATAATGAACAATTTGACAGGGGGAGAGTATGGATTTGTTATCTGTAAGCCAAGAAAGGTGAGTATGTTTATAGTGTAGGTCACATCCAGAGATTTTTTGTTTCGTAGGCAAGACCAGAAGCCAATCGTCCAGTTACAGGAAGATGTTGATTCCCTGGAGGTGGAGAAAGGCTGCAATAGGGGTGAAGCACTTCATGAAGACCTGCTGTGGTAGCTGTAGGAATGAGCAGTAGAGATGGGCACGAAATGCTAATATGGAATTTCATTTTGTTTTTGTTTCATTTGTCCTCATTTTGTTTCATTTCGTTTATAACAATTAAAAAAAACTCATTTCATTTTTATTTATTTATTTGTTTTTCGTCTAATCGGGCACATGGGGGGAGAAAGGTGTGGGTTCTCTAAACTGTTTTTGAGCCACAGAAGCAAGCAGCAGCCAGCACCACTTCCTTCAGCGGCTCAAAGACAGTTTAAAAACCCTGCACCTTCCCCCCCTCCCCAATTGGGCGCATAGTGGTTGATCTGCCCTTGTCTCTGTTTTGAGTTGCATCTAGAGCATTAGGTCATAGATGTTTGGCAAGGAAATTAGTGTCATCTCCATGTGTACATTATAGGTTATCGATACAGTGGGCCATCAAGAGTGCTGATGATGGTTTACTCCATGCCAATTTAATGTATTTTTAGACAGAAGGAATGAAATAGAGTCTCAAAGGTGGAGTTTGGGCCTTGTCAAGATGGCCAAAAATTGCAAGAATCATCAGCATACGGTTGATGCACCTCCAAGTCCATAACTCTAGCTATTTTGTGGACCAATTTGGAATACAGATGAAAGTCCTGTGATGGTGAGGGAAGGTTGGCATTGGCAAATTTGGCAGAGAAGACATTGAGAAGACATGCCATGAGAAACATCCTCAGGATCAGTGGGAGCAGAGTGATCTGAGGGAAGCAACTGATCCATTGAGGCTAGTGAGTCAGCCCAAGGTGGAGCAGAGTGCTGTCCAGGATGGTATCAAGAGGTGTGCTTCAGGATTGAAGTACGATCACAAGAATCTGGAATAGCTGAGACTTGTGTTGAAAGTGGTGTGGAAATTGACCTGCATGATGTCAAAGGATCCACTGTCAAAGATCAATGGTGCTGAGTACACTTAAGCAGTTGAGTGGAGGTGGAAGGCAAAATACACTTAGGTCTGCTTGGAATCAGCTCAATGTCATCAAATACATCATCTGAAGAACAGGAAATAATTTGAATAAATTTTTGATGTTGACATGGCCTGTCGGTGCAGATGTCTGTTTATGAATTAAGTCAGTCTCAAGGTCGAGGAGGAGACACCGAAGGTGAGGATTGGCAGGTCTAGGTGGTATGATGTCAAGAATTTTGATATTGAGGTCAAGATTGTGTCTGATATCGGAGGAGAGTCCTGATGTCAAGGCTCGTCCAGGAGTTAAACTCATTTGGACATACAAGCCTGGATCAAGGAGACAGTGAATGGCATAGAGTTTGTATCTGATGCCTAGCGTCACTGTCAGATGTTAGGTAGCAAGGTCTTTGTACCTGCTGTTGGGTCTCGACAGTGCAAGAAGCAAGCTCCTGGTGCGAGCCTGGCAATAGGCCAGGGCTTTTAATAGGCACTTGGATTACAGTTAATGTCAGAATTGAATTGTCTCCCCAGCTAGAGTGGCTGGATCTCAGAGATAGCTCCTGGAGCTGCTAACATGGAGATGATCCTGATCTCAATTCCATAGGTCTGTCGGTATGAGAGTTGGGCTGCGAGCCTGAGCATTTGGGCTGGAAGTAGCTTTAGACCTCAGATTCATTTTAGACACCAATGGAGCAGATTTCTTTTTCTTTTTGTCCAATGACGGAGAGGATGGCTTCAAGGGTTTACAGCCTTTTTGCAGTTTCATAGATGGAGGTGAAGTCAAAGGAATATAATTCTCGACCTGATCTTGGGGTTCCATCAGATGAAAAAACTTTTCTCAGAGACAAGCATGCAGCCTGCCTAAGCGCTGTTTAAGTGCAGGTTTAGTGAGCCTTTTACAGCCAGTGCACTGTGAGGGATGGTGTTCTTCCCCCAAACAATATAAACAAAGATTGTGACCCCACAAAATCAGGACTTTGTTGGGTCAGGCTGCGCACCTTATGAAAAGTTCACCAGTGAATAAGATGGAGGGACAAGGGGGGAGGGAGAAGAAAAATTAAGGGAATTGTCCAGGCGACGATGGGGAGGAGGAGAAAGAATAGTAGAAAATTAAAATTAAATTAAATTTATATGTTTCTAAGGAAATACTCAAGTGTTCCTTTCACTTTTGCAGGAGCTCTGAAAAATGCAACCAATCTCCACAGTGATGAAAAGGAACTGAAGCAGAAGGTGGGAAACCAGGAGCATGTGCAGTGGGGGGGAGGAGGCCCTAGCCTATTTTGGTAGTCTACAATGGCCAGATATCTTCTGTGTGGGCACAAAAGACCCATTTGTGTGTACAGTAAACCCCTGCTATTTTGCGGTTCATGTACTGCAGTCCCGCTGTATCGTGGGACTGCAGTACATGCCAGATCAGGTCCCCCAACACCGCTCACCTGGGCTGCTCCGAGACTTTTCAGAGCAGGGCGGGTGAGTGGCGGCAGCGGATCAGGTCCCCCAGCGCCACTCGCCCGGTCTGTTCCGAGACTTCTTGGAGCAGAGCGGGTGGGCGGCAGTGGCTCAGGTCCCCCAGCGACACTTGCCGCGCTGCTCTGAGAAGTCTAGGAGCAGCATGGAGGAGCGGCAGTGGTGGATCAGGTCCCCCAGTGCCTCCCACCCATGCTGCTCTGAGACTTCTCGGAGCAGGGCAGGCGAGCAGTGGTGGTGGATCAGGTCCCCCAGTGCCGCTTGCCAGGGCTGTTCCAAGACTTCTCAGAGCAGTGCGGGTGCGTGGTGGTGGCAGCAGCTCAGGTCCCCCAGCGCCACTCGCCTGCGCTGCTCCAGGACTTTTTGGAGCAGTCCAGGTAAGCAGCAGCGGTGGTCCCCCAACACCACTCTCCATGGCTGCTCCAAGACTTTTTGGAGCAGCCCAGGTGAGCAGTGCACCGCCCCCCAGGCCCCACCCAATCTGCATCCACATATAGTGGATTTTCTGTCATCATGGGTCTGGTGGGTCCCAAACCCCCACAATAGGCAGGGGGTTACTGTATTAACAGAAACCACGAAGAAGAACTAGGGGATAGTGAATGAATATATGAGGGAGAGGAGCCATTCATTCTGCAGATTTATCATGGTTTTTTTTTTCTATAGGGAAAAGATGATTCTGAAAAAAAATTATAACATTGATAATTCAGCTTGCCCGTCCATACATCAAAGAAAAAGATAAGAACAGACTGAACAAGCTGGTCAGGAGGGCTAGTTCTGTCTTGGAATGCCCTCTGGATTCTGTGGAGGAGATGGGTAAGAGGAGGATGTTGGCCAAACTGACATCCATTATGAACAATACTTCTCACCCACTGCACCAGACAGTGGAGGCTCTGCGTAGCTCCTTCAGTGGCAGACTCAGACATCCCCAGTGTGGGAAGGAGCGCTACCGCAGGTCCTTTATTCCCACTGCTGTGAGACTCTTCAACTCTACAGTTTAACATATTCATATGGGGTATATATACTGTAGCTTCTCTTTATATTTATTTTTATATACTTTTTTAGTGTAATATTTGTATATTCGGTTTCTTATTTTATTTAATCTATATTAGCTATTTTGTTTTTTCTCTCACACACTTTACACTTTTTTGTGCACCTAGCTATCTTTACTTGTTTTTATTTTGGGAGATTTGTAACAAGTAAATTTCCCCAGATGTGGGATCAATAAAAATTTATCTTATCTTATCTTATCTTTAAAAAAAGTTTCTATATGTAGCTGAACATGAGACTGCATTGGAAATACTTTGTCCAGAGAGGCATGGGTGGATGTGAAGTACGTTTCAATGAACCTGAATCAGCCAGTACTTTTGTCCTTCCAGTCCATATTTTCCCCCTGCCACCAGGGGCTCCTACTTTTTAAAACTGCAATGTTTCAAGTGGTGTTTTGCCTGTGTGATTTGTTTCATGCTAGCAGAAAGTCAAACAGGCTGCTTCATAGTGATCTTGACATTATGATAATTAGAGATGGGCATGAAATGAACTTTTAGTTCATTTCATTATTCATTATTTGTTTTGTTACCTAACAAAATGGATAATGAACCCCAGAATGAATTTAGAATGAATTGAACCGAACTGAAAAAAATTGGTTCGGTTCGGTTCGGTTCGGTCCGTTAATGGCAGCACCGGAGATGTCTCCCACCTGGTGCTGGTGTTCCTGGAAAATTCTGACCACCTGTGCTACAGCTATAGTGCGGGCCACGTGATCGGTAGTAAAAAAGAAAAAAGAAAAAAGAAGAAATAAAGAAGAAAAAAAGAAAAGAAAAGAAAGGAGCACCGACCCAGTCCCAGGGGTGGCCGGGTCGGCACCCTAAAATAAAATATATATAAAAAATAAAACCAGTGCCGACTGGGCCCGAGGGGCCATGCAGTTGGCGCTTGAGGAAAAACAAAAACAAAATAGCCCCAGCATGGGCCAGGAACCAGGAAGTAAAAAAAAAAAGGAGGTGGCAGCGGGATTGTCTACTGCCGTGTGGCCCGTCCGTGGCAAGGGCTCCGAGGTGGTGTTGGGACTGTCTACCGCCACCCAGACCAGCCACGGCCAAAGCTCCAGAGGCAGTGGTGGGACAGTCTACCGCTGCCCAACCTGGCTACAGCCGGAACTCCAGAGGTGGTGGTAGGATGGCTTACCACTGCCTGGCCTGGCCATGGCCAGAGCTCCAGAGGCGGTGGTGGAACAATCTACTGCTTCTTGGCCCGGCCATGGTCAGGGCTACGGAGGCGGCGGAGGGACAGTCTACCACCACCCAACTTGGTTCAAGTTCGTACAATTTTTTTAAAAAATCGTATGAACCTGAACCCAAACCAAACCGAGGGTGGGCCCAAACCAGACAAACCTGAACCATGGGTTTTCTGGTTCATGCCCTCCTCTAATGATAATTGAAAAATACTTTTAATTATCCTGTGCCAACTCTGGACAATTTGCAAAGTATTTTCCATTGTAGTTACATGTTCAGCTTGATATATAAATCTTGCACATCATTGATGTATGGGTAGACAAGATGCATTCTTCATTGTTTCAAAAGTTTATTTTCTCCAGAACCACTTTCCCCCAATTAAAAATGAGAATAATAGTAAGCTGGGCCATGGTGTTTTGGGACAGTGGGAAGACCCACAATGATCTTTTTCCCTAATATTCCCAAGGTGAGGTTTTTTTTTTTTTTTTTTGCCTTTTAAAACTATTCAGTCTAGCACTAGATCACCTTATTATTGAATTACTGTATTAATTTGGTGCTAGATCACCTCTATCTAGTGTAAACTGATATCAAAATAACCTGAATGCAGCTACAAAAGAGGATGTGAGTAAAAAAAGCAAAGTATTCTGATTTGGTTTGTGAATGTATTTATTTATTTATTTATTTATTTATTTATTTATTTATTTATTTGTTGCATTTATACCCCGCTTATCTTACATCCTGAGTGTTGGGCCTTCACTACTAAGAAATTATCGGATGTGGTGGATATTGAACTAAACTGACCTTTATATTATGCTTTATCCTGAATTACATGAAAGCTTTTTAGCTACCAAACCAGGACACACTTGTAACTTTCATTATAATTAGTAGCCTGTCCTGCAAGTTTAGAGCCTCCCTTTCTCTTAAATGTAGTATTTCATAGTGGCTAGAAATTTTAGAGACCCAAGCTGAAGCCCCCAGTGAACCATGGGATTTACTGGACAATCAGCATGACTTGCCCACCTCATATGTTTGCTGTAAGAGTAAAGTAGGGAGGAAAATTGTAGGTACCTCTTTGAGGTATCTGAAAGAAATATTGGAGAGGTAGAAAGGATATCTCTCAGTGCCATTTTCTCCAGAACCACTTTTCCCCTCCCCCAGCCCCCATGCCACCTGATCGGCGCTAGGGTGGAAATTCCCCCAACTCAGCACCAATTGGGGCTTGGGGAGGGAAAAGGGCTTTTTTAAAAAGCCCAGAATGCTGTACTGGATGGGCTCTGGCCTGTCCCAGCGAGGCTGTTCTTGTGTTCTTATCAAGGATATAAACATGTTGTTGCTCTAAAACTCTGCCCTTCACACAATAAGACATGTAATGTGTGTGTGTGTGTGTGTGTGTGTGTGTGTGTGTGTGTGTGTGTGTGTGTGTGTGTGTGTGTGTGTGTGTGTGTGTGTGTGTGTGTGTCATTACACTCGTGAGTGACTCTTTCATGACCCATGTCCATGGAGTTTTCTTGGCAGAAATACTGGAGTTGTTTGCCAGTTCCTACTGCAGGCGCCTACAGCACCTGGTATTCCCTGGTGGTCTCCCATCCAAGTGCTAACCAGGGCCAACCCTGCTGAGCTTCTGATATCAGGTGGGATCAGTTCTGCTTAGAGCATCTAGGCAGCTCTAACAGTGTAATGTACAAAATGGTAATTGTCAAGGTAGATTCTGAATGTTTTAAATTATGTAAGAAAGAAAAATGACATTTCCTCTACGAAGTAAGGCCTGTGTTAGAATGAAGCTGGATTTTGTCATTTGGAGCAGAGGCAAATTGCTTTAAATCATAGACTTTCCTGTTGCTTTCTTCAGTCCAAGGAATAGAATAAATAGCTTCAGGGGTAACCTGTTCCAATCATCAGAGTAGTCAATGGCTATCACTGTTCTCCTGTTATGTCAGTGTTAGCTGCCATTTCTCTCATTGGCTGCAACAGTGATGCACAGAATTGGGATCATTTCTCATTTTAAAAAAGTTTGGCAGAATACCCTCTGCACATTTTGCCTCTGGAGAAGGTAGGAAGACTTGGTTTGAGACAAATGAAAGTGGGTAGTCTAATGCAGCCAATTGGTCAAATGGGCATTATATTACTCCAGGGGCCTCGATTTCAGCCAGGGTTCATCAGGAGTGGACTGATGGTGTAGTACAGGCATGTCCAAACTTTGGCCCTCCAGATGTTTTGTACCACAACTCCCACAGTCCTTTGCCATTGGAAACACAGGCTTGGAATTCTGGGAGTTGTGGTCCAAAACATTAGGAGGGCCGAAGTTTCGTCATGCCTGGTGTAGTACTAACTTGTTCTGCTCTTAATCTTTGAATTATTATTAGGTATGGGCACAAAATGAAAAATGAAATGCTGTTTCATGAAATGAAATCAAATGAAACAACAAGAGGAAGCAGCATTTCATTAGAGACTAAACGAAATGAGGTTTTTTTTTTTGTTGAAATGAACCATTTAATTCCATCTGTAAGCAACTTGGGGGAGTGGAAAAAGTTTTTTTTTAAAGTTCCAGGCTTTTTTTTTTTAAATTCCCCTCTCCCAGCCCCCACACCAGCTGATTGGCGCTAGGTTGGAAAAAAGGCTTTTCCCCACCTCAGCACTGATTGGGGCTTGGGGAGGGGTAAAAGTTTTTTTTTCAAAGCCCAGGGCTTTTTAAAAAAAACCTTTTCTCTGTCCCCCAAGCCCTGCCTGCCAGCTGATGGGCACTTGGGAGGGCAAAAATCCCTTTTCCCCAACCCCAGCACCCATCAGCTGGCAGGCAGGCCTTGGGGGGAGGGGGAATGGGTTTTTTTTTAAAAGGCCAGAGCTTTTTTTTAAAAAAAAACTTTTTCCCTCCACACAAGCCCCGCCTGCCAGATGGGGGGACAAAGGGAAACAAAATGAAAAAAAATTTTTTTTCATTTTGTGCCCATCCCTAAAAATTATTCATATAAAAAAGGTTATTTTGTGAGTCTCTTGAATTTATCACACTTCACAATGTGGAGAAGCAGATCTCAGGAAGGTCTAAGCAGTTGGTGTGTGTGTCTGAGATGACCACTTAAACAGGTGAATACACACATTTCAAGAGTCTAGCAGCACAAGTCACTCAGCTTGCACTTAGAAGCTGATAGCAGATCAGTTCTCTAGTGATGTGATTCATTGCACCCTTAGCTCACAATGACCAATCACAAAATCAAAAGCAAGTTAATGAGCTTCATACAAAGTTGAAAAAACTTTGTGTCTGGATACACAGATGTATTTTCAGCATATAGGAAACTCTCACTTCTAATGAAATGTTTTGTTTCTCTTCAACTGCAGCTTACTTTTTTGGAACAAAGTAAACAGAAATATACTGTATATACCAGGAGGATCCCCTGGTGCTGACTGGACCACTTTTAAAGGGGTCCAGCCCATGACAGCTGGGCAGGAGCCCTCTGAAAATGGTCGGGTGGGCAGCTCCAAGTGATTGTGCTGCCCACAGGACCATCTTCAGAGAGCTCCTGCTGAGGTGTCAATGGCTGGACCCCTTTAAAACTGGCCCAATCAGCACTGGGCCAGTTTTAAAGGGGTCCAGCCCATGACAGCTCAGAAGTACCCAGGAAAAAATATTATGTAGCCTGAATATGTTGGGAGAGGGAACAGACTAACCAAAATATCTGCTGGTGTATAGTCACTGGGATTTCAACTACAGTGGTGCACTTCAAATAACTACAACCACAGACACTGCTGGAATCAGAAGCAGCAATAAACTGGTCATCACATTGTAGTTCATTTGCTATATCTTATGGCAGTGCATTTTGCGATCTGAGTATATACAACATGAAGTAGTAGTTCCTTTATTCTTATTCTTTCAACATTTTCATTCTTTGGATAACCCTTGATTTCAATATTATTCTTGTGAAAGTGGGGCCTCTCCGATCACTTTTCCACTCCTTGATCATCTTGTTTGCCCCTTTCTGTACTCCTCCTAGCTGTATAATATTGTTTCTGGGATCAAGTAAGTGTGGTTTTGTTATAGATTTTTCTCCAATCAATCTAAAAAATTTCCTTTTATCAATGGGATTGTCCACTTCACTGATAACTTCCACTAAAATACTTGTCCCAATATGTTTGGGGGAGCCTACTGTTTATAAACCTATATTGGACAGACTGTCCATTTTCTATTTTCTTGATTTTACCTTATGTTATTTTCTCACTAATCAATTCATGCTGTCTACCTTTATCCCATATGGAGACTTTCATGGGGGATATTGTCAAAAGCCTTTTGAAAATCTATGTGCCTACTAGAGCACCTATGTGCCTACTAGATCCAAATATCATTAACATAATAAGGAATTCTAAAGTGCTACTGGAATGGGACCTCCCCGCACAAAAAAGCTGCATTATCCCTTAGCAAGACCTGTATTTGATATCATTAGCTTTAGTATCAATCCCTACCAATACACCCAGAACAAGCCTTAAAGTAACTTACTGCAACCCTCCTGGATATGCAACTACTTTCTATACTTCTGAATAGAGATGGGCATGAAACAAAAAAATGGTGTTTTGGTTTTTCGCTTGTCATTGAGAGGTCTGCTTCAGTTCGTTTCCGTTTGTCGTGAAATTTTGGAAAAATTTCGTTACTGTTTTTCCATTTTTCCTTTGTCGTTTCTACCCACTTTTTACACAGTTTTTAAAGCATTTCCGTGCGCAGGCATCCCCTAACACCCCAGACCAGAGGGAAAACACTTAAAAAATGGATGCTGGCAGAGACACAGTATAGACTAGGTACACAGGGAGGCTGCAAAGGCAGCGGCGGGCGTTGCCCAGGGTGCAAGGCAGCCGCAGAGTGACTGCACTGCGGGGCAAGGGAGGGTACTCACCGAGAGGTACACAGCACGCACGCACACAGGGAGGCTGCAGGACTGAAGCTAGAGTTGCAGAGACAGCAATCCCACCCTAACTCCCACCAGAGACTGCAAGGAGGATGGGGGCTGCCAGACCTTTTTATGCCCTCTGTGGCTGCCAGACCTGCCCGCCCAGTCTGCAACCTGGGCATGCTATTGGTTGAACATGATCCCATCACATGGCTTGCCTCCATTTTGTGGCTGGTGCAACATCCATTTTAAAGGGAAAAGAAAAATACATCATGATGGGAGAAGACAAAAACAAATGTTTTAAGGACCCCAACCCCCCTGGTAGGTATTATCAGACAATATAAATAATTATTGCTGTGTTTTTATGGATGTCCAGGGCGTTTTTTAACATTTAAAACAGCTCATTCCATTGCGCGTCGCCATTAACAGAAACAAAACATAACAACCACAATTTTCGTGGTTCTGTTCGTTTCATTGCATTTTCATCACAATTTTCGTTTATCGTTTTGTTACGTAACGGAAACAACAAACGATAACGGAAATGAAAAATGTCCGTTCCGTGCCCATCTCTACTTCTGAATGTAGTAAGCATGGGAAGAGGATGTTTGTTGACAAGTCTTTTCAGTGCAAGGAGTTATTTCTGAATGAATCAATAGAATAGTTAAAAGAATAGTGTTTATCTATTTGCTTATTATTTACTATTATGTCATTATTCATTAATCTTACATATTTTTATTTTATCCTTTGTGCACCTGTTCATGGTGTATATTGAATTTAAATATTTTCTATATTATTTAGATATGGTTATTTTAAAGAAATGGAAAGTAAAGATTTACATTTAAAATTATAGATACCAAGGTAACATGTGGGGTCCTTGGAATATACTCATAATGAATTGCTTTTAAAGTTATTTGCTCTGTAACTAATTGCACTTAAAGTAGTTTCCCTGGTTTTTTAAAAAAAGAATCTCAAACACTGAAGTTATTCTGTATTTTTTCCTCACAGATTTTGACACAACACCTCTATCAGGCAAGCTCTGGAAGTTCCAAACAATCATTTCAAAGCAATGATAAAGCAAACAGAAAGAAAGAAAGAACTATATTGTGCTGAAATCAATATTATCTTCTTTCCTATGAACTATTTTGTTTAATTTGTGCAAATTAAGTTGTCTTTCTCTTTCTCTTCTTGAGAGACTAAAGGATGTACTTTTAGAGCGGGAAGGATAATTTTGTGATTCCTTGTCTAGGCATGCAAGGACAAAACCCACAATGATTTACTTCCCTAAATAGTACCCTGTTAAATAATATTTTGACATTACCAAATCTGGAGGATTCACTTCACACACATACCAACTTAAGCTCATTTATGAATTAGTTCAAAACCAGAGCTTCAAATATAGACCCAGCTTGCTGGTGGAGGGTTGCAATGTTTATCCTGCATTAAGACATGTTCAAGTATCGAGAACAGGGAACTGAGTGACATCTTACAGCATTAATAGACAACATTACATTGAAGCTACAAGAGAACGTGGGCAGTTAAAGGGGAGTGATGAAAACTAACATTGAAAACATAGTGTCAATATAAACCCATAAGGTTATAAGTAGTAATAAACACAAAGTCTATGTGATCCTGTAGATTCATATAAAAGACACATAATAGGTAGACCATCTTTTAGGGAAAGATTGCCTGAAAAGAAAGGCCTTTGCCTGTTTCCAGAAAGACAACAGTCTTTCTGGAAAGACATGCAGTCCTGGCATCTACTGGGAGGGAGTTCCACAGTCTGGGTGTAGCAACTGAGAAGGCCCTTTCATTGGTTCCCATGAAACATACATGTGAGGGTGGCGGGATGGAGAGAAGGGCCTCTCCTGATTACCTTAACACCTGAGTCAGTTCATACTGTGAGATTCAATCTTTAAGGCATCTAGGACCTAGGCTGTGCAGTGCTTTGTATATTATATTATACACATTAGATAGATAGATAGATAGATAGATAGATAGATAGATAGATAGATAGATAGATAGATAGATAGATAGATAGATAGATAGATAGATAGATAGATAGATAGATAGAGGCATTTCTTCTCCTTACTCATAAGTCCTATATTTGATCATATACCCCTTCAGAAAGAACAGACTTCTAGTACTAGCATATCTAGACTGGGATAGGGAATGTGTGGACCTCCAGAGATGTTGTTCTATCAAAATGCCTATCAATTGAGCCTTTTTGGCAGCAATCAGCTGAGGAAAAACACCCAAAAGCTGTTTGAAACTGTTGATGTTTGTGGGTTCATTTGAAGGATATTATGATGCATAGTGAGTTTGTGTATCATTATTATATTTTTGAATCATTAACCCAAGTGTCATTAGGCAGATTATCATTCCCAACAGTCACCACAGCACAACCACAACTGTGGCAGCATAGGGCACAGCTCTATGCAAAGGCAATTCAAAACTTCTGGACATCATTATTAAGATGAAATCTGACTCTATCAAGCACAGGCACTCAAGAAAACCTAATACTGTACTGTATTTACCAAGCTTGATGAAAAATATCAGTTTTCTCTAGATTGAATATAACTGTTCACCTATTTGATACATTAAACGTGGCAAACATGTTGTACTGAAATGGCTTGGTCTGGACACTATGCTTTTGTGTATAAAACCATTGTTCTACTCTGTTCTGTAGTGATAGTATTCAACCTGCCATCTGCCCTGAAAGGAAATCCTGCTTAATCATCAGTTAAGGTGTTAAGGGAAAGATTATTTGTACTTCCCAGAACTACTGGTATTTCTTATATAATTTTATTGGTTCTGTTTCTTTAAAGGGATTATGACATAAACATATGCATGCTGATACCACTCAGACCTCACCTAGTGCATTGTGTCCAGTTCTGGGCAGCATAGTTCAAGAAGGACACCAAGACATTTGAATGTGTCCAGAGGAGAACAGCAAGAATGGTATAATGTTTAGAAACTAAGTCCTATGAAATAAGTTTGAGTTTGAAATAAGTTTGAAATAAGTTTGAAATAAGGTTTTCCCCTCACATGCATGCCAATCATGTCCGACTCTAGGGGTGGTGCTTATCTCCATATTCAAGCCAAAGAGCCAGTGTTGTGCAAGTCCATGGCCATGTAGCCGGCATGGCTGCAAGGAAACACTGTTTTGCCTTCCCACTTTTTACGGCGGTACCTATTTATCTACTTGCATTGACGTGCTTTTGAACTGCTAGGTTGGCAGGAGCTGGGGCTATCAGTGGGAGCTTGATCTGCTGCATGGCACCTGGAATTCGAACTGCCAAGCTGCTGATTTTGCAGCCCACAGTTTTCGGAGCCTTAGTCCACTGAGCCACCACACTCCTAGGTTTGAGAGTACTTGCCATGTTTAACCTGGATAGATGAATCCTGAAAAGTGATACGATAGGTATCTTCAATAATTTGATGGGCTATCATGAAAGATGGTGCAGACTTGCTTTTTGCAGCTCTGGGGATAGGACAATAAGTAATGTATTAAAGTTATATGAAAGGAGATTTTGACTAAACATTAGAAAGAACTTCCTAGTAGTGTGAACCATTTGATAATGGCACCAGCTGTCCTAGAGGCTGGTAAACTGTCCTTCACTTGATACTTTTAATCAGGGCTTGGATGACTACTTATCAGGGATGCTTTAGCCATGTACATCATCCAGTGCCAGAGGACTGGACTCAATGATCATTGGGGTCTTTCCTAGATCTATAAATTGTATTATTCTGTGGATGGTGTAGTACCTAATGGCCCTGTAGTCCAAGTTGTTAGGCATATTTTGACTAAATGTGCATGTCAAAAAGAATGAAAGGCAATTTTGGACACAGTATTATTCTCAAGGGAAGAAAGAACAACTCTCCAGCACTGCCACCCATTTTCTAGACAGGAATAAAGGGACATGTGGGTCTCCAGATGATGCATCTCCTATCAACCCTAGCCAGCATAACCAATGGTTAGATAACTCAAACAATATTGTAGATTTTGCCCCTCAGTTCTTAAGAGTGATAGAACATGATATCATACTCATTGTGATACATCTACAAGAAGTCATAAGAGCCCTTCCAAGAGGCCTGTTCTTTGTGTGGCAAAATATATTTGCCTGAATAACATTTCTCTTCCAAAGACACTAGTGCAGGAATACAGATGATGAACTTCACCCAAAAGAGTGTGTAGTTGGTCACTCACCACATATTCAACCATTTCATTTTGAAAAAGAAAGAAATTCAAGACCATATTTGCCTAGTTCACAAGATGGGGACATAAACTGACTCTACACTTTTTCCTTCCTAATGATAAGAAGAACCTGTACAATATGTGTGGTTCAAGGGAGACCGTGGACCTCAGATCTACCACTGGAAAATATGCCTCATTTGGGGAGGTCACAGTTTGAGATTCCTATCTAGAGGCCAGTTATAGCTTGTTGAGGATCAACTCTGAGACCAAAGGAGCAGAGTTTACATTATGTCCAAGAAGAAGATTAGCAGTATATTGTCTGATGAAGCTGTTGGATAAGCAGAGAAACATTTCTATCTTTCAAGAAAAGAAGTCCAGTTGCCATGACTCAACTTCCAGCTGAACTCACCTGGATGACTGAGAATCTTCACAGATATATTGTCTGGGTTGAAGCACTGAATGATGTTCAGGAAAAGAAAAAAGTGTGAACATATTCTTCAGATATGACAACCCAGGAAGGAGTGAAGCAGGAAGGACAGATATAAAGCTACCTCATTAGTATGCTGATAAATGATAATTATTGTTGATGCCATCTTTAGCTTATTCTCCTTTCAGTGTCCCCTTTGCTGCACAATTTCTCCCCTGCATCCTTAACACCTCAATCCCTGGACAGCTCCCTGGAAAGATGAAAATCTGAGTCACATAGCATTGATGGTTTATAAACAAGACATCATGCCTCTTCCATAGCTTGGAAATGTGACTTTTCTTGGACTATAACAATCAGCACAAACCAAGTAGTGTTTCTGCATGCATTCTAAGAGCATACTTTAATTGTACTTTTCATGTTGTAAAAGAAGATTTTATACCAGTACTTTACTGCATCTGCTTGATTTCACTATTGATTGGAGCTATTGCAACTATATCAGTAAGAAATTCTCAGCCAACAAACACTTTTCTGTTGCCCGTTGTTCATAATGTTCAAAATCCTTTTTTAAAATGAAATGAATATTCATGCAAAAAATAGAAGTCTCAAAATGTAATGTGATAAATTAAGAAGGCATGGTAAGTTTTGAGAAAGCACTGAGCAAATATGCAAGTTCTTCATAAATCTTCTCTGGGCTAGGTGTTATGAAAAAGGATGGGGCAGATAAAAAGTTTGAAATGACAAGACAAACTCTCATGGCAAGAACACCCCTGCTGGATCAAACCACAGCATTCTCTAGTCTAGTGCCTTGTTTCCCATAGCAGATGGAAAAGCAGAAGGCTATTGGAAGCCCATTAACAGAATGTGAAGGCAACCGCCTTCTCTTGCTCTGAGTACTTCCCTCTTCTTGGTGTGCAAGGATAGTTACACAAACTTAATTATTTACACTGAAAGCTATTGGGGGGGGGGAGAGAGAGTAAAGCAAAATGAAAAGCTAAGCATGCTGCTTATACACCACCTCACCCCAAAGCATTTAAAGCACTCTCTGGGCAGTTTACAAATAAGTATGCAGGCTACACATTGCCCCCCCCCAGCAATTTGGATAATCATTTTACCAACATTGTAAGGATGGAAGGCTGAGTGAACCTTGAGCCAGCAACGTGGGATTGAACCCCACGTTGTGGGCAGAGTTTTGGCTGCAATACAGCACTTTAACTAGTATGCTACAAGGCTTCTATAGTGATGGTTCCTACACATTCTGGATTTATAAAAGCCAACAGTAGTGTGTATGCATTTATAAATGAACCACATAAGCTTCTTCTAAAGTAGAAAGTGCAAGAAAAAGTACTTTTTCACCCAGAGGGCCACTGGTCTATGGAACTCCCTGCCAGAAGAAGTGGTGACAGCTGGCAGCCTGGACAGCTTTAAGAAAGGATTAGACAAGTTCATGGAGAACAGGGGTATCAATAGCTATCATTATGGATGCCTAAGGACAAACTCTGGGATGGGGAGATAGGCAGGATATCTCTCAATGCCATTTGCAGGGAATATTAAGCAGGTGAAGACATCTGCTTGGGAATACCCTGAAACAAATGGTGAGTCACTGTGTGAGACAGAATTCTGGACTAGGTGGGCTGTGGCCTGTTCCAGCAAGGCTGTTCTTATGTTTTTATGTTAAATACTGAGTGGTTATGGGAGGTATGTAAAGAGGATGTATGACTTGTAAAATCAATGATCAATAAATAAACAAGAAAGGGCACAAAATCATACTCAAAAACTGACAGCCCAAAATAGAAAGACTGAAAGAAATAACTCAATGCTAAAAACAAAGTAATTTTTTTATAATTGTATGGTATGCTTATCATTAGCATAATTTAAAATAGCCTTCAGAATTAATTTCAGTTTTATCTGCCCTTTATATACTCTTAGTCTAATGATACTGATATAAGATTTAAGATTTTATCTTGTTCTTTGGTATTTGCTCAGATGTACAGCTGAAGCACAGAAACTGGGTGGTTAGGATGGAAAGAGTAGGTTTTGTTAATGGCAATCTCTTTGACCATTTCATTTTTAAGGAATAATTATTATTCAAATATTGGGTGCGGAAACTGGTACCTGACAGTTTTCCAAACTTTCCTCCAAATTCTACAAAGTTCCACAGCATCTAGAAATCATTTGTGTGCTTCATTTAGACCAGTTCATGTTCTGAATGTGTCATCTAGAACAATATCCATCTACCTTTCGTCACCCCCACCATAAAGAGGGGGGAGTAAATTTTTCAGTGACCCATCTTTTTGATCTGTAAATGGGTGCATGAGGAGGGACCTCCAAAGGTCTGAGGGCTTTGTAAATCCATAGTTAGACTTTAGAAAGCCACACCCATCCCATCATCAAAATATTTTCTTCACTTTTTTGAATTGAAGAGCCACCTCACATGCTGTGTAGTCTGGTGGCAGGGGTTTTATGGCCCCTCAACTGCCTGCAATGTTCCCTAAAAGGCACAGGATGGCTTTTGGAAAATTTATTTTTAAACAAGGAGGATATCAGACAGTCACATTTGTGGCCCTGAAACCCATAGCCATCTAAAAGGAGAGATGAAGCAACCTTAAAATAAACAAACAAGAAGGACACACACAATACAGCTAAGTACTATCTATATACTTTTATATTAGTGTGTGTGTGTGTGTGTGTGTTACATTTTAAGGAAACAGTAAATTTATACCAGCATTTTAAAATATTATCATTTATTCTAGCAGTAACAATTGCCTTCTGAAGTACCTTTTCCAATGGGGAGTGAATTACACTCCCCCCCACCCCCGGTGCATTGTACCTGGGTTAAAATGGAATTGGCTGACAACCCTCCTGCAATATACAAGAGTAAATACAGAATTTTGTCCGTCCTCAGAAGATGATCAAAAGAGACAGGTTTTAGAAGTTGGTTTAAACACAGCATGATTGGGGAAAATCAGCAGCCAAATTATTTGGGGAAGGAAGAGACATCTAGCTACAGAATCTTCTGAGCAGTTTGCATCCATTTCTGTCTGCGAAGAGAACAAGTAGCCAGCTACCACTGCTCAGTGCTCAGTTAGTAAAGTAACACTGAATTGCAATTTAATACTGAAAATAATTTTTAAAAGCTAAAAAAATCAAAGTAGTGTTTGCAGTCCAATTGACTGTACACCATGATCCCACACGTTTAGGTAAGCAGCCAGAATATAAGATGAAATCAATAATGCTTATTCAGCCTCCAAGGAAAGGCACCCCACAACTAGGATGCTAGATATGTCACTGCCAAACATATCAGTTAGTAGCCCTGCTTAAACTTCAGCACTGCGCAATAGCTATGGGGAAAGGAATAGTAGCTGACTGTAACCTGTGCAGGTAGGAATAATAGATTTGATCCTGTGGGACAGGGACCAGGGAAGGAAGTATATAAACACCATTTGCCTCGGATTCTGTCCTCAAGGTTTTGTTTTGGAACACTAACATTCAGTATTATGAGTGCAGGGTGGTATTTTGCCGCATCGATTGGCATGGTACCTGGTAATCTGAACAAGATGCTGCTACTCCTATCAAGTTTCCAGTTACCAACAATTATACAAAGATGGGAAAGGCTTATGTTTTGATGCATTTTGTGCATGTGTGTGTGTGTTTTCTTCGTTGCTGTTGTTTGGATGCTAGAATTCCAGTAGATGCAGCCAGAGAGACAAGTGTATCTGTAATAAACTGAGGCTCATGCTACAGATTTGATTACTATGATTTGATGAAGGAAAGGGAGGCTGCAAGAAAACATTGGTAATAAATAAGGATATGACTTAGAAGAGCCACATTATTTACTAGATGTAGTAAGCAGAGGCTTCAGCTTCCACTGTGGTCATTTTGAAGCCATAGGTTTCAACCTGAACAGTGAAAACACAGGTGGTTTCTAAAGTTTTATACAGTTACTAAGACAAGAAAGAGTACGAATAAAGCAAACATAAGGGACAGGGGACATTGGAGCTCTATCAGCACACAACCTCAAAAGTACAGAAAGTACCATATTTGTAAAGTACTAAACATTAAGGCAAGAAATTAAAAGAATATGGAAGCAACTCTAATGGCAGCAGTTCCAAAATGTTTGCCTATGGCTACCAATTTAAAACAACTGCCCATAGCTACTAATTTGCTTACTTAGAATCAAAATCACCACCACCACCACCACCACCACCATCAACATTCCTTGTGGAGGACCCATCAGGCAGGCAGAGGTCAGAATCCTCAATGCATGGATAAGACAATGGTGTCAAGAGGAGGGTTTCAGATTTGTCAGGAACTGGAGAACATTTTGGGACAAGACAAACCTGTTCAGGTGGGACGGGTTGCACTTGAACCATGATGGGACCAGATTGTTGGCACTCAACATCAAAAGGCTGCAGAGCAAATTTCAAACTGATAACCGGGGGAAAGCCGACAGGAGCTGGGCAGCATCCATTCAAAAAGCGTCTACTTGAGTAGTGAGGAGGATGCAATAATTACTGAGCAGAGCGAGGAGCTAGTCACCAGCACTACAGCAGAAGGATACAAGAGGCAGGCTAATGATGCAACTGGACTCAAAAGACTGCATCAGAAAAGCATCTATAAATGCTTGTATGCAAATGCCAGAAGACTCCAGAACAAAATAGGGGAGCTGGAATACCTAGCAATTAGAGATGGGCACGACTAGGGAAAATGATGTTTTCGAGTTGTCGTGTGTCAGAGGCAGTCCGTTTCGGCTCGTTTCCGTTTTTCGTGAAATTTCGCAAAAATTAGTTGGTTCTTTTTTTGTTTTTTCATTGTCGTTAGTACTAGTTTGGGGGGGTAGCGGGCTCCTGGAGGGAGCTGCAGGAGTCAGCCAGAGCCACAAGTGACGGACTGGCAAACTCTTTGCACCCGCTGTGTCTCACGTACTTGCATGTAGTGCAATGCAAGTAGATCTGGCTTAGGGTTAAAACGGGTTAGCACAAGGGCTAGGGTTAGGCTAGTTACGGGTGAGGTTAGGGTGAGTATTGGGGTGCACCTCTGGGTGCCTCTCTGACCCACTTAGAAGGACAGTGTACTGGCGTATGGGTTAGACTTAGGCTTAGGGTTCGGGTTTGGGCTACGATTAGTGGGCTGTTTATGCCCGATTGGCACATCCCAGAAGTCTCTGTGGTCCACCTGGCCAAGTGGCCATGCGATTGGTGGAAAATTTGCATGGTCCACTCCCATGGGCGAGCCCATCATTGCAAATGTGCAGGTGTAAAAAAAAATAAAATAAAATAAAATAAAATAAAATAAAATAAAATCAGACTTTTTTTTTTGCAAGAAAAACCCACTGCTGCTACTGTAAAAATTCAAGCATTTAAAATAGCTAATTTTCGGATGTTTCTGTGGTGCTTTGGTGGGGTTTTGGGCAACAATTTCAAAAAAAATATTGTGGTCGCCATTTTGGATCCCCCGCACTGCATGGCAAATGAATGCGCCCTCCCAGCCTGGTACAGTCAGCAAAACCTGGCCATGCAATTGGTGGAATGGCTCCAAAACTTTGCATGGTCCATCTTGCCTTAAAATAAAATAAAATAAAATAAAATAAAATAAAATCAACAGTATAAAAAAATCAAATAAAATAAAATGAAATAAACTCATATGAATTGGAATATCCAGATTTTAACATGTTTCTGTGGTGCTTTGGTGGGGTTTTTGGGCAACGATTTCAAAAAAATTTGGGATCCCCCGTCACCATTAGAAACTTTGTGGGTAAGAGTATCAGGCCACAAGGATGGTTTATTGGCATCACTGGTGGGTGGATGATAACATATGCTATAAACTGCACAGGAAGGACAGAAAGGGGCAAATGGTAGGTGGTGCAGCCTTGTATATCAAGGAAGTGATAAACTCATATGAATTGGAATATCCAGATGATTTGGAGTCACCATTAGAAACTTTGTGGGTAAGAGTATCAGGCCACAAGGATGGTTTAGCTGTAGGCATATGCTTGGAGAATGTTGGAGAATGTTGTAAAGGAGGCACCCAAGAAGGGAAGCCTGGTTATAATGGGGGACTTCAGTTACCCTCACATAGACTGGGTGAACTGTTGTTCAGCACATGATAAAAATATACAGTTCCTGGATATGCTAAATGATTGTTCCCTGGAACAAATGGTTGAAAACCCAACTAGAGGTACAAGAATTCATTACTTGATCCTGAGTAATACAAATGGTCTGGTGCAAAATGCTAATGTGACTGATCCAATAGGGAACAGTGTGACCACAACACAATTACTTTCAACTTAATCATAGACTGCATATCACTGATAAAATCTAACACAGGGACCTTATATTTTCAAAAAGGCAATTTCCAAAAGATAAGGAAACTAGTGAAAAAAGAAACTGAAGGGGAAAATAGAGAGTATCCAAACACTCCAAGAGGCATGGAAGCTTTTCACAAAAATAATAACAGGGGCCCAATTGGAATGCAGTGCCAGGTCCAAGAGGACTCTGATGTGGATTACAGGAGCTGTTTGGGATGTGATCAAAAACAAGAAAAGCTCATTTAGGAGATGAAAGGCTTGTCCAAACGAGGACAACAGGCAGAAACATAAATTCTGGCAGAACAAATTCAAGAAAACTATCAGGAAAGCAAAGCAAGACTTGGAGGAGCATATAGCTAAAAACACTCAAAGAAATAACAAGGAGTTCTTTAAGTACATTAGAAGTAAGAAGCCAACTAGGAAGGCCATTGGACCATTAGATGATAATGGAAGGCAATGGATTGTTAAAGAAGATACATAAATTGCTGACAGGCTCAATGAATTTGTTGCTTCAGTATTCACTGAAAAACACAGAGACCAAATGCCCAAAACAGAGCCTATTTTCATAGGAAGGAAAACTGAAGAATTCAGCAATATAGAAATAACCAGGGAGGAGGCCCCTGCATGTCTTGTTAAACTAACTGCTCACAAATCACCAGGACTGGATGGCATCCATCCACAAGTTCTCAAGGAACTTAAAGATGAAATTGCTGAGGTCCTAGCCAAAATATATAATCTTTCCTTCAAATTGTGCCTGATTACTGGAAGGTAGCGAATGTAACACCAATTTTTAAAAAGGATCCAGAGGTGATCCAGGAAATTACCGACTGATCAGTTTGACATGTATCCCAGGTAAAGTGATGGAAACCATCCTAAAAGATAAAAATTATAGGCACATAGAAGAGAAGGCGCTCCTGAAGGAGAGCCAACATGACTTCTGCAATGGCAAATCATACCTCACTAATATGTTGGAATTCTTTGAAAGTGTCAACAACCATGTGGATAAGGGAGATCCAGTTGACATTATTTATCTGGACTTTCAGAAGGCTTTTGATAACGTCCCATACCAAGGGCTCTTGAATAAACTTGCCAGTCATGGAATCAAGGGACAGGTCTTATCCTGGATCAGCAACTGGATAAGGGACAGGAAACAGAGGGTAGCACTAAATGGACAGTTCTCCAAGTAGAGGGAGGTAAAGTGTGGGGTCCCCCAAGGTTCAATACTGGGACCCCTGCTTTTCAATCACTTCATAAATGATCCAGGAGTAAATAGCAAGGTAGCCAAATTTGCTGACAACACTAAATTATACAAAGTACTAAAAACTGAGAGAGATTGTGAAGAGCTCCAGAGGATCTCTTGACTGGGGGAGTGGGCAAATCAGTGGCAAATGAGCTTCAACATTAGCAAGTGCAGAGTGATGCACACTGGGGCAAAAATAAACCAGTTACATTTATAAACTGATGGGATCTGAACTCTCTGCAACAAACCAGGAAAGGGACCTTGGTGTCCTGGTGGACAGTTCAATGAAGGTGTCACCCAGTGTGCTGCAGCAGTAAAAAAAGCAAATTCAATGATCATTAGAAAGGTATAGAAAATAAATCAGCAAGTGTCATTTTGCCTCTTTATAAATCTATGGTGAGGCCCCATCTGGAGTATTGTGTACAATTCTGGTTACCATGCTTCCAGAAGGATATTATGGAAATAGAAAAAGTGCAGAGGAGGGCAACCAGAATGATTAGGGGACTGGTACACCTTCCTTACCATCTGAGGCCGCAACAGTTGGGACTGATTGAAGTTTATAAAATCATACACAGTGTGGACAAAGTAGATAAGGAAAAAACTGTTTTCCCTATCGCACAACACACAGACTAGGGGGCGCTCCATGAAACCTTTGGGTGCCAGATCTCAAACAAATAAGAGAAAGTACTTTTTCACCCAGAGGATCACTGGTCTGTGGAACTCTCTGCCAGAAGAAATTGTGACAGCTATCAGCCTTGACAGCTTTAAGAAAGGATTAGACAAGTTCATGGAGAACAAGGGTATCAAGGGCTATCATTATGGATGCCTAAGGACAACCTCCGAGTTGGAGAGATAGGCAGGATATCTCTCACTCAATGCCATTTGCAGGGAATCATAAGCAGGTGAAGACATCTGCTTGGGAATACCCTGAAGCAAATGATGAGCCACTGTGTGAGACAATGCTGGACTGGATGGGCTGTGGCCTGTTCCAGCAAGACTATTCTTATGTTCTTGACAAACAACAACAACAACAACAACAACAACAACAACAACAACAACAACAACAGCAGCATTCTAGGGAAAGAGGAAACAACATTCCGCTAGCACTGAAAATAATGCTTAAATGATCAAATGTTCAAATGTGTATTTAAATGTAAAAAGCACACAACTAGAAGCAAAGTTTCCTTATGGACTACTAAATATATTAGTGCACTTGTCACTGAAGGGGTCACCAAAATCAGCTTTCCCATGACAAGAGATCTTTTGTTATATGCATGGACAGATGCAAACCTTGCAGGAATCATCCATATGTGTTATCCTCTCATCCCTCAGTGCATGGTACGAACCAACAGTTGTTAAGAATGTAATGGGTCAGGGATAATTAGATCCACACATGGTCAGCAAAGGTTTTGGCAATTGCACACTGGGAAATAAATGTTCACAGTGATTGTTTTCAGGTTTTATTATTGCAGATGAGTTCCATCTATCCTGGACTTAGTGATGGATTTAAAAGCCCATGCTGACCAGGCTACTTTAAAATATTCTTGGATTTGAAAGATGTATCAACTGTTATAATTCTTCCTGCTTTACACTAAAGGAAATGTTCAGGAGATACAATTAGGTACTCAGTTCAAGTTGTATCCACATTCCCTGTATTGAGAACTTCCCCATTCCCCAGTAGCAACAAGGAATCCGGACACCTCCTTTTAAATACGTATGATTAGAGCTGCCAATTGAAAAAATGAGATAGTGCCTCAACATCTGAGATAGTTTCCATGTATAGTATTCTCTCTCTCTCTCTCTCTCTCTCTCTCTCTCTCTCTCTCTCTCTCTCTCTCTCTCTCTCTCACTCACACATTTATGACTCAATCACAGCAATAGAGAAAGCTGACACTGTTCAGTTCACAAAGAGACCATATTAACTTTGTCTTTCTTTCTCATCCTTTTAGTTATGATGGGGTGAGGGCAGGAAATATCTGAAGCAGGGGAGGTCAATGTACCTGGACAGCCTTGCTATGGAAACCAGAACACAGGTTCTTCTTGTAGTGAGACTTTTTTTCAAACCCATGCCCCCAAATTAGTAAAGCAAGGACAAAGAGGGTAGGGTCTCTCCTGCTTCCTTCTTCTCATCACAGGTAGGCTGTACTCATGGACAACTGAGCAGGGCTTTGAGAAGAAAGCTCCTGTGAAGCAGTGCCATTTCCACTCACAGCAACTATGAATGGAAACCTGACAAGTTACAGAGGAAAAAACAGGAAGAGGAGAATTTTTTGATCTTGCTTTATTGACTGATCTGTTACATTTATATCCTATCTTCCTTCCAATGATATCAAGGAAAAGTACCTAGGTTACCTTATCCCCATGTGATCTTTCATAATATCATTGATGGGCAGGTAGATACTGTAGGTAAGGAAGAGTGAGAATGAATGGCTCAAGGTCATGCATTGTTTTTGTCGTTGAGTGAGGACTTCTAGAACATTAGCCCTATCCTTCAGCATCTAGGTGGCCAAATATGCAAGGAGGAAGAGTGAGATAATTTATTTTGACATTGCTTTGCTCACATGAAGCAACAGATCAGAAGAGAGAGGGCTCTCCATGTGAGTCAAATCAGAGTAAATAAAGGTTCTTGCTCATGTGGAAAATGTCACTGGTTGAAAAGACTTTCCTCTTAAGACCTTCCACTTTGTGAGTTCAAAGTGATTGTGGAAAGGGTGAAGGTAGCTCTCCCCTCATCTTTAGCTCAAACACTACTGAGTGAATGAAAAGGGCAATTCTAACCACGGCATCATGTTGGCTGTCCTTCCAGCCTCAAAGAGAAATTAAGACTAGCAGAAGCATAATAAAAATCTCCCCACAAATGGATGGTTGCACGAAATGACTGGTTCCTCAAGTTGATGTGTACAAGGAAAGCCAAGTGTGAGGACAATATGTCCACTCAAATAAGCCAATCTACAGAACTCTGTTTTAAAAAGTATACCTCCTCCTTGCTTGTCCTTTCCAGAGTGCAACTCCTTCATGGTTTATGTTTGGTATATCTTCCTCTTGACTTTTAAAATGATCCTACATTATTTCCATGCGGAAAACAAGCAGTTTCAAATAACTCTGTGGCAAAGGGGGTGGAGAAGGAAATCTTGGTTCCCTGAGTTTCAACAGATGTCTCACTTAATTGGTTGTGAAATAAACCCAAGCACAAGTCAGCCAGTTTCTCTAGTTTCAGCTGTGCATACAGATTAAAACATGTGCATGCACCTCCTGTTTCCCTGCTAAGAGGTGTGTGGTGTGAAAACCAAACTTCCGGAAGGTGTAATATTACAGAAATGCTGTCTTTACACTTTTCATATAACCATAATTAAAAGGAGTCAGTGTTTTATATTATGACACAGAAAAAAATGCAAGAAAGTAGACTTAAAATTATGGCATCCTAAAGGCAGACAGAACTTTGGTTGCTTGGTTGGTTTGCTTGCTGACTTAGACTCTTTTGGATTTGGAATGTTTCTAATGCATTCCACCTTTTATAGCTATCACCTTTAGCCCAATTGAACTTTCTGTCATTCCGTCAATGTTATTTCATGTTCCAAGGTATTCAGGTGGCTCAATGACCAAACTGCAATGGATGGTCTATGTGTTCAGTTGAAAAATCATTGGACTTGTTTCATCAGCTTCATTAGTTTTGACAGCTGAATTCAAAGGATAGGGCACCAGATAAAGAGATGAACTGTTTTTTTAAAAAAATACAAGTCAATTGCAATGAATACAAAACACTATGCTTGTGTAATGCTGTATAGTTTCCATTATCAAATGCTTCGTGGTTAAAGTAAGTACCGTATATACTCGAGTATAAATCGACCCGAGTATAAGTCGGGGCCCCTAATTTAAACCCAAAAAACTGGGAAAATGTATTGACTCAAGTATAAGCTTAGGGTGAGAAATGCATGGCAACTCCTCCTTTGTGAGCTGGGTGTGTGTGTGTGATGTTTAAAATGACTTTTAGCCACCGAGGCAAAAGTCATTTTAGTTGGTTAAAATGACCTTTTAAAAAGTCATTTTAAACATGGGAGGGGGTCAGGAGAAGTGGCGCACAGTGTTTAAAATGACTTTTAGCCACCGACCCAAACTTGCCTCAGTGGCTAAAAGTTTTGACCCAAATATAAGCCGAGGACTCCTTTTTTCAGCCCAAAATTAGGGCTGAAAAACTAGGCTTATATTCGAGTATATACAGTATTAGTATGTGGTCAGAACTCCAATATTAAACACACAAGTTCTAGTAAACTTTCAAGAAGAGATTTAATGAACAATTCCAAAAACACCTTAACATTTCTATCAAACTTTTACAATGTCCAAAGGACATCACACTATTTATTTTACTGCTATCTTTACAACAATCTGATAGCACACCTATGTTGCAGTTGGAGCTTTAAGCAGACATGTATCACTGACCATGACTCTTCATGGGATCATGATAAGCTTTCGACCCAAGTCATTTTGTTTTTCCTTTTTAGACCCTTTGCTACACCTCTTCTCAAAACGGAACATACATCTGATAAAGGCAAGGTCAAATATGTTTCATTCACTTGTGACAACCCACTGAGCCATATTTGTTTTCTCAGTTGAGGCATGGAACCCAAGTCCCAAGAGTGAGAGGAAAAGAGCTTTAATCCCTAGCAAAAATTCAAATTCCTCAACTGAGAGAATAATCTGTTCTTGAAGATAGAATTTAAACACACACACACACACACACACACACACACACACACACACACACACACACACACACACACACACACACACACACACACACAATATTTGGGGGGGAAATACAGTTTCTTTACTCACAATATCCTAGATCTCTAATGCGGAGGGATTTTTAACAGGTTTTACTTTTGGCAGATGACCTCTCTTGTTTGTTCATATGTGTTTTCCAAAATATAAAAGTGAAATAGAGTCCCAAGGGCACTGTACTTGAAAGGTTATGAGAGTTAGAGATTTTAACCATGCCTGCCAAATCAGCAGATGGCTTGTGATTATAATTATATGCATCAATAAAACGAATAATCTTACAAAATTTGAATTTCTACTAAAGTAAGGGATTTAATAAGCAGATGCAACAGAATGCATTTTCTTTAACCCTTTTCACTGAGAATGATGGTTCACATGCAGAGCAGACAGAACTACACTGCATTCAAGCAAGACCACAAAGTTAAAATGTCATGTACTTTTTCCTGTTTAGCATGCATGCTATTTTGTGGAATAATGATTTTGCTTTCACTTGGTCAGGAAAATACACAGAGCTGTTTTATGGTATTTGCTTCCAGACATGATAATCTGGAGCAAACCTGGTAAATGTGTGTGTGTGTGTGTGTGTGTGTGTGTGTGTGTGTTGTTGTTGTTGTTGCTGTTGTTTTTAAATCATTTGAATGCCATTTTGGAATTTCGTCTACTAAGGTTTGCTTAATCTGAATAGGTTGCCTTTGTTTTCCAGATTAGGTTACCAATATTATTATTTTCTTTTTGCACAAATCAAGTTAACCTTCCATTTTATTTATTATTTTGGTATCAGATACAGGTATATTTGCAGCATTCTTATATGGTTTTCTTGTGACACAGAGTGTAACCAGAAATTGTTGTGCATACTTCTAATAGTTCAAATATGAAATTGTTCACGATATATCTTATGTACAATTAAGGGTCCAATTCTACAGTATGCACAGTTTATGTGAAGTAAGCCTTATTTAAGCTCAGTTACCTCAGTTGCTCATTTTAAAGCAAATTAATATTTTTAAAATCATAAAATACATAATTTAGAATAAGAGTAATTTTGCTTCTAAACTGATTTATATCTTCATAGTATAACTAAGGGACAAGAAATGTCACTGAAGAACAATTTTTTCTGCACTGGAAAACCATAGTTTATTTTGGGAAGGAGTTCTATTTCAGTGTTTGATTGTGTTTGAATATTGCAAGTATCAGTTGGTGCCTACAGATGAAGTTTCTGAGAATGCAGACTATTTTATTCAGTATAATAAAAGAATTATTTCATTGATTTCAAGCTGATATTTTTTAAAATAATATGAGAATAAATAGAACCAGAGCCACATATATTCTTATTTCAAGGATTTACCTCAAAGTTCACAATGTTCATTTGGAAGAATTAATATTTGTTCTCCCAATCCTGCTGATTTCTACATACCCTAAGATTAGGATATATCCCATGTTACATTTTTAGAAAGCAGAAATAAGCAGTAACTCAAAGTAGCTCTTGAAAACATAGCCATTTCAAAGTCGCCAACATTTAAGCAAAATAGCCCTATGCATGAAACAGTGAGCAACTGTTGCAGTTTCTGATCTTGTCTTAAATGAAAATAATATTGAGAAATGTACTCCGCATTGCAAAAAATGCTTAATTGCGTTATTTCAACTAATTTGCTTTCCAGACCCAAGTTAAGCATGGGAATCGGTTTTTGCCACTCATGTACTTTCAGATTTGTCTACACTCTCTCCGATAGTAAACAAGTGTTCATAACAAAAAATACTGGAAAATATTTAACATTGACAGGTAAACTTCACCTAACAATAACTCAATAGTTAAAGGTTTTAGAGTCTACAGAGGTATTTTGCTCCTTCTTTAAAGGCTAAGCACAAAAATACACAATACCCCAAGGCATACCTGACCATGTTGCTTCTCTACTCATCCAGTATTGTCCACTGTGACCAAACACAATTCTCCAGATCTCAGGTAGAGATGTTTCCCATCACCTGCCACCTGGAGATGCAGTCATTCATTTTAATTTCACTTTTGGTAGATGTTGGACCTTGACATTTATATTTACCGAGAGAGAGAGAGAGAGAGAGAGAGAGAGAGAGGAAAGGAATGGTAAAGAAAAGGAATAAAGGGGTTATTCACATTCAGTGCTATGTTTAGAGTTTTTAAAATGAGTAAAAATATTACCATGTGCACACATACAGTACAAGGCCAGGAACATTTGTATACAACACTGCTCTTTATCTATGCAATCTGATACTTGCACAGTGATTGAGACTTGATACCATTAATGTTAGAAATGTTATATAATCACTCTATAATTGCCTTTTTAAAAAATATTTGGCCAGGTGGGCACTGTCAGGAGGCACTTGTCAGTTTTTGATTTCTGAAAGCCAAATGGGAGGAACATCCAATATGAGAAGCAGTCATATCAATAGAGCAATCTGAAAGTTTTAGAATAGTTTTTGTAAATATACTGCCATCAGCTGGTACTATTGATCTGTCTTGGTTAAGGTAGAGCTCCTTCTTGACACAGAACTTTCAAGCACCATTCCAGATACAGGTTGGTAACTTTATTGCAAGTATTGAGAGCCTGCGCAGAAGCTGTTCACCTATCATTTAAGATACAGACAAGCTGAGGCTATCAAATAGTCTCACGTATTTTCTTCAAGGCAAATACTGTAGGCATGTTTCTTATGAAAGCATTGCAAATGTAAACTCATTTTTACAATCAATAGATAGCCATCATAACTGGCAAGGATGTGAAGATTTAACAAGCGCAACCATTTGCTGTGCCTCCACACAACTTGTAAACAATACAGCAATAACCAGTTGATGGTGTTATAGAAGTTTTTAATGAAAGATTGCACCTAAGACATCAGGATTACAAAAGGAAAATGAACTCTATAGTTATGATAAGACAGGAAAATGCAGGCTGGAACTCTGAGAATTCATTTTATTTACTGAATTTAATATCACTCACTAGAAGTCATGACTCCCTGTATTTTTTTCCTGTATTGATTGATTGATTTGATTTGATTTGATTCAATTTGATTTAGCTTTTTGAGAAGAGCTAATTGCACTCTGTGCTTTATGGAATCAAACAAATACACATGTACGGGGATGCAAACACCTAAGAACATATGGCGAAAGCATAATTAGCAACTTGAGCTTGTTCACACACTTCCCATTCATCTGTCCAAGCAGAAGACATTGAAGATGTAAAGTTGTAGATAAATAAGCTGTTGTTGCCCATGTACAGATTACTAATCATACTCTTAACACTGTTAAAAATCCAACTTTCTGAGCATTCTACTAACAATATTTTCCAACAGCAGTTAATCTATTATGAGCATCACACTTTTACAAATATTATCCATGTTAAAATACTCTCTGTGCTCCAGATTGAATATCTAGGTCACATTGTTGAGCACCTGTCATAGTGGAAAACAGGATCTGTTGATACGAATTACTTTGTTGAGTATGTATGGCAGTGGAAAGTACACACTTCCAACTGAATCTTTTTAAAATAAGTTCTTTGTCAGTTGACCTCACTATGGAAGGAAAAGAATGATAAAGTAATTTGATTTTTCTAACAAAGGCTTACACATTACATAAGGATTTTTTCCCAAAATGCACTTGCTTCAAAATCAGGAAAGGAAGTTAATGAAATGTAGTAATGCAAATGTAAACTTTCTGGGTGTTTCTGAAAGGGGATACATGTTTTTATTATTACTTTTATCAATAGTAATATTGGCATACCTTTTCAAGAGTCATTGGATTATACTGTAATCATTATTTAAACTTTTCACCTTTCCCCTAACCTTATTTATGTGAAGGGAAAAGCAGCTGAAAATATTTGAAGTATGTGAGCAATATTTTCATGCTACAAAATGCTACCACAACCCTCACTTTAAAAACGAGAGGTATAATATCAGGGATTCTTTGATCTAGGAAGGGTTCTTAATTATTACTATCCACATTAAAATGACATACACACAGAGTCAAACAACTAAGGTCAGTAATTATTTTTACTCTGCACATACATATTTTTAAAAACACACACAGGACAATTGAGGATGATTGTAATCAATGTATCCTGACCCCTCCTTTTATTTTCAGCAAAAGCAAGTGGACAGATGAACTGGGAGGGGAAGATACTATGATTTAATACTGTGGCTTCTGTCTGAAAATCCAAGATGATAAAAAGCATCATTTCTGTACCCATGGTTATAAATGCCATGCCATTTATTCAAGTGAATAAGCAACTGGCAAGTAGATTGAAATTTGAAAGTAATACACAGTTCTATCTTGTCTCTGTAAAAAAAATACCAAAATGTTAGTTTTTCAGAAATCTAGAAAAGGGTGGTTTCCTGTCAAGTTGACAATCTGAAGGGTCAGCTCTATTTTTTATTCTGCTTATGATAAAGAATGTGTCTCCCCTCACATCTTACTCTTCAGTCACTGAATCATGAAGTGCACAGAGCACCCCATCCCATTTTACTTTGGAAAATCAAAACTTTTGTAAAGAAGACACACAGAGAGAAAGGTACCAATTCCAAAGATATCCCCCCTCCCAGTTCTGAAGTGGCACGGCAAGCAACCCCTTCATTATGACCTACTTGTCCAAAACAGACTCTCAAGCCTATGGTTAGGCTAAGATTTGCTCGACTTTTTCCCTAGGGCATAATTGTCAGACTGACTTACCGTGTGCCTTTTAGCCTTTGTTCTGCCTCTCACGCTGACATCAGGGAAGCAGTGATGTAGAATAAAGCAGGGGTGGGCTAGGTTAGTCCAGTGTTTGTGTCGTTGTGTGGTGTGCAGGGACACTCTGTGATACTCTAGTGAGCTGCTAAGCTTTTTTTTTTTTTTTTTAGGCTTTGTGTCATTTACTTAACGACCAATCTCATTAGCTGCCAGGGTACAATGGGCTGATGCATTTTCTATGTACATACTCTACACAGTGACCCTCAAGGTTGCGGAAGGTCTATTTAATCAGTCAGATGCTGAATATATTTGCAGTAAATCACTTTAAAAAAATGAGAACACAGAGGTATCTCGTGAGGCTTTAATGTTTCTTGGAAGCTTGTTGAAGGGAAGAGGCAGCAGAATTTAAAAACAAACAATGAGGAGGACTGGAATGGGACAGTCAGAAAGGTTTGTACTAATGACCTTTAATAGGTGCAGTAACTTTTGAAAGCCTACATTCTCCTTCAGTTGATTGTTATTTCCTTCATCCAGTTCACACTTCAGCATAATCACATTATATTGAAATCCCTTCAAATAACAGCGAAACAACAAGATGAGCAGTCTTTCACAGGTTGGCAAAGGTGTACATTTTCCTCCCTCTCCCTTTCCAGACAACCTCAGAGTTGGCATCCATGTATTTCTGCCCTCTCTTCAGTTACAAGGCATAAACCCTTTTAACTCCTATGAAAAATGAAATGCTGAAAAGCTCTCTGAATGACGACAGCTGTCCATAAGTATCAGGGAGAGTTCTATTGTCCAACTTGTCCCTGGATAAAATGAATACTTTACAGCAGAGGCTGTTCAACTTGGCTAAAGAGTACGGGGAGAAGGGGAGGAGGTCACTGGAGATTTCACACACTAATTTAATCTGGGAAAAGGACAGGCACTGCATCTCACTTGAACAGACTGGCGGCAATCTGGGCTCTCACAGAACTATCTCCTTTTGCCTGTGCTCTATTTATTCCTTATCTCTGTTTACCAACCGCTAGGTCCCTTTCATTCACACCACGAGGCCGTTCTCCTACTATCAGTCAGCAGCTGACACTGTGGAAGAGCCTCAAAGGCAAAAAAAGGGATCAAAACTAAACCAAAGCTGTATAAACAATGCAGCAGTAGAAGTAAATGCATAAATCCTAATTCTTAACCCAACCCACAGGGTGCGTACAGAACCTTTATAGTAAATCCAACAAACCCACCACAGTGAGCTATGGGCTAAGAGGGAACAAGGAAAGCCAAATATCATTCATGAAATCATCATCTCAGGCAGAAACTCTTACAAATGCACATATTTTATAGAATAGAATAGAATAGAGTTTTATTGTCATTATGCATATGCAAAATATGCACAACGAAATTAGAGTGCTGTTCCACTACACACTCTAAGCATACAAACACATAAAACATATAAAACTTAACATGGCATGCATTGTAACAGTTTTGGCTTCTAAACTTTATCACTCGGTGTATTCATCAGTAAGTTAAGTCAGCCAAGGTTTTCCTGCATATGCATAGTTAAAAAATAAATTAAATAGTGTAAACAAAATTGTTTAGAAAGTCTCAAAGTTTATGTAACTTTCCACTCACTGCTGGATTTGAAACATATATCTAAGAAAAAAATGGGAAAAGAGACAGATCACTCTAAGCCTAAAATTGGTTTCTCTTTGGGCCCTGACTTGAACCTGTAACTTTCACTAAAGTCTCTGCAATATGTAGGCTTCATTAAGGTATCAGTCAAAGAGCCACCCAATTATTACTCTAATATATGCTTCCTTATATACAACTCCTTTACAAGTTAAAGATACATGAGGTGAGGATGCCAATAGGAAACATTCTCTTCCACTCTCTTGAGCACAATAAAAATGAGTAAGATGTATATGTCTTTGGTAGCTTTCAACTTCTGGGTGACCTCTAAATCTGGTATATTATGCTTCATCTGAATAGCAGAGAAAATGGATCACTTTGAAATAATATTACCAACAACTTATAGCCCATTCAAATGATTTAGGCAGACTGAACATAATTTATTTTCTATATAAGGAAAAAAATCTGAAGTTACACTGGCTTTTAAAGTAATATAGGAAAAAGTTATACCAAAAGAGATTGGAACATGGGCCCTCAAGGCACAAGGTGCTGTCTTTAGAATAGAGGGTATAGTCCTCTAACTACAATAATTAATAAAATAAAATAAAATGATGATTTATATCATTCAAAGCATGTTAAATATATTTGCAGGATTGTTGGAAAAATAGTGACAAAAATATTGCTCATTATCAAAGATGATCTATTATGACAAATTTCAGTGTTGATTTCCACCTATATGCATTATGAGCAATGAAGACTTTACTATTTGGATCCTTTTTTCCAAATGAATTAATGAATTAAATTTATCCTTTCACCAGCTGCTAGGCAGCAGATGGAACCATTTCTGAAGCCTTGTTGAATTCAATCCATAAAACTCATTTCCTAGGATTAGCAGTCCAAAGTTTTTGTTAATGTTTATATACCGCTTGGGATTTTAAATTTTGTGAAGCCATACTTTCCATTTAATAATCTATCCCATGCATACCCTGGTGCATTAGTTTCATATCAAACAAACTTCAGAGAAACGCCGTACTTCTTCCAAACAGGGTGGGTCATGTAAGGACAAGATTCAATTTCAAAAGCAGTAAGGTAAACTAAAGTAGGGGATTTGTTGTTTACATTATCCTAGTGCCATAGAAACCATTTATCATATGGTCAAACATTAAATCAGGCTGGAAGATGTGCAGGTTTCAGTCAACAGTTTCCGAAAGTATTTAGAAAAGCTTGTTTTAAAACTCATACAGGGTAGGTAAGGAGAGAGCTTAA